>JAJOZX010000200.1:812500-1180000 GCA_023014485.1 Bathynomus jamesi | reverse complement strand
TTAGGTAACTAGGGCTGTGAATTCCATCTCATAAGGGAAAATAGAGATCACACGAACATTGTGCTATTTTATGCTTCTAGTTCAAATCCTATGGTTCTATTAAGCTTATCAACATCATCATACCATTAACAATATATAATATACAGGGTGAGTCAAAAGTCTCCATACATAGGCAAAACGGTCATGATCAATAAATTATTATTTATTTTTTATTTTTTGCAGGTGATGTGCTGAGATGCTTTTGTTCCAAGAAGAGTGTACAGAGATCATTCTTCTGGCAGGATCAGGAAGCTGTCGCAAGGTTGTCGAGGATTTTAACAGGAGACACGCCCCCGGCACGCACATCACACACGACACTGTTGCCAAACTCATTGAGAAGTTCAAGAAGACTGGAAGTGTTGTAGACCAACCGAGAAGTGGCCGTCCAAAAAAGCACTCGACGGATGTCTGCAGAATGCGGTGTCAGCCAAAGGAGTATCGTCCGCATTATGAAAGAGCACAGATGGCAGCCATACAAAATGCAAATGCTATAGTATCTTAGCGAAGACGACCCGGACAGGCAGCTGGAATTTTGTGAATGGGCAAGAACAAAAGTGGACGAAGACACGGAGTTCTCGGCTGGCATCCTGTTTTCAGATGAAGCCAACTTTTATGTTCATGGAGAGGTTAATCGTCAAAACGTACGTTATTGGAGTGATAACAACCCGCACTGGATGAGTCCCTCAAAGACGCAAGGCGCTGGAAAAGTGATGGTGTGGTGCGGGATATGGGACAACACAATTGTTGGCCCTTTTTTCATTGACACCAATCTGAATGCCGAAATGTATCTAAACATGCTGCAAGACAGTCATGCCGTCCCTGCTGAACGAGGACGGGGGATTTCCAGCGTATTTTCAGCAAGACGGGGCGCCACCCCATTACGGTATCTGCGTGCGCCAGTAGCTGGATCAGCAGTTTCCGGGTCACTGGATTGGCCTCCGAGGTCCCCAGACCTCACCCCCCTTGATTTTTACTTGTGGGGGCACTTGAAGGCCATGGTGTACCAGGTGAAAATACAAAACACGGACCACCTAAAGGAACGCATTCATGATGCGTGCGCACGCATAACACCAGACGTGTTACCGCGCGTTTGCCATGACTGGGAGGAACGCATCTGTTGTGCATTCAGTGTAATGGTGCCCACATAGAGCATATTTTGTGACTTACAAGTGATTGCATAATAAAGTGACCATTTTGCCTATGTATGGAGACTTTTGACTCACTCTGTAGACCAGTGGTTCTTAACCTCTGGCTCGCGACCCAAACTTGGGTCATTAAATTGTCATTTATCATTTATTTATGTTATCCCTAATCATTTTACCATTATTATTTATTTTATTATCTATTACGAGTGAACTGTTTGAAAGCATTGGCCGCCGAGCTAGCCCCGAGACCAGAATTTGGCTCGCAGCCTTAAAAGGTTAAGAACCCCTGCTGTAGACACACACACAAATATATATATATATATATATATATATAAACAGATAAGTAGGTTTCTGCCAAACCACTTTCTTAATATATCCAATTAATAGAAAACGAATAGTGAGTTTTACAGGGCATACTCTGGTATTTAACCTCGTATTAGCTATACTATACATTTATTCAGCTTTTGTCTCGAAACAGTTATTCCATCAGTATTACACAACTTAAACAAAAGAGCTGCGAACAAATAGACGTTAATTTTTCCATTCCACCACTATGACATTATTTCTATTCTCAGATTCTGATGAAACGAGTTGTTTTATATACTTTCACCTTCTATACCTCAGGCATATTGTATAGTTCAATTAGAACATCTTTTGGAGAAAAATGGATTATGGTGATTTGCCTGCGTCCATATATGACGATTGTTGAACAAAGATTGTTGGCTAAAAATATCGCAGTGTTTCATGTGTAATGAGCAATACCACTAAAGTAATTGAATATGTATCTTCAATAATAATTGTTCGTGCAACAAAGATCTTTCACTACACGGCCGCTTCTCAGAGATGATAATTTAATCAAACCTAAAAGTTGCATTCTCTGCAAATTCAGGTCGTTTTGTGCAACAAACCGGGTCGAGCCCATGCCTGTTTTATTACAACTTCTTTCAAACAGTCCTAAATCCTCTAATCTTTTCTCTGAAGCAGGAGTCACACCAAACTATTTTACGATTTCTAACATCTACATACTGACAGAAATGAGGACACCGCACCTATACAGATATATAAATGTAGTACAATATACAAATTTTAGCATCTTGGTTAATTCCTCAATACTTTTATATCACACATTCCTATCTGTGCTACCTAAAAATTAGTTAGCTAGTTACCAGCCAGTGATTAAAAGAATATCATGGTTCAGCAAATATAACGCACAAATTTTGGTCGATGTTCCAGACCCAAGACAGCCATTTCTATAACCGCTCAAATCATTGAGACGCACCAAATTTTAATACGCATATGCCGTTGAATTAACTCTATTCTCTACGTCCAGTCTTTGTATTTGACTGTTGTATTCTCTGTGATATCTTTATTTATATATATATATTATATATATATATATATATATATATATACAGGGTGTCTCAAAAGGTATGGCCTAAAAATAAACTTTTACAATTTTTTTATTATAAATGATAGTTACAGAACAATGATAAAAACAGGCATGAATGCTTTAAGTTTTATTTAATATAGTTAGTAAACCTCCACATAATATCTACCGTTCACAACAACTAGTCTAATTCTAGGTTCAAATTCTAAATTTCAGACAGGGAAATTACTCACTGATTTCAAAATTCATCATTTAAACAGTTTACAGCATTTAACTTCCGGCATGCGCATCACTTACACCAGATTTCATACGTTCAGCTTTTTTTTAGAATTTGAACGTAGAATTAGACTAGTTGTTGTGAACGGTGGATATCATGTAGAGGTTTACTAACTATATTAAATAAAACTTAAAGCATTCATGCCTGTTTTTATCATTTTTACAATTTTTTATTATAAATGATAGAGTTAAAGAACAGTTTATTTTTAGGCCATACCTTTTGGGACACCCTCTATATATTATATAATATATATATATATATATATATATATATATGACTTAATTATGTCTGAGGTTGATTTCTACCCATTCTTCAACAGATTCTACACGCTTTATCTGTTGGAAGTTAGAAGTCGGGAGTAGGAGGAGCCTGTATTATTATTATTATTATTATTATGATTATTGTTATTAGTAGTAGTAGTAGTAATAGTAGTAGCAGTAGTAGCAGTAGTTTAAAACTTGTTTTCATTTCTACATAACTGGCTTGGTAACCATTCACTGTACCGATGTTGGTATGCAGTATATCTGAAATACCCAATTTTATCCAACGGTTGTCTGATGTATGAGCGTACAAACATGATTACTCTTTAATAAACACCAAAGGTAATTCGTACAACGTGTACAGTCTTACAAATATTAGCCAACAACGATATTACCATCATTACGACTAAATTTCCCGAAAACAGTCAACGCAACAAATGAAAATTTTCACTTAAAACATATTATTAACTATTTTCCGAATCACCCCATTTTATCTATTTAACTGGCCATCGGTAAACAGATAGATAGGTAAATAGACAGACGTTACAGCTATAGATACAATCAAAGTGAAATGCTGAGTGAAATCTCGTCATCATGGGAGGTGTCCGCGAGTTCAGAATTCTGTGATCCTACATTATATATATATATATATATATATATTAGTGATCTAGCGGTTGTCATTTTTCATAGCTTTGCGGTTGCGAAACTTACAAATAGAACTCCGCGCGGTTGCGGCTGTATTGCGGTTATGTACCCTATCTTCTTCTTTCTCTTCGCCCGTTCCCGCCTCTATGCGGGGTCGGCGTTTCTGACCAGCCTCCTCCACACAGCCCGGTCCTGGGCTTCTTCCTCCGACAAACCCTTCTCCCTCAAATCGTCCCTCACCTTCTCCATCCACCTTCGCTTCGGTCTGCCTCTCTTTCTCCTGCCATGCACCTCCATATTCATCGTTCTCTTACCTACATAATCTTCGTCCCCTCTCATCACATTTCCATACCATTTCAGTCTACTTTCTTGTATCTTCCTCGAGATTTCTCCAACCTTTGTTGTGCCCCTTATCCTTTCATTCCTTACTCTATCCAACCTTGTCACTCCGCACATCCATCTCAGCATTCTCATCTCCGTTACATCTAGTCTTTTCTCATGATCTTTCTTTATAGCCCAAGACTCAGCCCCGTACATCATAGCCGGTCTTACCACAGTCTTATACACCTTTCCCTTAACCCTTGCGCCTATTCTTCGGTCACACAACACCCCTGAAACTTTCTTCCAATTTTTCCAACCAGATTGCACTCTGTGTGTTATTTCTGTGTCCAGCTCACCGTCCTCAGCCACTGTCGATCCCAAGTACGTAAACTTACTTACTCTCTTTAACCTCGCTCCCTCTAAACTAATTTCTGAGTCTTGATTTTCGTAGAACCTCAGGTACTCCGTTTTCTTTCTGCTGATTTTCAACCCTCTGTCTTCAAAAGCCTCCTCCATTCCTCCAATTTTCTTTCTACTACTTCTCTCCTGTTGCTGCACAGAACAATATCGTCTGCAAAGAGCATACACCAAGGGGATTGATCTTTTATCCCCTGGGCCAACACATCCATAATCAAAACAAAAAGGTACGGGCTCAAAGAAGATCCCTGATGTAGACCAACCCTCACGGGGAACCATTCCGTTACACCTACACTACTCCTAACCTGGGTCCTTGCTCCTTCATACATACTTTGCACCAACCTAACGTACTTCTCCGGCACACCTTTCTCTCTCATACACCTCCAAACCTCCTGGCGTGCCACTCTATCATATGCTTTCTCTAGGTCGATGAAAACCATGTGCAGTCCCTTTTGTCGCTCCCGGTGTTTCTCCATCAACTGCCTCAGTGCAAAAATCGCATCAGTTGTTCCCCTACCTGGCATAAAACCCAACTGCTCTTCCCCCACGGTTGTCTCTTCTCTTAACCTTTTCTCTATAATCCTTTCCCAAACCTTCATCGTGTGTGACATAAGCTTTATTCCCCTATAATTTCCACAATCCTGGATGTCCCCCTTCTCTTTGTAGATAGGTACGAGTGTACTATCCCCCACTCCTCCGGCATTTCCTCTTGTTCATATATCTTCTGCATCAGATCCCACAATAGATCTATGCCCTCATCTCCCAAACAATTCCACGCCTCCACTGGTATCCCATCCGGTCCCAATGCCTTCCCCTTCTTCATTCCTTTCAACGCCACCTTCACCTCCTCCCTACTCACTCCTGAAGTTAACCCTTGATTTGGGACACCATCTTCAAAAATAACCCTTGGGTTTTCCTCATTTAACAGATGTTCAAAATAACTCTTCCATCTATCCATGATTTTATCCTGATCCTTTAAGACCACTCCCTGCCCATCCTTTACCTGTTTAATTTGAGTAAAATCTTTACTCGCCTTATCCCTAGCCTTCGCTATTCTAAGGATCTTTCTCTCTCCCGCCGGTGTCTCCAACTCTTTATATACTTCATCCATCGCCTGCGCCTTGGCTCTTGCCACTCCCTTCTTCGCCTCCTTTTTCGCCTGCCTATAGCTTTCTCTATCCTCTTGTCTACCAGATGTGTCCCACTTCTTTTTAGCATCTTTCTTCCTTTTAATCACCTCCTGAACCTCTTCATTCCACCACCACGTCTCTTTATCTTCAGGGGGTCTTCTACCTGATGTTTTGCCCAGTACTTCCTCACCAACTCTCAATATCACCCGGCTGTTCTCCTCCCACCATTCTTGTACACTCTCCAATGACCTTACTTCTTCCAAAACCTTCTCCTCAAATTTCCTTTTCTGGTCTTCTTTCTTCAGTCCCCACCACTTTATCCTAGGTGTCACCTGTTCTTGCCTTCTTTTCCTACCACTCTTAAACGACCAATCCATCACCAGGATTCTATGTTGCGCCGCCACGCTTTCCCCGTTTATGACTTTGCAGTTCTTAACTTCTTCCAAATGGGATCTCCTGCACATTAGAAAGTCTATCTGGCTTTCTCTTCCTCCGCTCCTATAGGTCACAAACTGGTTATCTTTTTTCTGGAAGAAGGTGTTGACTATCGCTAGATCAAACGCCATCGCGAAATCCACCACCCTTTCCCCTTCTTCATTTCTCTCTCCCACGCCCCAACCACCATGCACCCTCTCAATCACCTCTCTACTTCTTCCCACATGGCCATTCAGGTCTCCACCCAAGATCACTTTTTCCCCCTCTGGTATCGCACCAAGTTCTTGATCCAACTGATTCCAAAACACTTCCTTTTCTACACCTTCACAGCCAGCTTGGGGGGCATACGCACTCACCATGTTCACCGTCATCTCGTCAAGGCCCAGCTTAACACTCATAACTCTATCGCTCCTTCTACTCACACTCACCAGGCTATCCTTCAGCACTTCTGACAGCACTATACCAACACCGTTTCTACCCTGTTCATTCGTTCCACTATAAAGCAACTTATATCCCCCTCCCAGCTCCCTTGCTTTATTTCCTCTCCACCTCGTCTCCTGCACACAATACTCCCACACACCGTCTCTCCATCAAATCCGCCACCTCCCTTCCTCTCCCAGTCATAGAGCCTACATTCAACGTCCCAACTCTAACCACTCGGACTAGCTTCTTTACCCGAGCCCGTCCTCGACTCGGCAGCCCTCGTCCATTTCTCGCGGGGGTCAGGCGAGGCCCCTGCGCGTCGCATACGGGGTACGCCCTGGCATTTTCCGAGGCTATATGAATTTGGCTCATCATTCTTGGTTTTGGCAAAATCTTTCACGGCCGGATGCCCTTCCTGACGCCAACCCTCACCATTTATCCGGGCTTGGGACCGGCACTGAGTTGTGCTGGCTTGCACCCCCAGTGGCTATATCATAATATTACCTAAGAATTAGCAACACAATAAAATACAGTAAACCCTCGTCCAACGTGTGTTTGTCCAGCGCGAATTTGCTTATACGCGGAAAAATAAATGCGAACAATTATTTGCTGAAAATGGAAAATTGTATTATACACGATCCTCCAAACACGCTCTAATACAGTAGTACTGTACGCGTGCCACTGCGCGCTCTAGTGTTTTCTCCTACACTCTCCAACACTCCCGCATCTCCCTCCCTCTCGCGTGTCCCCCTCGCATCACCCTTTGTCTCAGTCCCGCTAACGCGTTAAGTTCAGTGAAGTTGTGTTGGATTGTTTTTGTCGTATTTTGTCGCTGTTTTGCTATAACCCTTAGACAGCAGTATGGCGTCAAAACGCAAAGCATCTGCAAGTGATAGTAAAGAGTATTAATGGGAGAATTTACGCGGCCGTGTTCTCGTATCCCCATTTATCCTATAAGGTATTAAGTTTGTCGAACGCGGATTTACCTAACGCGCCGTTCTCGAGGAACCTAACCCCCGCGTTAGACGAGAGTTTACTGTATCGCGTTTTAGCCACACTTTTCAGAGTCTACAATATAATGAATATAATCTAAACTGTAAAAAGTGTGTTTCCAGGATTCGGGACGAGGATCCAACGCGTTTTGCATCCAACCAACCACTTTCCCTAAACACCGCCCATTCGAAAGTGGTGTATAGAATTATAATATATATATATATATATATATATATATATATATATATATACTAACAGATACTGTAGCTGGTGCTTTAGTTTAGTTTGTAACTTAGTAGTGAAGGTTGCCTAATTTCTAATGAAAAAAAATTGAGTGTTTTTTTCTTTTTTATCAACAGTAATTATACATCATCATGGCTTTATTAAATATAATCAAAATAATGCTTTTCTAACCACCTAGCGTTGATAAATGTAAGTTATTACATAATGCATCTATCTATCCAGTCCAAGTAGCAATTCTAGACATGTCGTAATTAGGGCGTAGCAAAGTTTTACTTTTTTGTACCCTTGAGAGAAGGCATGAGGCATGAGAGGAACAGCATTTGGCGACGTTTATTAGCATCTATAGCATTTGGTTGCCCTAGTAAGAAGATATCCTCAAACAACGCAATAACCGCACTGAAATTAGGTCTGAACGTGCTTCACTTTAAATGGCTGCTCTCTATCTTTTACATAAGTTTTATTTGATGTTAAATTTCTGGTTATGGAGGAAGAACATATTAAAAATTAATTTTTCATCGTCTTTGTCTCTCATCTGGTACTTTTCCTTCCTGCTGGAAGTTCGCTTTCATTCAGCCTGTCCCAAAGAAGGGCGACCGCTCTCAACCCTCCAACTATCGTCCAATTGCGTTGATTTCTTGCTCTTCCAAATTTTTTAATCAATCCTTAATAGGAAGATTCTTAAACACCTTTCTTCTCACAATCTTCTTTCAGATCGTCAATATGGGTTCCGCAAGGGACGCAATACTGGTGATCTTCCATATCTCTCTGACTCTTGGCCATCCTCCTTTCGGGATTTCGGTGAAACTTTCGCTATTACGCTAGACATATCAAAAGTTCAGAACCATAGGATTTGAATTAGAAGCATAAAATAGCATAATGTTCGCGTGATCGCTATTCTCCCTTATGAGATGGAATTCATAGCCCTAGTTACCTAACCAGAGTAAAAAAAATTAGGATCGAAATAAAATAAAAACTAAAACATATAACAATAACAACTAGTCATCAGAAACAATAAATTAGACACAACAGCAACATGCCTTCGTTAAAAGATTGAGTTGCCAACTGTTTTTATTGCGAAGGAAATCAAATGTTTAATTTAAATAATCGTTTACATATATAATAATAATAATAATAATAATAATAATAATAATAATAATGTTTAAGTGGATGTTTAGAGACGGAAAACAGATTTGATGGTTCAGTATTTGATCATGAATCTACCCGAATATGTATGACTAGACTGAGTTTTCTTTGCGCATTACACAACTTGACGTAACTAGTGAAATAAATGGATGAATTAGTGCTTGCATTTCTTAAATTTATCTTACAGATACAAAGCTTAGAATAACAGTTACAGGTTAACTGGATTAACTACATCACAATGAAGGAAGACATCGATATTTGAATTTTTGAAATGTGAATTGCATGTATTCAAATGTGCGTGTTCATCCTGGTCTTTTTTAAAAGGGCTGATATATATACACACCTCACCTTACAACCTTATAAAGGTTTTGCGCGATGATTTCTCATTTCGCGAAGGTCAAGCTTGTCGCCCCTCCTCTCGAGTTGGCCTGATAATGTTGAGTTGGATTCTTGTGCTCTCCACCTCACATACCAGGTACGCCCGGCTCATCGGGGATTGTTCTGAGCCATGTCTAGTCTTCTTTTAAGATGTCCTCTGCAACTCCCTTCGTGTTTCTTAGGTCTTTGGAAAACTGATTAATAGTTTGGTCCTCTCACTACAAAACTATTTTCTTTCAGGTTAAGGATGTCCCTGTCTCGCGCTCAATTTGGGAATACGAACAGTCTACCGTTTCTACTTTCCACCATTGTTTGGGGAGTTATAGGGTTCAGAGTAAGATAAGGACTAGTTTCTCCATTATTTTCCAAGTGTAAATAATGGTGTATCTCTCTCTTCTCCTTTCCAGTGAATATAGGTCTAGTTCGCGTAACCTTTCCCAGTAATTTAGTTCTTTGCACCCATTGAACTTGACTGTGAAGCTTCTCTGGATCTCTTCTAACTGTCTAATGTCTTCTTTTTAATATGGGGATGTTGGGACCGAGCAGTATTCCAATTTGGGTATGATGAGGGTTTTCAGTAGAGGAATCATTACATTCCTATCCCTTCGTTAAAGGTTCTCAATATCTGTCCCGTTATTCTCTTTGCTCTGTTTTACTGCTATCTTATTTTGTGTTTCAAATTTCGCATCATCTGTCATTACAACCCCTAAATTTTGCTCTGGAATTTTCTCTGAATTCCTGTCCATGTGGGGTATATTCCATGGATTTTAGTCTCTCTTTCTCCGACCGTATAGCTGAAATTTTCTCTGTTAAACTTCAAATGTTGTCTTCCGTCCACTTGTAGATTCTGTTTATGTCGGTTTGTAGAGATCCTATGTCTTCTGGGTTTCTTATTTTTCTACTAATCTTTGTCATCCGCAAGATGTTACTGTGCTGTCTCTGGTAAGTCCTCATCTATGTCAATTAGCATGATTATGAAGAGTAATATATATATATAGAATATTATATATATTTATTTTATATATATATTATATAGTTAGCTATAATAATAATGATAATTTGCTGATCATGATGATTGTTACCTTGTTTACTATACGAATGGTTGAAATATATAAGCCTCTCCTAAGATTAGATAAATGAAATTTAAATAAAATTCCTTAATATTTTCGGAGGAAGTGTAGCTTACGTCCCGCTGACGCAAAAGGGAACACAAATTACACTAGGCCAAAGTTGGGGAAAGTAAACTACACTAGGGTCTTTTAGGAGACACTTTTTAATTGAATCCTTCAAATCATGGTCCATCAATCAAATAAACGTTAAAAATATGAAAATCTTACGACTTAACCTAACCATTGTCAATTTATATATATATATATATATATATATATGCAGTGTATATATTATATATATTATATATATATATATGCAGTGTATATATATATATATATATATATATATATATATATAATATCTTATATATATATGCAGTGTGTAATATATATATATATATGAAAGAAGGATCAACACAACGCAAACATTTTCATTTATTTGTACATCAGACGTTCGACAAATCTTTTGTCATCATCAGTGAGTTTAAGTCTAAAACCTTAAAAAATTGAAAAGTGAAAGTTACATCAATCAATATTAAAACCATTAAAATTAAAACCTTAAAGCAAAATAAAAATTGCATCAATACAAACTTAAAAATCATTTAAATTCATCACTATAAAACTAAATTAAATTAAATTTCATCACTATAAAAACTAAAAATTAAATACCTCAATAGGTAAATACACAATGTTTACATCCACCTCCATACTTGGCAAAGTCTACGGGAACACTGGATGGTCAGAGGATTAGAAAGAGTATGTCTGTGAAAAACGGTTGGTAGTCAAAAGAGTCGTAATTTGTAGGATGAGCTATTATATTAAGGGAGGGTTTGTTTCTATAGATGTACAAAGATTCTAAAATTCGGAGTTCTGTAAGGTTATTGATCTAGTTAAAATTTCAACTGAGTTTTGTGAAGGGATGGTCGTTTTCATTACTGTGGTTTCTAATTGCGGATTGTGGAGGGCTACTGAAGGGACGGTTGGTACGGACTGACAAGCCCAATGTTGAGAAAGGCGCACCTCCAGTTGGAGTTGAGTGCTGCAATATACGCAGCCTTACAGCTGTCGCACGTGTATTGTAAACAACATTGGGGCATACAGTTTTGGGGAATTCATCTTTGAACTTTAAAAAATTTGATACTTTAAGTGGGTTGACGAAGGCGAATCTAAAATTTATTTGGGATAACTAGACTTGAGTAGTTTGGACAATTCACCTCGAATACGCAATGATAAATAACCATAAAAAGGTAATTAATATATCTGGTTTTCTTTTGTACTGTAGTGACGGGGAGTTTAGTATCAAAAGTGTATTAAAAATTTCTTTAATTGGTTATCGATAGATAGATGGTAGTAATTGTAATAAAGTACTGTTTTAAAAATTTAAATTCTTCGTTTAACGAAAAATAATCCGAACAAATACGGTAACTTCTTGTTAATAATGTTACTATAGCACTAATCTTATATTTATAAAACATACAACTTAAATAATTGGTTCCCAAGCCAGTAAAAGTTTGTTTCGAAATAGTGAAGTATGGAACTTATATGGGCCCGTTTAACTAAAACATTCAGGAAAGGTAAACTATATTTGTTTCGTTTTCACACGTGTACTTAATATTACTATGTGTTTATTAAGATAATCAAGAAAAAGTTTTACGTGTGAAGGATGGTTAAATATTAAGAAAGTGTCATCCACGTATCTTCTGTAATATATGGGTTTAAAACTACTAGGACAATTTTTCAACCAAATTTCTTCGTAATGGCAAAGAAATGCATTTGCTAGTGTTGCTTAACGGGGAACCCATAGCTACCCATCAATTTGGCTATAAAGGTTGCTATTAAATAAGAAAAGATTATCAAAACACACTATTTCGAGAAGGTTTTTAAATTGAGTCTGAGTGAGGCCATTATAAGATATTATCAGTAGTGAATAACTTATTTAGTATGATATTTAATGTTTCTTTTAACGGGACATTAGTAAACAATGACGAGACATCAAAACTGGCCATAGTAAGAGAATCGGCATGATTGATCTCTTTTATCCTTTAGCAAATCAAACGAGTTGTTAATAGAATAATCATTAAGGTGAGTTTTGAAAAGGGAACGAAGAATTTCGCTAAGTTATAATGAATGTACCACATGCGCGAAAGAATAGGTCTTAGTGGGAAATTTGGCTTGTGGACTTTAGGTAAACCATATAGAATTCCTGGATTAGAACCAGAAGCAAATAAAAAATTGTATGTATTGTCAGCAATATATTACTATTTTTAATTTACGCAAACACCTATTAAGTTTATCTTCGAGTTTTAGTAATTTAGACAGAACATTCTCTTTTACCCTTTTAAATTTAGACGTATCCGACAAAATTGTCTCCATTCTATTTATGTAAACTGTTGAATCAATCAGCACTACTCCTTTACCCTTATCCGGTTTTGTAATGATGACAGAGTTATCCTTTTTCAAATTATTAAGAATTTTAAAATCTTGCTTATTAAAGAGGGGAGAAAACACCTTATGGGTTTAAAATTATAAAATTCTTAAAAGAGATGCTCTCCACTTTTTACCAAGTTATGAAACGAGAAATTTGGTCGGATCTCACAATTCTTAATATCATGAGAAGATTTTCAAAACCAGAGAAAAATTTATAAAATTTAGTTTATAATGAGGTAGATCAAAAATTTAAGCCTAACGACAATTTTCTTTCTCTCTAATACTTAAAACTTTATTAGAGAAATTACAAATAAAATTATCTGGGTTATTAAAAACGACTGAGTGATTCCCAATTTTTCCAATTTTGGCAGCATGTATCCTTTTATGTCTGTTGACAGTTTTATCACAGCAAGTTTGAAATTTAGTAACTAAACAATGATAATCAATATAAGACACCCTAGATTTTAGACCAAACAGAGAATTCTTATATTTCAGCTTGAGAAAACTCACTGTTTTAGTTTCGATGAAGCTCCAAATTTAATAATTTATGTTGCCATGATTTATATAGTTTGGAGTTATGGAGGCGTTTATTATAAGTTTAAATCTAAGGAAATTAGGCACAATATTATAACTTTTGCACTTAGACAAGAAACTCTCATCACAAATAGCCTTGTTCAGTTTCAAATAGACTCTTTCACATTGTCTGTAATAGTTCAATGTCGATCGGCCATATCTCTGGGTTAATATCAAAGCTATTGACTTCTCCTTAGGGAACCGGAGCTTACAGATGAAAAGAAGGATCAACACAACGGCAAACATTTCATTTATTGTACATCAGACGTTTCGACAAATCTTTTGTCATCATCAGTGAGTTAAGTCTTAAAACCTTAAAACAAAATTGAAAAGTGAAAGTTACATCAATACAATATTAAAACCATTAAAATTAAAACCTTAAAGCAAAATGAAAATTGCATCAATACAAACTTAAAATCATTTAAATTTCATCACTATAAAAACTAAAATTAAATTAAATTTCATCACTATAAAAACTAAAATTAAATTACCTCAATAGGTAAATACACAATGTTTACATCCACCTCCATACTTGGCAAAGTCTACGGGAACACTGGATGTCAGAGGATTAGAAAGAGTATGTCTGTGAAAAACGGTTGGTAGTCAAAAGAGTCGTAATTTGTAGGATGAGCTATTATTATTAAGGGAGGGTTTGTTTCTATAGATGTACAAAGATTCTAAAATTCGGAGTTCTGTAAGGTTATTGGATCTAGTTAAAATTTCAAAACTGAGTTTTGTGAAGGGGATGGTCGTTTTCATTACTGTGGTTTCTAATTGCGGATTGTGGAGGGCTACTGAGGGGACGGTTGGTACGGACTGACAAGCCCAAATGTTGAGAAAGGCGCACCCCAGTGGAGTTGAGTGCTGCCAATATACGCAGCCTTACAGCTGTCGCACGTGTATTTGTAAACAACATTGGGGCATACAGTTTTGGGGAATTCATCTTTGAACTTTAAAAAATTTGATACTTTAAGTGGGTTGACGAAGGCGAATCTAAAATTTATTTGGGGATAACTAGACTTGAGTAGTTTGGACAATTCACCTCGAATACGCAATGATAAATAACCATAAAAAGTAATTTAATATATCTGGTTTCTTTTTGTACTGTAGTGACGGGGAGTTTAGTATCAAAAGTGTTATTTAAAAATTTCTTTAATTGGTTATCGAATAGATGAGAAGGGTAGTAATTGTTAATAAAGTACTGTTTTAAAATTTAAATTCTTCGTTTAACGAAAAGTAATCGAACAAATACGGTAACTTCTTGTTAATAATGTTACTATAGCACTAACTTATATTTATAAACATACAACTTAAATAATTGGTTCCCAAGCCAGTAAAAGTTTGTTTTCGAAATAGTGAAGTATGGAACTTATTATGGGCCCGTTTAACTAAAACATCCAGGAAAGGTAAACTATTATTTGTTTCGTTTTCACACGTGTACTTAATATTACTATGTTGTTTTAAGATAATCAAGAAAAAGTTTTACGTGTGAAGGATGGTTAAATATTAAGAAAGTGTCATCCACGTATCTTCTGTAATAATGGGTTTAAACTACTAGGACAATTTTTCAACCAAATTTCTTCGTAATGGCAAAGAATGCATTTGCTAGTGTTGGGCTTAACGGGGAACCCATAGCTACCCATCAATTGGCTATAAAGGTTGCTATTAAATAAGAAAAGATTATCAAAACACACTATTTCGAGAAGTTTTTAAATTGAGTCTGAGTGAGGCCATTAATAAGAGTATTATCAGTAGTGAATAACTTATTTAGTATGATATTTAATGTTTCTTTTAACGGGACATTAGTAAACAATGACGAGACATCAAAACTGGCCATAGTAAGAGATCGGCATGATTGATCTCTTTTATCTCTTTAGCAAAATCAAACGAGTTGTTAATAGAATAATCATTAAAGGTGAGTTTTGAAAGCAAGGGAACGAAGAATTTCGCTAAGTTATAATTGAATGTACCACATGCCGAAAGAATAGGTCTTAGTGGGAAATTTGGCTTGTGGACTTTAGGTAAACCATATAGAATTCCTGGATTAGAACCAGAAGCAAATAAAAAATTGTATGTATTGTCAGCAATAATATTACTATTTTTTAATTTACGCAAACACCTATTAAGTTTATCTTCGAGTTTTAGTAATTTAGACAGAACATTCTCTTTTACCCTTTTAAATTTAGACGTATCCGACAAAATTGTCTCCATTCTATTTATGTAAACTGTTGAATCAATCAGCACTACTCCTTTACCCTTATCCGGTTTTGTAATGATGACAGAGTTATCCTTTTTCAAATTATTAAGAATTTTAAAATCTTGCTTATTAAAGAGGGGAGAAAACACCTTATGGGTTTAAAATTATAAAAATTCTTAAAAGAGATGCTCTCACTTGTTTTACCAAGTTATGAAACGAGAAATTTGGTCGGATCTCACAATTCTTAATATTCATGAGAAGATTTTCAAAACCAGAGAAAAATTTATAAAAATTTAGTTTATAATGAGGTAGATCAAAATTAAGCCTAACGACAATATTTCTTTCTCTCTAATACTTAAAACTTTATTAGAGAAATTACAAATAAAATTATCTGGGTTATTAAAAACGACTGAGTGATTCCCAATTTTTCCAATTTGGCAGCATGTATCCTTTTATGTCTGTTGACAGTTTTATCACAGCAAGTTTGAAATTTAGTAACTAAACAATGATAATCAATATAAGACACCTAGATTTTAGACCAAACAGAGAATTCTTATATTCAGCTTGAGAAAACTCACTGTTTTAGTTTTCGATTGAAGCTCCAAATTTAATAATTTATATTGCCATGATTTATATAGTTTGGAGTTATGGAGGCGTTTATTATAAAGTTTAAATCTAAGGAAATTAGGCACTATTATAACTTTTGCACTTAGACAAGAAACTCTCATCACAAATAGCCTTGTTCAGTTTCAATAGACTCTTTCACATTGTCTGTAATAGTTCAATGTCGATCGGCCATATCTCTGGGTTAATATCAAAGCTATTGACTTCTCCTTAGGGAACCGGAGCTTACAGATGAAAAGAAGGATCAACACAACGGCAAACATTTTCATTTATTTGTAC
Source organism: Bathynomus jamesi (assembly GCA_023014485.1). Lineage (NCBI taxonomy): Eukaryota > Metazoa > Arthropoda > Malacostraca > Isopoda > Cirolanidae > Bathynomus > Bathynomus jamesi. Next base: position 1,163,555 of record JAJOZX010000200.1, on the reverse strand, counting down.
ATCAGACGTTTCGACAAATCTTTTGTCATCATCAGTGAGTTAAGTCTTAAAACCTTAAAACAAAATTGAAAAGTGAAAGTTACATCAATACAATATTAAAACCATTAAAATTAAAACCTTAAAGCAAAATGAAAATTGCATCAATACAAACTTAAAATCATTTAAATTTCATCACTATAAAAACTAAAATTAAATTAAATTTCATCACTATAAAAACTAAAATTAAATTACCTCAATAGGTAAATACACAATGTTTACATCCACCTCCATACTTGGCAAAGTCTACGGGAACACTGGATGGTCAGAGGATTAGAAAGAGTATGTCTGTGAAAAACGGTTGGTAGTCAAAAGAGTCGTAATTGTAGGATGAGCTATTATTATTAAGGGAGGGTTTGTTTCTATAGATGTACAAAGATTCTAAAATTCGGAGTTCTGTAAGGTTATTGGATCTAGTTAAAATTTCAAACTGAGTTTTGTGAAGGGGATGGTCGTTTTCATTACTGTGGTTTCTAATTGCGGATTGTGGAGGGCTACTGAGGGGACGGTTGGTACGGACTGACAAGCCCAAATGTTGAGAAAGGCGCACCTCCAGTTGGAGTTGAGTGCTGCCAATATACGCAGCCTTACAGCTGTCGCACGTGTATTTGTAAACAACATTGGGGCATACAGTTTTGGGGAATTCATCTTTGAACTTTAAAAAATTTGATACTTTAAGTGGGTTGACGAAGGCGAATCTAAAATTTATTTGGGGATAACTAGACTTGAGTAGTTTGGACAATTCACCTCGAATACGCAATGATAAATAACCATAAAAAGGTAATTTAATATATCTGGTTTCTTTTTGTACTGTAGTGACGGGGAGTTTAGTATCAAAGTGTTATTTAAAAATTTCTTTAATTGGTTATCGAATAGATGAGAAGGGTAGTAATTGTTAATAAAGTACTGTTTTAAAAATTTAAATTCTTCGTTTAACGAAAAGTAATCCGAACAAATACGGTAACTTCTTGTTAATAATGTTACTATAGCACTAATCTTTATTTATAAAACATACAACTTAAATAATTGGTTCCCAAGCCAGTAAAAGTTTGTTTCGAAATAGTGAAGTATGGAACTTATTATGGGCCCGTTTAACTAAAACATTCAGGAAAGGTAAACTATTATTTGTTTCGTTTTCACACGTGTACTTAATATTACTATGTTGTTTATTAAGATAATCAAGAAAAAGTTTTACGTGTGAAGGATGGTTAAATATTAAGAAAGTGTCATCCACGTATCTTCTGTAATATATGGGTTTAAAACTACTAGGACAATTTTTCAACCAAATTTCTTCGTAATGGCAAAGAAATGCATTTGCTAGTGTTGGGCTTAACGGGGAACCCATAGCTACCCCATCAATTTGGCTATAAAGGTTGCTATTAAATAAGAAAAGATTATCAAAACACACTATTTCGAGAAGGTTTTTAAATTGAGTCTGAGTGAGGCCATTAATAAGAGTATTATCAGTAGTGAATAACTTATTTAGTATGATATTTAATGTTTCTTTTAACGGGACATTAGTAAACAATGACGAGACATCAAAACTGGCCATAGTAAGAGAATCGGCATGATTGATCTCTTTTATCTCTTTAGCAAAATCAAACGAGTTGTTAATAGAATAATCATTAAAGGTGAGTTTTGAAAGCAAGGGAACGAAGAATTTCGCTAAGTTATAATTGAATGTACCACATGCCGAAAGAATAGGTCTTAGTGGGAAATTTGGCTTGTGGACTTTAGGTAAACCATATAGAATTCCTGGATTAGAACCAGAAGCAAATAAAAAATTGTATGTATTGTCAGCAATAATATTACTATTTTTTAATTTACGCAAACACCTATTAAGTTTATCTTCGAGTTTTAGTAATTTAGACAGAACATTCTCTTTTACCCTTTTAAATTTAGACGTATCCGACAAAATTGTCTCCATTCTATTTATGTAAACTGTTGAATCAATCAGCACTACTCCTTTACCCTTATCCGGTTTTGTAATGATGACAGAGTTATCCTTTTTCAAATTATTAAGAATTTTAAAATCTTGCTTATTAAAGAGGGGAGAAAACACCTTATGGGGTTTAAAATTATAAAAATTCTTAAAAGAGATGCTCTCCACTTGTTTTACCAAGTTATGAAACGAGAAATTTGGTCGGATCTCACAATTCTTAATATTCATGAGAAGATTTTCAAAACCAGAGAAAAATTTTAAAAATTTAGTTTATAATGAGGTAGATCAAAATTTAAGCCTAACGACAATATTTCTTTCTCTCTAATACTTAAAACTTTATTAGAGAAATTACAAATAAAATTATCTGGGTTATTAAAAAACGACTGAGTGATTCCCAATTTTTCCAATTTGGCAGCATGTATCCTTTTATGTCTGTTGACAGTTTTATCACAGCAAGTTTGAAATTTAGTAACTAAACAATGATAATCAATATAAGACACCCTAGATTTTAGACCAAACAGAGAATTCTTATATTTCAGCTTGAGAAAACTCACTGTTTTAGTTTTCGATTGAAGCTCCAAATTTAATAATTTATGTTGCCATGATTTATATAGTTTGGAGTTATGGAGGCGTTTATTATAAAGTTTAAATCTAAGGAAATTAGGCACAATATTATAACTTTTGCACTTAGACAAGAAACTCTCATCACAAATAGCCTTGTTCAGTTTCAAATAGACTCTTTCACATTGTCTGTAATAGTTCAATGTCGATCGGCCATATCTCTGGGTTAATATCAAAGCTATTGACTTCTCCTTAGGGAACCGGAGCTTACAGATGAAAAGAAGGATCAACACAACGGCAAACATTTTCATTTATTTGTACATCAGACGTTTCGACAAATCTTTTGTCATCATCAGTGAGTTAAGTCTTAAAACCTTAAAACAAAATTGAAAAGTGAAAGTTACATCAATACAATATTAAAACCATTAAAATTAAAACCTTAAAGCAAAATGAAAATTGCATCAATACAAACTTAAAATCATTTAAATTTCATCACTATAAAAACTAAAATTAAATTAAATTTCATCACTATAAAAACTAAAATTAAATTACCTCAATAGGTAAATACACAATGTTTACATCCACCTCCATACTTGGCAAAGTCTACGGGAACACTGGATGGTCAGAGGATTAGAAAGAGTATGTCTGTGAAAAACGGTTGGTAGTCAAAAGAGTCGTAATTTGTAGGATGAGCTATTATTATTAAGGGAGGGTTTGTTTCTATAGATGTACAAAGATTCTAAAATTCGGAGTTCTGTAAGGTTATTGGATCTAGTTAAAATTTCAAACTGAGTTTTGTGAAGGGGATGGTCGTTTTCATTACTGTGGTTTCTAATTGCGGATTGTGGAGGGCTACTGAGGGGACGGTTGGTACGGACTGACAAGCCCAAATGTTGAGAAAGGCGCACCTCCAGTTGGAGTTGAGTGCTGCCAATATACGCAGCCTTACAGCTGTCGCACGTGTATTTGTAAACAACATTGGGGCATACAGTTTTGGGGAATTCATCTTTGAACTTTAAAAAATTTGATACTTTAAGTGGGTTGACGAAGGCGAATCTAAAATTTATTTGGGATAACTAGACTTGAGTAGTTTGGACAATTCACCTCGAATACGCAATGATAAATAACCATAAAAAGGTAATTTAAAATATCTGGTTTCTTTTTGTACTGTAGTGACGGGGAGTTTAGTATCAAAAGTGTTATTTAAAAATTTCTTTAATTGGTTATCGAATAGATGAGAAGGGTAGTAATTGTTAATAAAGTACTGTTTTAAAAATTTAAATTCTTCGTTTAACGAAAAGTAATCCGAACAAATACGGTAACTTCTTGTTAATAATGTTACTATAGCACTAATCTTATATTTATAAAACATACAACTTAAATAATTGGTTCCCAAGCCAGTAAAAGTTTGTTTTCGAAATAGTGAAGTATGGAACTTATTATGGGCCCGTTTAACTAAAACATCCAGGAAAGGTAAACTATTATTTGTTTCGTTTTCACACGTGTACTTAATATTACTATGTTGTTTATTAAGATAATCAAGAAAAAGTTTTACGTGTGAAGGATGGTTAAATATTAAGAAAGTGTCATCCACGTATCTTCTGTAATATATGGGTTTAAAACTACTAGGACAATTTTTCAACCAAATTTCTTCGTAATGGCAAAGAAATGCATTTGACTACCAACCGTTTTTCACAGACATACTCTTTCTAATCCTCTGACCATCCAGTGTTCCCGTAGACTTTGCCAAGTATGGAGGTGGATGTAAACATTGTGTATTTACCTATTGAGGTAATTTAATTTTAGTTTTTATAGTGATGAAATTTAATTTAATTTTAGTTTTTATAGTGATGAAATTTAAATGATTTTAAGTTTGTATTGATGCAATTTTCATTTTGCTTTAAGGTTTTAATTTTAATGGTTTTAATATTGTATTGATGTAACTTTCACTTTTCAATTTTGTTTTAAGGTTTTAAGACTTAACTCACTGATGATGACAAAAGATTTGTCGAAACGTCTGATGTACAAATAAATGAAAATGTTTGCCGTTGTGTTGATCCTTCTTTTCATCTGTAAGCTCCGGTTCCCTAAGGAGAAGTCAATAGCTTTGATATTAACCCAGAGATATGGCCGATCGACATTGAACTATTACAGACAATGTGAAAGAGTCTATTTGAAACTGAACAAGGCTATTTGTGATGAGAGTTTCTTGTCTAAGTGCAAAAGTTATAATATTGTGCCTAATTTCCTTAGATTTAAACTTTATAATAAACGCCTCCATAACTCCAAACTATATAAATCATGGGCATAAATTATTAAATTTGGAGCTTCAATCGAAAACTAAAACAGTGAGTTTTCTCAAGCTGAAATATAAGAATTCTCTGTTTGGTCTAAAATCTAGGGTGTCTTATATTGATTATCATTGTTTAGTTACTAAATTTCAAACTTGCTGTGATAAAACTGTCAACAGACATAAAAGGATACATGCTGCCAAATTGGAAAAATTGGGAATCACTCAGTCGTTTTTTAATAACCCAGATAATTTTATTTGTAATTTCTCTAATAAAGTTTTAAGTATTAGAGAGAAAGAAATATTGTCGTTAGGCTTAAATTTTGATCTACCTCATTATAAACTAAATTTTTATAAATTTTTCTCTGGTTTTGAAAATCTTCTCATGAATATTAAGAATTGTGAGATCCGACCAAATTTCTCGTTTCATAACTTGGTAAAACAAGTGGAGAGCATCTCTTTTAAGAATTTTTATAATTTTAAACCCCATAAGGTGTTTTCTCCCCTCTTTAATAAGCAAGATTTTAAAATTCTTAATAATTTGAAAAAGGATAACTCTGTCATCATTACAAAACCGGATAAGGGTAAAGGAGTAGTGCTGATTGATTCAACAGTTTACATAAATAGAATGGAGACAATTTTGTCGGATACGTCTAAATTTAAAAGGGTAAAAGAGAATGTTCTGTCTAAATTACTAAAACTCGAAGATAAACTTAATAGGTGTTTGCGTAAATTAAAAAATAGTAATATTATTGCTGACAATACATACAATTTTTTATTTGCTTCTGGTTCTAATCCAGGAATTCTATATGGTTTACCTAAAGTCCACAAGCCAAATTTCCCACTAAGACCTATTCTTTCGGCATGTGGTACATTCAATTATAACTTAGCGAAATTCTTCGTTCCCTTGCTTTCAAAACTCACCTTTAATGATTATTCTATTAACAACTCGTTTGATTTTGCTAAAGAGATAAAAGAGATCAATCATGCCGATTCTCTTACTATGGCCAGTTTTGATGTCTCGTCATTGTTTACTAATGTCCCGTTAAAAGAAACATTAAATATCATACTAAATAAGTTATTCACTACTGATAATACTCTTATTAATGGCCTCACTCAGACTCAATTTAAAAACCTTCTCGAAATAGTGTGTTTTGATAATCTTTTCTTATTTAATAGCAACCTTTATAGCCAAATTGATGGGGTAGCTATGGGTTCCCCGTTAAGCCCAACACTAGCAAATGCATTTCTTTGCCATTACGAAGAAATTTGGTTGAAAAATTGTCCTAGTAGTTTTAAACCCATATATTACAGAAGATACGTGGATGACACTTTCTTAATATTTAACCATCCTTCACACGTAAAACTTTTTCTTGATTATCTTAATAAACAACATAGTAATATTAAGTACACGTGTGAAAACGAAACAAATAATAGTTTACCTTTCCTGGATGTTTTAGTTAAACGGGCCCATAATAAGTTCCATACTTCACTATTTCGAAAACAAACTTTTACTGGCTTGGGAACCAATTATTTAAGTTGTATGTTTTATAAATATAAGATTAGTGCTATAGTAACATTATTAACAAGAAGTTACCGTATTTGTTCGGATTACTTTTCGTTAAACGAAGAATTTAAATTTTTAAAACAGTACTTTATTAACAATTACTACCCTTCTCATCTATTCGATAACCAATTAAAGAAATTTTTAAATAACACTTTTGATACTAAACTCCCCGTCACTACAGTACAAAAAGAAACCAGATATATTAAATTACCTTTTTATGGTTATTTATCATTGCGTATTCGAGGTGAATTGTCCAAACTACTCAAGTCTAGTTATCCCCAAATAAATTTTAGATTCGCCTTCGTCAACCCACTTAAAGTATCAAATTTTTTAAAGTTCAAAGATGAATTCCCCAAAACTGTATGCCCCAATGTTGTTTACAAATACACGTGCGACAGCTGTAAGGCTGCGTATATTGGCAGCACTCAACTCCAACTGGAGGTGCGCCTTTCTCAACATTTGGGCTTGTCAGTCCGTACCAACCGTCCCCTCAGTAGCCCTCCACAATCCGCAATTAGAAACCACAGTAATGAAAACGACCATCCCCTTCACAAAACTCAGTTTGAAATTTTAACTAGATCCAATAACCTTACAGAACTCCGAATTTTAGAATCTTTGTACATCTATAGAAACAAACCCTCCCTTAATAATAATAGCTCATCCTACAAATTACGACTCTTTTGACTACCAACCGTTTTTCACAGACATACTCTTTCTAATCCTCTGACCATCCAGTGTTCCCGTAGACTTTGCCAAGTATGGAGGTGGATGTAAACATTGTGTATTTACCTATTGAGGTAATTTAATTTTAGTTTTTATAGTGATGAAATTTAATTTAATTTTAGTTTTTATAGTGATGAAATTTAAATGATTTTAAGTTTGTATTGATGCAATTTTCATTTTGCTTTAAGGTTTTAATTTTAATGGTTTTAATATTGTATTGATGTAACTTTCACTTTTCAATTTTGTTTTAAGGTTTTAAGACTTAACTCACTGATGATGACAAAAGATTTGTCGAAACGTCTGATGTACAAATAAATGAAAATGTTTGCCGTTGTGTTGATCCTTCTTTTCATCTGTAAGCTCCGGTTCCCTAAGGAGAAGTCAATAGCTTTGATATATATATATATATATATATATATATAAAAATTTACGATTGGTTAGGTTAATTTGTAAATGTAATACTTTCGTTAGTTTTAACGTTTTATTTGATTAGGTATACGCGGACAAATTTGGGGAATGCAAACTACACCTGGATAATGAAAAGGAACGTAAACTATACTAGGATAATGTAGGGGAACGTAAGCTACACTAGGCACCACAGGGGGACGTAAACTACACTTGCTCCATATTTTCTTGATCTATTTCGTAATACAAATATTAGAATGAAACAAAATTTATTTACGAGTTAACTGTATTTATTCTAAGTGTATTATTTATTCTAACCCTATTTATTCTAATCAACACACAGTTGGCAAACAGTTATTTTTTTGAGCCCTTACACGTCTTCGAATAGGTCAATTAGGCAGGTTCTCTATTATGGAATTTTATTTTAAGGTTTTCTGTTTAATCCAAAATAATCTCTAATATTCAGATTGCAAGGCTCGTTTGTCAAGATCATGTTGCCATAAGGCCATGGTCGGCGTTAAAGAAATCTTTCTATTTGTCAGACACTACAGTTCTTCTTATATACATAATATATACGTTGTTTTCATTTACTAGTCTATATAATATATATATATTATACAGGGCGTCCCAAAAAAATGTATACACACTTTAACAGCTGATAGCTCAATTGATGTTTCTTTCTTTCCAAGTTAAACCCATTAGAATTAATAATGGCAGTCAGACTAAGCTTTGAACAAAGGAAATTCATTCTAAAATGCTACTGGAAGTGTGAAAACGCAGTTGAAGTGCAAAGACAGTTTAGGAGGGAGTTTTAAACAGATCCACCAACGCGACTTACTATCACTCGAATTAGAGATAAGTTTGAAGCCGATGGAACTGTTCAGAATGTCCACAAGAAGCGTTCCGGAAGACCACGGACATCGACAAGCCCCACAAAGCAAGAAAGAGTACTGGAAACGTATCACCAAAGTCCAAGAAAATCTGTGCGGCAAGCGAGTCGTGAGGTAGGAATTTCAGAATCGTCTGTCCAACGCATTTTGAAGAGCTGTCAATGGAAAAGTTACATTCCAAGATTAGTCCATGCTATTAATGAAGATGATCCGGACCGAAGAGTGGAGTATTGCGAGTGGTACTTGGCACGATGTGAATGTGGACTGGACGAAGGGGTTTCGTAGAATACCCTCCGCGTTCACCAGACCTCACACCACTAGACTTTCTTTTATGAGGATACTTAAAAGACAAAGTCTACGCTATAAAACCTGCAACAGTCGCTAAATTGAGAGCAGCCATTGAACGAGAATGCACACAAATACCAAACGAAATGTTTCGTGATGTTTGCGATTCCATTGCTTCGCGTTATCAGCAGTGCCTGGACCAGAACGGACGTCAGTTTGAAAACAGGCGTTGACAAAACAATTAAATAATGTCTGTAGATTCTAGTACATTTTGAAAATGAAATGTATTTTAATAAACACTGCCTTTATAATTATTTAAAGTGTGTATACATTTTTTTGGGACGCCCTGTATATATATATATATATATATATATATATATATATTTATACACACACACACACTATATGCTCCAGAAATACATATTCTGCACGAACGCTTCAAAAAGATAAACTAACGGGACCCGCGAAACCGGACACGGCGGAACGCGCCGGAACGCTGCGTAAAAAGAGCCATGACATTTTTTTCCTACTCAACTCAGCATCTCGTCAGGGAATGTTTGTTTGTTTGTTTTTAAATATCTCTTATGAAAGAAACCTCATAGAGGAACCCAACGAGGAAATTCTCAAATTTCTCCATTCTGCTTATTTTCTTGTTTTTTGTTTTCCTCTTCGCTTTTGTTTGTTTTTGTTTGTTTTTGTTTTAAACCTCTCTCATGAAAGACCGTGAAGTCTTCTAAAGGAAGGAGAGGAACGCGAAGAGTAAATTCTCAAATTTGGCCAATTTCCTCGACCCAAATGCCATCATACTACTGTTGCGAACTTAAGAATAGACGAGAGGGTGAGCTTGGTTTTAATGTATGGAATACCAGGTACAACAAATTGATGAATCGGTACAGAATTTAAATTCTCTACCGATTCATCGATTTGTTGTACCTGGTGTTCCATACATTAAAAACCAAGCTCACCCTCTCGTCTATTGTTAATTTCGCACCATCCCCTACCTAAAAGAAAAAATAATATAGTCAACACTGAAAATTCTTATAATGCGCGACTTTTGCGCCACATTGTGTGTATAATATATATATATATATATATATATATATATATATATATATATGTATATATATATACTGTGTGTATATATATATACGCCTCGGTGGTGTAGTGGTTAGCGTCGCTGACTACGAATCCATCGGTCCCAGGTTCGAGACCCGGCGATGGTAGCTGGCGCGCAGCAAAACCCAGCTGTTCATCCTTCCACACAATAAAGAAAGTGGTTGGTAGATAAATGGGAACCCTGGGTGGTCTACTGCTTAAGACGCTGGGCTGCTGGTGGGGCGTGGTTCGGATTCCACGGTAAACTGTAGGTCTAAGGTGGAGTGAAAAGCTTGAACTTCGTCAGAATGAACAATTCGGGCGGAAGCGGATCATATGTAGAATTCGGACCCCTACCAAGGTTGGGGTCCGAATTCTACATTAGCGGTAGGTTGGGGTCTGTATTCTCCATTTGGCTTGTTTAAGCTACTCTTTAACTATTTGAGTTTCTAGTACACACACAAACTATTGAAAGCTATTGGAATCGCCAAAAAAGTTTTATTAAATCAATGCATGGATGTAGGAGATCACACTTAAATTCATACTTAGACGAATTTATGTGGCATGAAAGACATAAACAATACGTTTTTCCAATTTTGTGATACCATTTTTTCACAATATCCTTTTAATTAAACTTTCACTTAATAAGATTGGATCAAATGTAGAATTCGGACCCCAGCCTTCTTTAGTTAGCTTTATAAGGCTAACTAACGAAAATATCATGACCTAACCTAACCAATCGTCAAGGGCGTACAGTTAACCTAACGATTGGTTAGGTTAGGTTGTGATATTTTCGTTAGTTAGCCTTATAAAGCTAACTAAAGAAGGCTGGGGTCCGAATTCTACATTTGATATAAGATTTTACAATTGTGTGATTTTAATGGTTTTTATTTGTGATAATAATAATAAAATTTTCTATGAACCTTTAAATTGTTTATTGATGTCCTTATACGATTCGTTTGGGGTCTGGCTTCTATAATCAATCTATACATTAGGGGAAAGTTGGGGTCTGGATTCTACATTAGGGGAAAGTTGGGGTCTGGATTCTACCAAAGGTTAACCCAAGGCTTGTGTATATATATATATATATATATATATATATACACCGTATATCACGGCGTACAAGGCGACTGGGCGTATAAGACGACCCCCAAATTTTCAAGTTAAAATGTAGGTTTTGGGCTATACTCTCCATATAAGATGACCCCGCTAATCGTGCACTTGATTCGGGGAACCAAATGAGTTAGTGCAGTGTTGGTAAGCAACACAGTCTACCTAAGCTAATGGAAACTACAAAAATATATACTTATTTAGTGTCAGTGCGAAGTGTATTACGGTATAGCTTTGATTATTTGATACAACGCCAATTCCCCTCTTTTTATGGCAAGATATTGTCAATTAACTACCACAATATACACTTAAAGATAGCTGGAGATTCTAGTAATGTTACCCTGGAGAATGCGAGTAAAAAAGTGAAGGCTCGCACCTCTGTGAAGCCTGTGATTGGCTAGGCTGACATTTGCATTTTATTGTCGTCATGCAATCATACCACATATTATTTAAGGTTAGACAACTTTCATTACACTGCACTTTTATTATCTTATTATAATAATGTGAATTAAGTTGAGTTTCAGTAGAAAATATTTGTGGCAGGAGTTACCGAGGCGGGGGTTAGCCTACCGTACACACTCCATCAACCATCACCCATGTTAACAACTTACCGTACACCACAGGATTTAAGGTTCACATTTATACCTAGTGTATAAGATGACCCCTAGTTTTGGGTGATTTTTTTTAAGCTTCAAATGTCGTCTTATACGCCAGCATATACGGTGTGTGTATATATATATATATATATATATATATACATGTTAAACACAGACCATGCATGGAAAAAGGAACTCTTCTGAGAAATTACATCCACTATAGTTCGAATAAGTAATGATAAATGACAAATACTATAGTTTTTTAATTTTCATGATGGAAACCCCAACGTGGGCACCGGGTTACTCGCAAAGAGGCTCCAAAATATAGCTTCCCTCACCAGCTATCTGCAAAGCAGATAGGATCCAGCTTTGGGACAGGATCTAGGGTTTAAAGCAGCCTAGCCCAGCTACATTTAGAACCTCAATATAAGCAAGAAGCTCGTTGCATTCACGTCGGATTGAATATATCCAAGAAAAAGCGGTAACTATTGTATTTTTAGCCATAAAACAAAAATTAAACCTCAACCGGGACATTGAGCGTCCAATTTTCAAGGCACATAACACGTCAGCAGTATGACCGCAAAATGGGAGAGTGCAATGCAATTGCAAATGTTGCATAATGTTACATGAGTGCTACCCCCGCCCCCTTTGTCGCAAGCCCCCACCCCCTTATTGCAAGGCACCCCATAGTGCCAACCCCACCCCCTGTTGCAAGGCACCCCATAGTGCCAACCCCCTTTGTTGCAAGGCACCCGTAAAGTTGGGGAGGGGGGAATGTTGCAAGAGCAATAAGGGTTATGCAACTTGATGGCGGAGTTATCCCCCAAGAGAAAGAGAGAGAAGAAGGAGAGAAAGGAAGAGGAGAGATGTTAGCTCGGCAGCTGCTAAGCGCATATGAAGACTTCAGCCGAGCCGCCGTTGTCTTATAGGACCCCTAATCAGCCAGTTGGCTTAGAAGGCTGAGTTGCCAGTTTGCGTTTATTTATTTAATTAAAGCATATATTAAGGCTTAATCAGCCAGTTGGCTTAGAAGGCTGAGTTGCCAGTTTGCGCTATTTATTTAATTAAGGCATATATTGTCTTATTCCGCCAGGTGGCTTAGAAGGCTTCTTAGAATTCATAAATGGGATGTATATAACCTCCGAACGAATTAAAAGCGTACATACACTCACCGACTGTACGCCAATTAAAGCCCCTATTATCACACACACACACATACACACACACACACACACACATTCGTATAGATTTTTAGGATCTCACCCCATCAACAGGAGATGGTGAAATGAGGGCTACAACTTTTAGGAGCTCACCCCATCAACAGGAGATGAGGGCTACGACTTTTTAGGAGCTCACCCCATTAACACCACGTATCCGATATGAGGGCTACAACCAAGCGTCCAAACGATTGGTGGTGAAACCAACAACCCACCATCAGCCAACTCCTGGTAGACCGTCACTAAATACGACCAATAGACAGACCTATTAAACAAATAGGATTATTGTAACACTCGATCATGTTGTTTATCTTCCTTTCTCAGTTGCCGTATCTGGTTGAGTTGCCTGTTTGCACTATTTATTTAATTGAAACATATATTCCGCCTTAGAAATCCGCCTTAAAAACCAATCAAATGATATAATTAAATACCGTGTACAAACAAAAAGGAATAAATAAAACGCCAATACATCATTCTGTTTATTTAGACGAATTAATGGGAATAAATATACATCGGGACATATATATGGTAAAAAATAATAATAGCATCATGAACGGGGGATATATAATAAAAAATATACAAAACGGTGCATTATCAATATATTAGTACAGGAAAAATATAGTTATATTGAAAATATATTAATAATATACGAAACGTATAATCAATTGCACATTAATACAGGAAAAATATATAGTTATATTAAATATATTGAAAATATACGAAACGTATCTTCACTTGCATATTAGTACAGGAAATATATATACACACACAAATTAAATATACATCCTTTATGTTCTACGGTGCAAAACGCTAAACTCATACATAATAGAGTCTACATCCATATCGCTATTACTTTATACGACGTAGTAAAACCGTCCAAGCATCACTTCACCGTTTAACTGATACGGTGGCCTATACTCGACATAAATGGCCTTCATATCATTCAATACTATTTTTGTGCCCACTTTACACCCGGCCGGCAAGTTATCTTTAAACACAGCTAGAATACAATCAAAAGCACAAACAAAGAGGTCATCGTTAACCACAACATCATTATTAAATACAAGTTTATAAACACGCCTTTCCAATCGAGGTTTTTTCTTATCGTCCCGAGATTTTCAATCGTGAGCTCTTAGTCACTCTGCATAGCGGCAGTTGAAATAATCTTCCAAGTCGTAACGGCAGCTATTCATTATATAGAGGTACAGCTCTTCAGGGTGAACAGTGTAGGTGAGCTCAGCCCTGTACCGCTCATGAACTTTGCACCAAAGTTCAGGATATTTCGAAGAATCTAAACCTTTTAAATATGCATCCGGCTCTAGACCATTCTCGCCCTGTTCATTCCTACATTCGATAAATCCTTCGAGCAGAGCGGTGTATGCGTATTCAAGAACCGTGTCAAAATAAATCATATCCGTAACACGAGCGTCTAATATAGGCTTCAGCTTGCAGAATCCGACGATTTCAAACATTCTGTCGAGGATGAAACGGTTTCGCGTAGGGACAAGGACGTTATTATCAGATGCATTCTTCCACATCAGTCATATAGCAAGGCATGGCTGTTCGTTATTTATACACAACGTGCAAACAACGGCGAATGAGGGGGCGTCACTAATCTGCTCTCTTCTTGTACCTACACCTGCAGGTATTTTATAACGGGTCTACCCCTCTTCTCAACTATCACGAAGACTCTATTCATCTCCTCAACACTTAAATAAATAACATTACGTTTGCTTGCTTGCCTGCAAACCGTTTCAAGTACATAGTTAATGGTGCCGATTTCACGACTGAACACGCGCAATGACTTCGTCACGGAGACATCGTACGAGGCGTTGAGAATGCTTCTCAAAGGAAGTTCCATTGTGTTCGCACGTCCACTCGGTTCAAGCTCTGAGATGACTATGAGCCACAGGTGGCCGGATCGGCTCGACGGTGCGGGATGAGTCACGCTGATGAAACGTGTATGGGTTTGTTCGAACTCGTATGTTTCGTGAGGCACACGGGAACGCGTCACACTGCTAAAACGTGTACAGGCTTGTTCGAACACTCTTGGACAAACAGAATTTCCCGAAACGAATTTAATGTTTTATCACTCACCACACGTTCATTTCCACAAACTAAACATCTCCACAAACCTGCGCGCTATTAGAGAGAAACATATGTTCATATTTGGCATTTTTGTTTAACAAGCGATACTCGTCTCTAAAGTCTGTTAAAAACTCACACAGCCCATTAGCCACAACCTCACTACAAACCTCATCATGATATATATTAATATAGTGGTAAAAATACTTAAGATTGTCCATGATGACAAGATTTACATTTTCAACCGTAGGGTACGAGTAGTCGGTATGGTGTAACATGATATAATACCGCTTGTCACACCACTCATCCACAAGACTCACTACCCATAACGCTGCTTATCTTCTGAACGTGTTGCTTCTTCTACTTCGCGGTATATGTGAGCCTTTATAAAGCTTAGGTCTATAACATACTTCAATACATCGTCTGTACTGCGGAATCCTACAACCCCCTCGCCAGAATATCCGTAGAGTATTTGAACATCTTGGTCCTTCGCACGGCTCAATGTAGCCTTAAAAGAGGCAAAGGAGGGGGGAATAGGGAGTTTTTCAGTATCCACCACATCTATGCACTTTGCAGAATACCACTTCATAAATGTTGAACACGCGATATTAAAGGTAGCCATTACTATTTTTCTTCTACGCGAGAGAATACACGTCTGAGCTCAAGGGTATGCAGAGGTCAACTGAGCACGCAGGGATAGAGGCATGCTCAGGTAGCGGCATGACTCACGTTGCCGGTCTTACAGTGGGCGGGGCTTAGCTTTTTACTGTACACACACACACGCACGCACGCAAAGGAGAAAGTGAAACGCTAGTTGAAACACGATTTATTTAATAAACGAAATATTCAAGGTATATATATTTACAAATACGTGTAATAAATAAGCTAACAATAGACATATCAAAGATTACGGTATCCAAAGGGCACGGTATCATAGGTACCAGGCACCTGGTAGCGTTTCCTATAGGTGTTACGGCACACCTTTGTACCCCTAAGTTCCTTCACGCCCCCAGCTTCTGTGCCCGAAAATTGTGGGTGCCTACAGTCAGTTGGGGGGCGGTCCCCTCATCATCTTCCAAGCACACTAACTCCTTCAACGAATCAAAGTTAACGACCCGCCGATTCGCATGGTTAAGCGTGATACCCTTAGCCTTCACGATATACTTCGTATCATCCCCTATCCTCACCCGTACCCCATAGGTTTTTGGCCCTGTTGACACAAACGAGTCTGCGTATGCGATGTCTCCATACTCATCCTTGATCTCGTCAGTTAGCTCTCCGAGGAACTCCAATAGCGGGCATGTATTCACCCTCCTCGCTGTGAATATCACGCTATCTGTATCGGCATACAAAACCCTCCGCCCAAGAGAATGCAATAGGCCCCAAAGTTTGATGCGCGCGTAGGCTGTTGTGAAGCTGGCTACAGGAATGTTTGTAACCCGTGAGGTATCTGTGGACAATTCGGTATTGTTGTACTTTATTATGTAAGTATTACCTACATTCACAATCTCCATGACCTCTTTATCGGGTGCGTTGGCATAATCCCAGACTTCACTATAACTTTGTGCCAAATGAACGTTCCCTTTGCCGGTATTCTGTGCAAATTTTCCCCAAAGACTGTTTAGGCACAATTTTGCACTAAAGCGCTTGCCAGGGTTCTTTACAATTTGGGTGATCAAGCTGTATACCTTCACGGTCACGGTAACGTTGAATATAAGACGTTTTTTCATCTTCGGTATCAACCCCTCGCGGATATCCTGACGCCTCAACCTTATCCTTCAAAAAAGCGTTTATATATGGTGTGAAAAGGTTGGGTAGCTTCTGAAACCTCCACACCTCATGTATCTTCATTATTCTATACCCATGGCGAACGGCTAGGTCCAGCTCAGGGCTTGTATATACACCTCTGATCTTACGCTGGTGGGTGTATGGTCACAATCACCATTGTTCTCTTCTGCACACTTCACGCACAGGGGAAACATGAGCTTGTGATCTATAACGACGGGTAAGATCGGCATCCATAAATCGCGAGGGGGAGCACATCTACGAAAGAGAGTCCAAAGTAGCGCTCATTCAAGTTGGCCGAAAACTCTGCGATGGTTGGTATGGCGGGACCCACCATTTTTTCAGGTGCACCTACGGGGTACGGATTGTTCTTCATCACGTAGGGGTATAAAGAACAGAAGTCGTAGTAATGGAGCTTCACACCCTCCGTAGGCGGAAAGTATAGCTTGAAGGGGTTTGTACGCCCGCCGAACAAGCTATCACCGCATTTGAGAGGATCCAGCACCATTGAACGTTTGATCGTGTTTATTTCTTCACGGTACTGTCCATCTGCTACCAACCGTGCATCATACTCATGCTCCCACAAGACTTTGTGAGTGAACTGGGAGCCTATAAGTTGATCGCGGGTGCGTCCACGCAAGACAGTCGGCAGGAGATCTACCGTGGATATCTCCTACGATTCCACACTCAGGACGGGGCCCATGCCACCAGCAACCGTTAAAGGAGTACACAGTCTTCTCACCAGTGACGGTTTTCACTTAGACCATCAACCCAAAAAACACGACCATTAACCTTAAGGTACTTCACCCGTGTTGCGGGCATGCTTTATATATACACCTGTCTGCTGCTGTAGGTGTATGAGCCAGTAAATAGCCTTGTGCCCATAACTGCGGGGGTTGTTTCTGTGGATAATGGCTAAGGTGTCTTTAGGCATGAAGTTATTCTTGAACACCGTAAAACATAATGAGGCGATGGTGGTTGCGACTTGCAACGGATCGCATTTGAAACGACATATGTACATCCTTCTAAAGGCCTGGAAACATACTCTAAGCACGCGCACATCATTCACGCAATAACGCTCACATTCATCAGCTATATTATAAGGATTACATTCATTAAAACTGTTGTAGTATCGGTCAAAATCTTCACGTTCATCTGTGCTCATACATTCATAGTTAAAGTAATGTTTGGGTGGAGGTAGTCCTACGTAATTTAAAGTTTCGCTAGTGAGGAATGTGTAAGGGAAATATCCTTTTGAAACTTCAGCGGCTACGCCCATCACCTTGGGTAGCTTTGCTAATTTACAAGGTGTGAATAATAAAGTGTCTTTAAACTGTACATTACCTCTTATTTGCATCTGTATTAATTTGTTGCCTCTTTTCAAGGGATCACCTGTAAATATCTCAGATGAATCGTGCTCAAGCAACTCCTTATAAAGGAACTGTGTGTCAAATTTCGCCCCGTTATGGGCAAGAATATACACAGTCATTTTTTTGAACTTGTCCGCTAACTTGACAATATAGGCCACAAAGAGTTTCACAGGGCTATCGTGGGCATTCGTTTTAAAAACGTTTGTCCGTTTTCCACATTTGTGACACTCATCACACTCGCTCTCCATACACTCATCACAGATAGTCTGGCTCACAAGTAAATGTGGAATAACCTCTTTGGTTTCAGCGCTCGTGTATGTTTCTATATCGTAGTACACAGTTATACAAGGGTTGTTTTTAGGCTTGGCGTCTTTCATATAACATACATGCTTTACTCCAACCGCCTTATATTTCTCATGGCATGTAGAACAGTGAATTTCATCACATTTATGCGTAAATTTTCCCCAATTATCCATCATGTGAAACATACCACATTCACAGATTCTCATTTTCCTGCACGTGCCAATTGATTTATGGAGCTCAAAACAGTTATTATTGAAAAATGTGCGTCTACACACATTACAATCCCTCTTCTCAGCTTCAACTACACGGCTTTCACATTTGGAGCTTTTACACTGCTCACATACCATGTGACATTCTTTACAATGTTTCACTATATCATCCGCAAAATCGATACACCCCTTACACAAATCATGATATCGTCCATACAGCATTTTCGACTTTTATCATAACTCGCGTAAAGGTCCCTTATATTACGGATGGGGAGATACGTTGTCCCTGACAATCCTAAAATAAGTAGGGGGCCTTTTACTGTCTCTCACACAGCTTTATAAAACATACACAGTTCTACGACGATCATCCAGTCCAAATACAGCTATACGAACATTCATTTCCTGTTCTACCTTTCTCAGTTCTTCGGGACCCATGGCACAGTCAAACTCGTTTACAGTCTACAGCTAGTTTACGGGCACGCTCCACTACCGTAGGCAACCAAATTTTTTGGGTTCTTGTATTTAGTACAGTAAACATACGTGCTAAGACCACTGCTATAAAGCCGCAACCACGATCGACGTTTATATGCCGTTTAAAGATAGCCTGAGAATTGAAGTTAAGAGTATAAGGTGTGGCACGGAATACACGGTCAATATTTACCGTGAAGGCTATACTACTTTGAGAAGCCTGCATTATACGGCCCAATATATACTCTATATCTTCAGCCGCCAAACGTCTGAACGGTATCACTACCCAAAAATCATCTACATCTCCGTCATCTGACCCGAACCCAAAGGACAGCCTCGTCCTGACTTCACGTTCGCCGCGGTTCTGAAGGGCAAACTCTACAATATGTTCAACTATGCACCGCAGTCCGTGTTCAACACCATTGCTATACATGGACCTAGGATCAACCCTGACTATATACCGATTTCTAGTCAAGGCAGGGGTGGGGGTTGCGGTGCGTACGAATTCGAATGTTATGCCATCCTCAACAGAGCCGCTGTGGATGATGTACCCGTAATTGAATAAAGCGGTATATTTGGGGAAGGTACTATTGTGGGGGTTGCTTCGTAAGACGTTGAGGGTTGGGGCTCTATTACTGGTGGTTTAACAACCGGAGCAATCCTGGAGCGCTTTATACCTGACGTGGAGGCTTCTTCATCACGCCCCCGCTTTGAACTGGCGCATGCTACAGGTGTCGCTGGTGAGGGCTCGTCGGCGGGTGATAGGGTGCTGTACATCTTCGTTGTCATTCACGGTTCTGTGGAAAAAGAAAACAAAATATAAGAAGCAGCACTCAATATTTGTAATATTTTGTAAATGGTCCACTTAGGAGTGTGACGTGTTAGAAATGGATTCTGTAGAAAAATTCAGGTTCACGAGCCCATCCAAATGTATTATATCTGGATCTACAGGATGTGGTAAAACTGTGTTTATGTTTAAAATCATTAAAGAAAAGGGGGAGATGTTCTCAAAATTTGTGCATAAAGTTATATGGTGCTATTCGACGTATCAATCAGTGTTCAACGAGTACCAAGAGGATATTTTGTTCCACAAGGGGGTCTATGACGTTAATTCGTTAAAGGAAAATGAACATACAGTCATTGTAATTGACGAGCTCATGTTGGAGATGGATAAAACGTTTGCCGAGACATTTACAGTATTCTCCCACCACTTTAACATAAGCGTGTTCTTCATCAATCAGAATCTATTTTTCAAAAATAGATATATGCGCGATGTGTCGCTCAATACACAATATCTAGTCTTATTCGCGCAACGTACAGATGTATCACAAATTGGGGTATTAGCCAGTCAAATGTTCCCGTATCAGCTTAAGGTGTTTTTGGAGGTTTATAAAGAGGCCACAAACCACCGTTATGGATATTTGTTTTGTGACCTTCACCCGCGAAACACGTTTAGGGTGCTTCTAAGAACGAATATATTCCTAAGCGAACCTGAAACGGTGTATATTCCAGAATGACAAATAGGCTAAAGAAATGCCGTGAATTAATAAAAATCTATCAACAATTGCCTCGGGCACTGCAGCAGATGTTCGTTAAAAATATCGACTCTGACTTTTTAAAATGCATCTGTGAAAACTGTCTTAATGTTATAAAATGTAATGTACCAATGAAACCCTCTTAGAAGACTCGCTTACGTCGTTACAAGAACATAATACGAGCACTCGCTCATAAAAGTCAAACTGTGGGTCAGAAAAAGCGCATTATTGTACAAAGAAGAGGATCATTCCTGCCTATCTTATTTTCAGTTTTGGGTCCTTTACTGACTAGATTAATATAATGAAGAAGGTGGTTGTGATTCCGCACGAGGTGTATGCTTCATTCAAAGTTCAAAGACTCCAGACATGGTTCTAGAACCCCGTAAAAGTAGGCTTAAAAGAATGGAAAGCGACTTGCTAGCCCTATTAAACAGTGAAAAGTCACCTGATGAGAAAAGGATCTTGTACCAAGAGGCTTTGCATAAATTTCTTCATGAGTACGAGCATTATAAGCACAGCTCGAATAGTGCTGAGCATAGCGACACAGGTCCTGACGATAGCCGACCAAAGAGCAACGGAACATAACACTTCGAACATGTGCTAAAAAACAGCCTCCCACATACATTGAGGAATAAAGGGTTAAGTCTTTATAGTCCATTGAGTGAGGATCCCATCATACAGTGGACCGATACAGCCGAAGTCATTTTTGAAGGAACAAGAGTACAAGGATCCAATATCGTTGATATTGTTCATGATCTGGTGATAAAGTGGGACAGACCCTCACCAACAGGATGGAAGCATATTAAAGCAAGACTACAACAAATAAATGTCCCCAAAACATTGATAGGTAATCTAAATAGGTTAAAAGACTTGGATCAAGTCTCGCATGTGTCACAACTGAGTACACCATCGCCTCCAGCAGTAGCAGTGTCTCTGAAGTGGAGAAAGAAGAGAACAAACGGCCAGCCTTATCCACGTTCCTCTAAAATACTCAAATGGCTAACATATTAAGTAAACGCTATTATGACATTTCTAGCCCCGCCTTCTATGGTGGCGTTAATAGACTGTACAGAGGTGTTTACGGTGTAAGTAAAAAAGATGTTGAGGCATTTTTGGAACAGGATGCTTATACACTTCATAAACCGGTGAGCAAAAGGTTTAAAACGGCCAAGACAACAGCTGCATCGATTGACTCTATTTGGCAGGCTGATTTAACAGACATGCAAAAATATTCAGTGGACACGACGGTTACCGCTACATCCTATTCATAATAGACGTATTCTCTAGATATCTGTGGCTAATTCCCATGAAAAATAAATCGCCTGAAACAGTTGCTAAAGCGTCCAAAACGTTGATGTTGAAAGAAAACAGGATTCCTGGCTATTTTTGTATGGATATGGGGAAATAATTTATAGGACGCGCTTTTCAGAACATGCTGTCAGAGTTTAATATCAGTTACTACACTACCAATTCTATACATACGGCTTCTTTAGCTGAAAGAGTTCAACGTACCATAAAGGAACGCATGCATCGCTATTTTACACATAAAAACACATACAGATATATGAACATTCTCGGCTCACTGGCTTCATCCTACAACCGCTCACATTACCGTGCGATTGGCACAACGCCTAACGAAGTTTTAGAAAGAGGTACGCGTCCAGAGGTGAGAAGAGATGGAGCGTCACCATCACACTCTGCGCGCTTCAAAATCAATGATTATGTAAGGCTATCACGTTCGGGGAATAAATTCGCGAAGGGATTTGAGCAAGGATGGACACGTGAGATTTTTAAAGTTAGGGCTATGACGCCTAAAGGTGAGATAATGATGTATTACATTGAAGATTTGAATGAAGAAGAGATCTCAGGAGACTTTTACCGCGAGGAGTTGCCGAAAGTGGCATATAATTTAGGAAAAAGTGTGTTTAAAATTTAGAAAATTATAGGAAGTAAAGGCTCAGGAAAGAGAAAAATGTACCTGGTGAAATGGCTGGGTTACCCAGAAAGCTTCAAAACGTATATAAAAGCTGATGCAATAATGAAGCTTAAAGAGTATGCAACATGTCGCCTGACCATTTCTACGTGACACTCACGTCCTCCTCGTCCTTGTCTGTACACCCTAACAACACCCTCGCCAACTTTGTGACAAAACTCCATGGACCCATTTAATTGGAGCGTGATTCGTATGAGGTGGGGTTATGTGAACTCCAGTTAGCCACCAAATTTTTAACTCTTGAAAATGAACAAATCATATTTCTGATCCTTAGAAGAAACGATGAATGTGAAAAATTAGGCATAACCTTAGACAATACTACGCGTTCAGTCCTGTGCGGTGAGGAACGGTACTATAGCATAAATGTATCGCTAGGAATCGGGCATTATGATACAGCCATGGACATTGTGACGGGTTTAAACAAGAGTCGTGAAAAGTCGTATTTGACAAACGATTTTCTTTTTGAAGTCGTAAACATAGACACGCCTGCATGCACATTGAAGTTAAAGTCAACGCTTAGTAGAAATATTAAAGATAAAAAGCTGTTCACAATTGTGGCTGAGGACCGATATAGCTCAGCTCTCCAAAGAGATACCTTTCACGAGGCACAGCATTGTTTGTCCAGCTTAATGTATCAATTGAAGATGGAGAAATTGGTTGAAAGCTCTCCGCCCCCAGACATGTGCTATATTTACAGCAATATTGTAGGGCACCAATTTGTTGGGGACCCCCAGGCGCGCCTGCTGCGCATTGCGCACATCCCCAACCATAGAGGGAAAAGTTTGAGCATTACATATGACAAGCCCCATTATGTAAATGTTGCGACTAATCTATTAACCAACATCTCGATATATATAAGGACGATTGAGGGAAAAAATTTCCCATTCGGTGATGGGAGCTTAACAGTGAAACTACACTTTCGTCGTTTATAATGGCTCGAAGACCGTTCACATTCTACCGAGGAATGAGGTACCAGCGTGGAAGTGGACTTGGGTCCATTGTTTTCATCCATACTACGCACCGCTGTCCCACTGTTGAAGGGGGGGCCAGGTGCCTAGGGCGGAAGGCGTTACAAACAGGTTTTAACGCGGCAGAAGACATAATGGGTGGCACTAAGCCTAAAGAAGCTCTAAAAAAACATTTAAAACGTACACGGGATGAAATCATTAAAGATGCAAAGAGAAAAATGTGTGGTGGTGGCAAGAAGAGATCTGCCAGGAAGAAGGGGTTACCAGCACGTGGTGGAAAGAAGAGATGTGCCGGGAAGAAGGGGTTACCATCACGTGGCGCTAAACGTAAAAGGAAATAAAAAAGGAAGTGCTCTAAGCGTATGAAACCTATGGCTGATCATTTTTGTGACTGATATAAGCTGAGGACACTACTTTCACGAATCATAGGCTGACTAATACTTGTTGAGGGAGGTAGCACTATTTCTGACTCGTCATGGCGCGTTTCATCCATCCGTGTAGTTCACAATGTTGTAAATCGGAACTGTCCCTCTTTGATATGCCCCCCACTCAGATCTCTGTCGAGCATAGCGACTTTATTACAATTAACCCATTAAACACAGTTAGTTCACCGAATGCCCCTATAGAATTCGTGATACCCAGCACAGGCCCATACTTTTTTGATTCAAGCTGCATGCACATGTACGCTAAACTGCGTATAGCCCATTCAGATGGAACGGACTGCGATGATAGTTACTCTGCATACCCTGAAACCAACTTTCTACACTCCATATTCAGCCAGTGTGAAGTGTATTTAAATCAGGTCAACGTCTCGGCAGGAACGGGTTATTATCACCTACGAGCCTCTCTGGAAAATGTCCTCAACTTTTCAAAAGAAGCGAAGGACACCTTTTTAACAGCCGAGGGGTATTACCACACTAAAGATGAAAATGGAATAAAAGATAAATTTAAAAATTCTAAAAAAAAATATATGAATGTTTTAGGCGCCTGCATACAGACTTCACATTCTAGGAGAAGTTGCTTTTGAACGGGGTGGATATAACGTTGAAGCCTAGCCGCACGATTCCTGAGATCTGCATAAATCTGAGATCTGATCAAGAAGAAGGCGCGAAACCCGTTGTGATACACATCATAGAAACGTATTTGCGTATACGCCGAGTGAAATTAAGTTCCCCGAAACAAATAGAAATTGAGAGACTTATTACACGCCACAGTAAAATACCCAATTAACAGGATACAGATCAAACTGTACACGGTCCCCGCAGGGCTGGCATCGAAGCAACTAGAAAATGTGGCCCTTGTAGTCCTACCTAAAAGGATATTAATTGGAATGCAGGACCACCCCTCGACGAATGGAAAATATGAAAAGAGTGCTTTTAAATTCGAGAATTTCGGCCTTAAAAATATTACTCTATACGTAAATGGGGTCGCTCTGGGATGGACTATGAATATGGACTACTCATCAGATGCTGTGTTCCCGTTCTGCGCGAGAGCATATAGTAGTCTGGCTCATAATACAGGCGCCTGTGACGAACTTGGTTTTGGTGTAACGCAGAAAGAATTTGTCGAAGAATTTAACATTTATTCATTTGATATTACTCCTGACTTGTCTGCTGGCACGAATACGCATTTAAGTCCAGCGTAGAGTGGGAATATCTCAGTCAGGTTGGAATTTGCCAAGTCTATAGACGCGCCTATAAGTGTACTCGTGTATCTCGGGTCACAGGCACTAATAGAAGTTGATCGTTTCAGGAACGTGGTCACAGACTTTTAGAATGGATGCGCATACACTCCAGAGAGTAATGAAAAGTGACCTTTTCACGCGCTCAAAATTTATCGGTGTGTTTGCGAAGAATCAAATATTGGAGGTTCCAAGTACGAGAAACTGGTACGGGGTTATCGTTAACACCAACATTGTGGGGGGTGAGGGGATTCATTAGTTTGCAATCTATTTTAAAAATAGGGAAAGAATGTACTATTTTGACTCACTCGGTTTTCAGCCCTGGAATGATTATGTGGTTGCGAAGTTTATTGCGCAACTAGACCTGCCTGAGATTGTTTGGAGCCCATATCGTTTTCAGGGATATTATACTGAAACATTTGGGTTGTATTGCATTTTATTTCTCATGCACATGTCACGTGGGAAGGGATTTATTAATTTTTTAAAATTATTCGATTTGTGCGACACAGAGATGAACGATAAAAGTGTATGCAGACAGATAAAAAAGTTCCCATATGTTAGCACCCCCTGTAATGTGTAAAGGTGTATATCTATATTGTGTAAAGTTGTATATATATTTGTAACTATAGCCACTAAGACTTATGTAACGGATGCTGATCCCGTTTTGTACATGTTTTCTACCATTTAATAAATGAAAATACAATGTGTTTTGTTCTTAATCTCAAAAATACTTACATTATCTCCTCGATGACGTGGCACTCGCTGGACCGAATGTGCGCCAATACTTCAACTTCTGTATTCAGATCACTTGGTTGGCTGGGTGGGGAAGCCCCCATTTCATTTGTCTCCCTTTCATCAAAAGTAGCCATAATACGGCCTAGCTCGGATTCTGTCCTGTAATTAAAATAGAGATTAATTTCACGAATTTGAGTGCAGAAAATTCATAAAAGTTTTGGCTGGGTGTGCTATGCACCATCTGCCTGCAATGGGACTCGAACCCGGAGCCAAATTTTAATAGTTTTTAATATTTCTAGTGTAAGTTTTATAAAAATCCTACAAGAAATGTACAAATAAAAACATGCCATATATATATATATATACTGAAATAACCACGAAGGAGGCAGAGAATAAAAAATATTTTTGAAAACGCGTTTATAGCCGCCTTTTACGGTTAGGTTATATTGTTAAAAACGAGAAAGAGTCCTAGGAATAATTTTTCTTTGTAGGAAAACACTGAATAAGTTAGGTTAGGTACTTATAGGTTACTCACATTTCAACAATGTCTTCATTGATTGGTTCTTCCATTTCACCACAATTTTCCGCAGCACTGGGTTGATAAAAGTTCATCCTGATCTACAACTCTGAAAATTAGTCGTGCTGCTTGAGCGTAAAAGTCTTCATCCCCAATCAGATCGGGGGAATTGTACAAAGATAACTGACTCATTGTGTATAAAGCACTAGTCGTAAAATGCAAGAAACTGAGGCTCTGAGCCGAGATTCTCCCTTATAAGGGGGCCTATGACCAACCTACAAAACAGATTCGTTAGCTTCCTATTGGCTGACGGTGAATTTTGGGCTGGACTTGACGCGTAGGCCTGCATAGCAGCCAAACAGATGTCCTGGGAGTCTTCATCCCCAATCAGATCGGGGGAATTGTACAAAGATAACTGACTCATTGTGTATAAAGCACTAGTCGTAAAATGCAAGAAACTGAGGCTCTGAGCCGAGATTCTCCCTTTATAAGGGGGCCTATGACCATCCCACAAAACAGATTCGTTAGCTTCCTATTGGCTGACGGTGAATTTTGGGCTGGACTTGACGCGTAGGCCTGCATAGCAGCCAAACAGATGTCCTGGGAGCCGCCCCACAGGGATGTGGTTGGTTGTCCCGTGAAATCTGGGGTGTGTCAGCTGCTCCGATTCGTGGAGAGAGACGCGAAACGACTTGATTTTCGATCTTGTATTCGAGAGAGAGAGAGAGAGAGAGAGAGAGAGATAATGGCCAAAGATATGTCATGAACTGGATCATTGAATACGATATCGCGCGAACTGAAATGACCCACAGCTGTGAGGTATAAAAGCAAACCTAATCTCGAATCTTGTGGGACTTGGTGATAAAGAAAAAACATGTATATATATATATATATAATATATATTATATATATATATATATATGATGATGCTTTGAGCATAATTTAAAATGCATATCTTGCCGATAATCTTGGAAAACTGAGAACATTCGATAAGACAACAGAAGTTTCAGATTTTTAAACGCTAACGAAAACGAATATATATATAGTGTATAAGTTCAGATTAGAAGATCGTTTATGGCATGTACTCAAATTTTCGTTGTTGAAGAAAGAGATGTTCTCAAATTTTATCTTTAAATGCGAACGAAGGATGATATTTGACAGAAAGGAATAGATAATGGCAAATATGCGTGATTTACTGTATCACTGAATACGATATTGCGCGAACTGAAATGGCCCACAGCTGTGAGATATAAACGCAAACCTATTCTCGAATCTTGTGAGATTTGCTGATAAATAAATATGTGTGTGTGTGTGTGTGTGTGTGTGTGTGTGTGTATATGAGATACGTTCAGAATGAAAGACCTTTTATGACATGTATTCAAATTTTTGTTGTTGAAGGAACAGATATTTTCAAATTTTATCTTTAAATGCGAACGAACGATGATATTTGATCAGAAAGGAGTAGATAAAAACAATGAGTTGTGATGTACTGACCATTGAATGCGATATCGCGCGAACTGGAATGATCCATCCTGTGATTAAAGAAACAGAAACATCTGTTTCAAACTTTATCTTTAAATGTGAAAGATGATAAATATAACTGTGTGTGTATATATATATGTATATATATATATGTATATATATATATATATATATAATTTCAGATTAGAAGGCCTTTTATCACATGTATTCATATTTTTGTTGTGGAAAGATGATATTAGCTTTGTCCATCAGGGGGTTTGAGAAGGTTGGAGAGAGAGAGAGAGAGAGAGAGAGAGAGAGAGAGATAAACGAAATGATCGAGTGTTGCTATAACGGGGTCTGGCATTTTTTCCACGTCCGAGTTGATCGAAGTTTTAACACCCCGTACGAACTTTTCTCTGGTTGGCACCCCGTGCCTGTTTCGAACCCCGTTTTTTCTTCTTTTTTTTCCGTCCGTTTTGTTCAAAGTTTTAACACCCCGTACGAATTGTTCTCGGGCTGGCACCCCGTGCCGGTCTCGAGCCCATTTTTTGTTTCTTTTTCCGTACGAATTGTTCAGCGTTTTACGCCCCACCTCAGACCTACTTTTAAATGGGGAAGTCCTTACACGATTTTTAGATGAATTTTTTTAGGGAAATTTGCATATATAGGCACGCCTCTGCTTTCCGTCCGAATTGTTCGATGTTTTACGCCCCACCTTAGACCCACGGGGATCATTAGGGCACCCTGTGTAGCAACCGCAGAAGGACGCACGGGGGTTCGAACCCGGCTCCTTTTATCGTACATAAACAGTGTGTACACTGTGCCAACGCGTGACGCACGTATAGATGTACACTGTGCCAACGCGTGACGCACGTATAGATGTACACAGTGTCAACTGATGCCCGGAGGCACTGGTTGATTGAGCCATCCTTTGTTGCATAACAACGCGCAACATTACCCCTCCCCCTTTGTTGCATAACAACGTGCAACAGTTGCAACATGTGCAACATCTTGCAATATTCACAATATTGTCTTGCAACATCTTGCAACATTGAACAATATTGCATTGCGACATTATGCATGGCTTCGGGTTCGAGTCCCATTGCATGCAGATGGTGCATAGCACATCCAGCCAAAACTTTTATGAATTATCTGCATTTAAATTCGTGGCATTTCTCTATACCAACTGGTGATTAAGCCTTAATATATACTTAATTAAATAAACAGCGCAATCTGGTAACTCAGCCTTCTAAGCCAACTGGCTGATTAAGCCAGAATATATGCTTTAATTAAATAAATAGCGCAAACTGGCAACTCAGCCAGATAAGCCAACTGGCTGATTAGGGACCCTAGACCCTATAAGACAACGGCGGCTCGGCTGAAGTCTTCATATGCGCTTGGCAGCTGCCGAGCGAACACCTTTCCTCTTCCTTTCTCTCCTTCTCCTCTCTCTTTCTCTTGGGGGATAACTCCTCCTCCAAGTTTCATGACCCTTGTTGCATAACAATTTGCAACATACATTCCCCCTCCCCTTTGTCACATAACAACTTGCAATATTTGCAACATTGAGCAATGTTGCATTGCAACATTTGCTATTGCATTGCACTCTCCCATTTTGTGGTCATACTACTCACGTCCGTTTAATATACACAAACTCAGAATGGTCTCCTGAGAAACTTGTATGTTAAACGCAGACCGTGCATGGAACAAGGAACTCTTCTGGGAAAATACACCCACTATAGTTCGAATAAGTAATGATAAATGACAAATACTATAGTTTTCTTTTTCATGCTGGAAAGCCCAACGTGGGCACCGGGTTATTCGCAAAGCTTTGGGAAAGGATCTTTGATGTATTCAAACTATAGTGGATGTATTTTCCCAGAAGAGTTTCTTGTTCCATGCACGGTCTGTGTTTAACATATAAGCGTCTCAGGGAATCATTCTGAGTTTGTGTATATTAAACGGACGTGTTATGTGCCTTGAAGAGTGGACGCTCAATGTCCCGGTTGAGGTTTAAGTTTTGTTTTTTGGCTAAAAATACAATAGTTACCCCTTTTTCTTTGATGTATTCAATCCAACGTGAATGCAACGAGTTTCTTGCGTAGATTGAGGTTCTGAATGTAGTAGGCTAGGTGTAAGCTGTAAACCCTAGATCCTGTCCCAAAGCTGGATCCTATCTGCTTTACAGATAGCTGGTGAGGGAAGCTATATTTTGGGGCCCCTTTGCGAGTAACCCGGTGCCCACGTTGGGCTTTCCATCATGAAAAAAAAAACCTATAGTATTTGTCATTTATCATTACTTATTCGAACTATAGTGGATGTAATTTCCCAGAAGAGTTCCTTATTCCATGCACGGTCTGTGTTTAACATATAAGTTTCTCAAAGGACCATTCTGAGTTTGTGTGTATATATATATATATATATATATATATATATATATATATTTATATATAAGCAAACAACCACAGGGAAAAGGAAAAGGAAACACGAAGTCCGAGCGCTTTCGTGATATATTCACATCTTCAGGGAGAAACAAAAAATATAGGCAGAGTTTACAAAGTAAATGAGTTAAATACACAAGCAAAAAAATTTCCAATCGGCAACTCAAATTAAAGACCATAAAACCCTCTAAAGATTTTTTCAATAGATAACATAATCTGTAGGCTGCTAAATTACTGAATATAAAAGAACTATATAGATGAAATTAGACAAAAAAAAAAAAAACCAGTACAGAGAACAAAAATTATTATAATGGTTATTAGAACTAGTATTTAATTAAAGCAGGCAATTAAGTGGCAAGAATTTAATGAAAACAAAGGGAATGGTGCCATCGTGTTATTTTGTGATTTTAGTGCATATACAGGGCGTCCCAAAAAAATGTATACACACTTTAAATAATTATAAAGGCAGTGTTTATTAAAATACATTTCATTTTCAAAATGTAATAGAATCTACAGACATTATTTAATTGTTTTGTCAACGCCCGTTTTCAAACTGACGTCCGTTCTGGTCCAGGCACTGCTGATAACGCGAAGCAATGGAATCGCAAACATCACGAAACATTTCGTTTGGTATTTGTGTGCATTCTCGTTCAATGGCTGCTCTCAATTCAGCGACTGTTGCAGGTTTTATAGCGTAGACTTTGTCTTTTAAGTATCCCCATAAAAAAAAGTCTAGTGGTGTGAGGTCTGGTGAACGCGGAGGGTATTCTACGAAACCCCTTCGTCCAATCCACATCCACATCGTGCCAAGTACCACTCGCAATACTCCACTCTTCGGTCCGGATCATCTTCATTAATAGCATGGACTAATCTTGGAATGTAACTTTTCCATTGACAGCGTTTCAAAATGCGTTGGACAGACGATTCTGAAATTCCTACCTCACGACTCGCTTGCCGCACAGATTTTCTTGGACTTTGGTGATACGTTTCCAGTACTCTTTCTTGCTTTGTGGGGCTTGTCAATGTCCGTGGTCTTCCGGAACGCTTCTTGTGGACATTCTGAACAGTTCCATAGGCTTCAAACTTATCTCTAATTCGAGTGATGGTAAGTCGCGTTGGTGGATCTGTTTGAAACTCCCTCCTAAACTGTCTTTGCACTTCAACTGCGTTTTCACACTTCCAGTAGCATTTTAGAATTAATTTCCTTTGTTCAAAGCTTAGTCTGACTGCCATTATTAATTCTAATGGGTTTAACTTGGAAAGAAAGAAACATCAATTGAGCTATCAGCTGTTAAAGTGTGTATTCATTTTTTGGGACGCCCTGTATAATATATATATATATTATATATATATATATATATATATATATATATATATATATATATATATATTATTATTAAGTGCCTCTCATACAAAATAACGAAACGTACTTATATATGTATAATAATGGATAATAATTAAGACTTTATATATAATTCGAATATGTTAAATCCATTTTACATGAACAAGATCAAATTTCATAATGTCGATCGTCGACCTTATACGAGTCAGCCCTTTTCTTGATTGATATTATGCAAGTATTTGATTTTAAGATGAAAATGAAAAGTTTCTTTAATACAAACATTTTATATTTTTAATCAAATTACTAATCTAACCAAACCAGACTTGACCTAACCGGGCATAATATATCCTAATGTAACTAAACTGAACTTAATCTGACCTAATTTAAACTAACTTAACATGAATTTAATTGACATACATGAGGTCGAATTTTTTGACATCATACAAATTAAAAAATTTTGGTGTCGACATTATGGATGTCGACATTGCTCACATTGACATTGTTCCGTTATCCCCTTAGAATAGTCCCAATTAATACTGTGATTATATCTATACATATGGTTAAACAATGCATTACAATTATTTGCCATCCTGAATGCATGTTTATGTGTTTTTACTATGAACTTTCTAAGTTTTCTCATTTTGACCGATGTAAACTGAGTCGCTTTGCTTACATCGAATCGAATAGGCACAGCCAATTGAGTTATCCTGGCTGTTCTTTATTAGGCGAGATTTAACAGCATTTTTATACTTAAAGACTACATTAATTCCAATTGTTTCAAGTGAAGTCGGAAGATGTTTAAAATTTACATGGTAAGGGAGACTGAGGCTATTTTTATGCTGAAATTCCTTTACAATTACACTATTATAATACCTCTTCTTCACTTTACTTACACAATTTTATAGTAATGGAGCAGGATAGTAAAATTAAATGGTAATGTTCACAATACTACAGAATTCAGAATCTAAAAATTCAAGGTTATCGACTCTTACTGTAAATCTTTGAGAAACAAAAGAAAAAAATTGAAAATTGTATCTTGTTAAAAAAAACTTTTCCCCTTTATCAATACCTGTTAATGTTTTGCTTATCCCTCCTAACTATTTGGTTTATGCTGTACAGAGATACTGTATGCATATTCTCCGTTTTTCTATATTCTTTCATTCCCTGACGAGGTGTACTGCTAAGTAAACGAAAGACCTTGGAATCGCTGTGGGTTTACATCATTTACTATTTTCACGTGTTTAAATGTGAAATTCATCCAATATATATATATATATATATATATAATAATATAATATATATATATATATTATATATATTATATATAGGCACCTCGATCGTGTTGTTAGCATCGCTGTCTACGATTCACGGCGATGGCAGGCGGCGCCCAGCTCACCCAGCTGTTCATCCTTCCCTACCAAAAAAAATGGTTGGTAGATAAATTGATACCCTGTGTAATCTTCTGGTTAAGACGGTGGGCTGCTGATCTTGAGGTCGTCAGATCGAGCCCAGGCGAGGGCTTTGTAATATAAGGTGGGTCGTGGTTCAGATTCCACTTTAAGCTGTAAGTTTAAGGTGGAGCAACAAACATAAGCTTCGTCTGGAGGGAGCAAAACCAAAGTTACTAAGGTGTATATATATATATATATATATATATGTATATATAACGTAAAGAACGACGCTTGTATAGGAGATATTCCGCGCAAGACGAGAAAGAGAAAACAACAAATGAAAAAATGAAGTACCACCTGGGAATCGAACCCGGGATCTTCCGATTGCCGGTCAGACGCGATAACCACTACACCATGGACTCCACTCTTCCAAATGCCGTAATTCCTCTACATACTCGCAGAAACCAATGCCCCAAGGGGCACCTCCCGCTTGCCGTAACATTATATACATTCAACTGCAAAGAACACGCAGTATAAATAACGTAAAGAACGACGCTTGTATAGGAGATATTCCGCGCAAGACGAGAAAGAGAAAACAACAAATGAAAAAATGAAGTACCACCTGGGAATCGAACCCGGGATCTTCCGATTGCCGGTCAGACGCGATAACCACTACACCATGGACTCCACTCTTCCAAATGCCGTAATTCCTCTACATACTCGCAGAAACCAATGCCCCAAGGGGGCACCTCCCGCTTGCCGTAACATTATATACATTCAACTGCAAAGAACACGCAGTATAAATAACGTAAAGAACGACGCTTGTATAGGAGATATTCCGCGCAAGACGAGAAAGAGAAAACAACAAATGAAAAAATGAAGTACCACCTGGGAATCGAACCCGGGATCTTCCGATTGCCGGTCAGACGCGATAACCACTACACCATGGACTCCACTCTTCCAAATGCCGTAATTCCTCTACATACTCGCAGAAACCAATGCCCCAAGGGGCACCTCCCGCTTGCCGTAACATTATATACATTCAACTGCAAAGAACACGCAGTATAAATAACGTAAAGAACGACGCTTGTATAGGAGATATTCCGCGCAAGACGAGAAAGAGAAAACAACAAATGAAAAAATGAAGTACCACCTGGGAATCGAACCCGGGATCTTCCGATTGCCGGTCAGACGCGATAACCACTACACCATGGACTCCACTCTTCCAAATGCCGTAATTCCTCTACATACTCGCAGAAACCAATGCCCCAAGGGGGCACCTCCCGCTTGCCGTAACATTATATACATTCAACTGCAAAGAACACGCAGTATAAATAACGTAAAGAACGACGCTTGTATAGGAGATATTCCGCGCAAGACGAGAAAGAGAAAACAACAAATGAAAAAATGAAGTACCACCTGGGAATCGAACCCGGGATCTTCCGATTGCCGGTCAGACGCGATAACCACTACACCATGGACTCCACTCTTCCAAATGCCGTAATTCCTCTACATACTCGCAGAAACCAATGCCCCAAGGGGCACCTCCCGCTTGCCGTAACATTATATACATTCAACTGCAAAGAACACGCAGTATAAATAACGTAAAGAACGACGCTTGTATAGGAGATATTCCGCGCAAGACGAGAAAGAGAAAACAACAAATGAAAAAATGAAGTACCACCTGGGAATCGAACCCGGGATCTTCCGATTGCCGGTCAGACGCGATAACCACTACACCATGGACTCCACTCTTCCAAATGCCGTAATTCCTCTACATACTCGCAGAAACCAATGCCCCAAGGGGGCACCTCCCGCTTGCCGTAACATTATATACATTCAACTGCAAAGAACACGCAGTATAAATAACGTAAAGAACGACGCTTGTATAGGAGATATTCCGCGCAAGACGAGAAAGAGAAAACAACAAATGAAAAAATGAAGTACCACCTGGGAATCGAACCCGGGATCTTCCGATTGCCGGTCAGACGCGATAACCACTACACCATGGACTCCACTCTTCCAAATGCCGTAATTCCTCTACATACTCGCAGAAACCAATGCCCCAAGGGGGCACCTCCCGCTTGCCGTAACATTATATACATTCAACTGCAAAGAACACGCAGTATAAATAACGTAAAGAACGACGCTTGTATAGGAGATATTCCGCGCAAGACGAGAAAGAGAAAACAACAAATGAAAAAATGAAGTACCACCTGGGAATCGAACCCGGGATCTTCCGATTGCCGGTCAGACGCGATAACCACTACACCATGGACTCCACTCTTCCAAATGCCGTAATTCCTCTACATACTCGCAGAAACCAATGCCCCAAGGGGCACCTCCCGCTTGCCGTAACATTATATACATTCAACTGCAAAGAACACGCAGTATAAATAACGTAAAGAACGACGCTTGTATAGGAGATATTCCGCGCAAGACGAGAAAGAGAAAACAACAAATGAAAAAATGAAGTACCACCTGGGAATCGAACCCGGGATCTTCCGATTGCCGGTCAGACGCGATAACCACTACACCATGGACTCCACTCTTCCAAATGCCGTAATTCCTCTACATACTCGCAGAAACCAATGCCCCAAGGGGGCACCTCCCGCTTGCCGTAACATTATATACATTCAACTGCAAAGAACACGCAGTATAAATAACGTAAAGAACGACGCTTGTATAGGAGATATTCCGCGCAAGACGAGAAAGAGAAAACAACAAATGAAAAAATGAAGTACCACCTGGGAATCGAACCCGGGATCTTCCGATTGCCGGTCAGACGCGATAACCACTACACCATGGACTCCACTCTTCCAAATGCCGTAATTCCTCTACATACTCGCAGAAACCAATGCCCCAAGGGGGCACCTCCCGCTTGCCGTAACATTATATACATTCAACTGCAAAGAACACGCAGTATAAATAACGTAAAGAACGACGCTTACGTTATTTATACTGCGTGTTCTTTGCAGTTGAATGTATATAATGTTACGGCAAGCGGGAGGTGCCCCTTGGGGCATTGGTTTCTGCGAGTATGTAGAGGAATTACGGCATTTGGAAGAGTGGAGTCCATGGTGTAGTGGTTATCGCGTCTGACCGGCAATCGGAAGATCCCGGGTTCGATTCCCAGGTGGTACTTCATTTTTTCATTTGTTGTTTTCTCTTTCTCGTCTTGCGCGGAATATCTCCTATACAAGCGTCGTTCTTTACGTTATTTATACTGCGTGTTCTTTGCAGTTGAATGTATATAATGTTACGGCAAGCGGGAGGTGCCCCCTTGGGGCATTGGTTTCTGCGAGTATGTAGAGGAATTACGGCATTTGGAAGAGTGGAGTCCATGGTGTAGTGGTTATCGCGTCTGACCGGCAATCGGAAGATCCCGGGTTCGATTCCCAGGTGGTACTTCATTTTTTCATTTGTTGTTTTCTCTTTCTCGTCTTGCGCGGAATATCTCCTATACAAGCGTCGTTCTTTACGTTATTTATACTGCGTGTTCTTTGCAGTTGAATGTATATAATGTTACGGCAAGCGGGAGGTGCCCCCTTGGGGCATTGGTTTCTGCGAGTATGTAGAGGAATTACGGCATTTGGAAGAGTGGAGTCCATGGTGTAGTGGTTATCGCGTCTGACCGGCAATCGGAAGATCCCGGGTTCGATTCCCAGGTGGTACTTCATTTTTTCATTTGTTGTTTTCTCTTTCTCGTCTTGCGCGGAATATCTCCTATACAAGCGTCGTTCTTTACGTTATTTATACTGCGTGTTCTTTGCAGTTGAATGTATATAATGTTACGGCAAGCGGGAGGTGCCCCCTTGGGGCATTGGTTTCTGCGAGTATGTAGAGGAATTACGGCATTTGGAAGAGTGGAGTCCATGGTGTAGTGGTTATCGCGTCTGACCGGCAATCGGAAGATCCCGGGTTCGATTCCCAGGTGGTACTTCATTTTTTCATTTGTTGTTTTCTCTTTCTCGTCTTGCGCGGAATATCTCCTATACAAGCGTCGTTCTTTACGTTATTTATACTGCGTGTTCTTTGCAGTTGAATGTATATAATGTTACGGCAAGCGGGAGGTGCCCCCTTGGGGCATTGGTTTCTGCGAGTATGTAGAGGAATTACGGCATTTGGAAGAGTGGAGTCCATGGTGTAGTGGTTATCGCGTCTGACCGGCAATCGGAAGATCCCGGGTTCGATTCCCAGGTGGTACTTCATTTTTTCATTTGTTGTTTTCTCTTTCTCGTCTTGCGCGGAATATCTCCTATACAAGCGTCGTTCTTTACGTTATTTATACTGCGTGTTCTTTGCAGTTGAATGTATATAATGTTACGGCAAGCGGGAGGTGCCCCCTTGGGGCATTGGTTTCTGCGAGTATGTAGAGGAATTACGGCATTTGGAAGAGTGGAGTCCATGGTGTAGTGGTTATCGCGTCTGACCGGCAATCGGAAGATCCCGGGTTCGATTCCCAGGTGGTACTTCATTTTTTCATTTGTTGTTTTCTCTTTCTCGTCTTGCGCGGAATATCTCCTATACAAGCGTCGTTCTTTACGTTATTTATACTGCGTGTTCTTTGCAGTTGAATGTATATAATGTTACGGCAAGCGGGAGGTGCCCCCTTGGGGCATTGGTTTCTGCGAGTATGTAGAGGAATTACGGCATTTGGAAGAGTGGAGTCCATGGTGTAGTGGTTATCGCGTCTGACCGGCAATCGGAAGATCCCGGGTTCGATTCCCAGGTGGTACTTCATTTTTTCATTTGTTGTTTTCTCTTTCTCGTCTTGCGCGGAATATCTCCTATACAAGCGTCGTTCTTTACGTTATTTATACTGCGTGTTCTTTGCAGTTGAATGTATATAATGTTACGGCAAGCGGGAGGTGCCCCCTTGGGGCATTGGTTTCTGCGAGTATGTAGAGGAATTACGGCATTTGGAAGAGTGGAGTCCATGGTGTAGTGGTTATCGCGTCTGACCGGCAATCGGAAGATCCCGGGTTCGATTCCCAGGTGGTACTTCATTTTTTCATTTGTTGTTTTCTCTTTCTCGTCTTGCGCGGAATATCTCCTATACAAGCGTCGTTCTTTACGTTATTTATACTGCGTGTTCTTTGCAGTTGAATGTATATAATGTTACGGCAAGCGGGAGGTGCCCCCTTGGGGCATTGGTTTCTGCGAGTATGTAGAGGAATTACGGCATTTGGAAGAGT
Organism: Bathynomus jamesi; assembly: GCA_023014485.1. Classification (NCBI taxonomy): domain Eukaryota; kingdom Metazoa; phylum Arthropoda; class Malacostraca; order Isopoda; family Cirolanidae; genus Bathynomus; species Bathynomus jamesi. The sequence goes on along the minus strand of JAJOZX010000200.1, from coordinate 1,125,353 downwards.
GGAGTCCATGGTGTAGTGGTTATCGCGTCTGACCGGCAATCGGAAGATCCCGGGTTCGATTCCCAGGTGGTACTTCATTTTTTCATTTGTTGTTTTCTCTTTCTCGTCTTGCGCGGAATATCTCCTATACAAGCGTCGTTCTTTACGTTATTTATACTGCGTGTTCTTTGCAGTTGAATGTATATAATGTTACGGCAAGCGGGAGGTGGTGCCCCTTTGGGGCATTGGTTTCTGCGAGTATGTAGAGGAATTACGGCATTTGGAAGAGTGGAGTCCATGGTGTAGTGGTTATCGGTCTGACCGGCAATCGGAAGATCCCGGGTTCGATTCCAGTGGTACTTCATTTTTTCATTTGTTTTTTTCTCTTTCTCGTCTTGCGCGGAATATCTCCTATACAAGCGTCGTTCTTTACGTTATTTATACTGCGTGTTCTTTGCAGTTGAATGTATATAAATGTTACGGCAAGCGGGAGGTGCCCCTTTGGGGCATTGGTTTCTGCGAGTATGTAGAGGAATTACGGCATTTGGAAGAGTGGAGTCCATGGTGTAGTGGTTATCGCGTCTGAACCGGCATCGGAAGATCCCGGGTCGATTCCCAGGTGGTACTTCATTTTTTCATTTGTTGTTTTCTCTTTCTCGTCTTGCGCGGAATATCTCCTATACAAGCGTCGTTTCTTTACGTTATTTATACTGCGTGTTCTTTGCAGTTGAATGTATATAATGTTTACGGCAAGCGGGAGGTGCCCCTTTGGGGCATTGGTTTTCTGCGAGTATGTAGAGGAATTACGGCATTTGGAAGAGGAGTCCATGGTGTAGTGGTTATCGCGTCTGACCGGCAATCGGAAGATCCGGGTTCGATTCCAGGTGGTACTTCATTTTTTCATTTGTTGTTTTTCTCTTTCTCGTCTTGCGCGGAATATCTCCTATACAAGCGTCGTTCTTTACGTTATTTATACTGCGTGTTCTTTGCAGTTGAATGTATATAATGTTACGGCAAGCGGGAGGTGCCCCTTTGGGGCATTGGTTTCTGCGAGTATGTAGAGGAATTACGGCATTTGGAAGAGTGGAGTCCATGGTGTAGTGGTTATCGCGTCTGACCGGCAATCGGAAGATCCCGGGTTCGATTCCCAGGTGGTACTTCATTTTTCATTTGTTGTTTTCTCTTTCTCGTCTTGCGCGGAATATCTCCTATACAAGCGTCGTTCTTTACGTTATTTATACTGCGTGTTCTTTGCAGTTGAATGTATATATGTAATATATATATATATATTATGATACACACAGACTGTATTAGGGTGGATCGATTTTACATTTTTTTCGATTTCCATATTCTAATAGAGACAAAAACTTGCGCATCCATGAGAAAATAGCCTCTGCAAAATCTTAGCTTAGGTAATCATCTTCTGCCCCCGGCAGAGCGATGAAAATCATATTTTAGTAGTCAAAAACGTATTTTTCTTATATTTTTAAAATATTTCAATAGCATCAAAATTATTCCTAATAACTATAAAGTCGATGAAAAAAGACCTCATATGATCGTTTTTCCAAGCGCGTTGTCCTACGTTAATATCTTTTGCCCCCAGCAACAACGTCAAATGTCGAAAAAAATAGTAATTTATATACATATTTTCAGATCGGCTCTTGTCTTAAATAATGCATTTATATATTTCCCATAGCATTTATATCGTTGCTTAGGCATGAAATAACACACACGCAAAATTTTATGACTCTAGGCTAGGGTTTAAAGGTCATATCTGGTGAGTGCTGCCAGCAGCAGCTGCCACTGACGCGCCAGTACGCACTGCGCAGTTCCCTCAGTTGCCTTTTGACAGCGTCGAAGGCAGGTGTGTATTTTGCAGCTGGCTCCTCGAGTCCTCAGTGTGTGTGTGTGTGTGTGTGGCTCCTCACTCAGAGTCCTCAGTGTGCTCAATCTCTCTGCTCATATCCTTGTTTGTTTTTCTCATAACTCTGTTTTTTTCGATTTTATTGCGTAACAGAACAATACATTATTCTTTAATCTTTACAGGATAGCTACCGCTACAACTAGAAGATCGGTTACGTGTCCAATATTTGGTGCTGGGAAAGATTTGAATTTGCGATGTTTTCTCACATGTGAAGATGTGATGCAATACTACCATCATGTGAAAACTGAGTTGAGATCATCAAAGAAGGAACCTCCATTCAAAGACATCGCCGCTGTGGTCACGGAGAGACTGGAATACTTGTGGAAATTAGCTTCCATTCCAACAGTTTCGACAGCACGGATAAATCAAATGTTGAAAAGTTATCGTGATAAAATGGCTAACATCATCAAATCACTGAACGCGAAAAAGAAGAACGAATCGTTACAGAAAAATCTTGAGGCCTTCAAGAAATCAACTAAGACCACCTTATTTGACATATCGGCTTGTAAATGCCCTGATTTGACAAAATGCAGCTGCCCTCGTCAACGACGAGTACCACTGAAAGAGCAACAGTTTTTACTCGACCAAAGAAGTGATCGCAAAATGGCAATAGGAACTTTGGATGTTGAAACAACAAATAAAACGAGATGACTCTTGCAAGAAGATTGGCGATATTGAAACAAGAAGGAATAGCAGAACATCAAGAGCCGTCGACTAGTAAACGAAAAGAAACTTCTCAAGAACAACCTTCTTCGTCAGCCTCTAGTGAAACCGAGGATACATCTATAGAATCATCGTCATCGTATGAACTAACACGAGAGATAAACATGACATGAAGGAAAAAAACACGAATGAAACTCCAGGTACTTGCTGAAGCTTGTGATCGTACGGGCGTCTCAGACAGAGCTGCTTCATTTATTGCTTCTTCGTTGTTAGAGGATGTTGGCTGGATACGAGAAGATGATGTCAGTTCAGTGATTGATCGAAATAAGATAAGAAGAGCCAGAAAAAGAGTTCGTTCTGAGCATTAGCAAGATGACAAGATCACGCTACCATTACAGGGCATTTTCTTTGACGGACGTAAAGATAAAACAATGACACAAGAAGAAATAGACAATGTGAAGCACAGAAGGACTGTGGTAGAAGAGCATATAGTTTTAGTTCAAGAACCAGAATCCCAGTACATGGGGCATTTCACTCCTGCATCAGGTTCTGCCACTGCAATAACATCAGGTATCATCAACTTTCTAGAGACTAACAATATTAGCACGGACGACATTGTGGCTATCGTCTGTGATGGTACCGCAGTGAACACGGGTCGAAAGGGTGGAGCCATTCGTATGATTGAAATGAAACTACAAAGGCCAGTTCAGTGGATCATATGCCTATTACACGGTAATGAATTATCACTGCGACACCTCATTCAAGACTTGGACGGCAAAACAACTGGGCCAATGGGCTTTACTGGACCAGTTGGAAAACAACTGAACGACTGCGAAAACTTCCAATTACAGAATTCGATGCCATTCCATCTCCCGACATTGCCATAGATGATGCCGAGTTGAGCACTGACCAAAAATATTTGTTAGGCATCTACAGAGCAGTGTCGAGCGGTAGCTGCTCTTCAGCTCTCGCGGCTCGAAATCCAGGTAAGATGGCGCATTCCAGGTGGCTGACAACAGCAAATAGATTTCTGCGCCTCTATGTTTCAACCAGTGAACCCTCCAGCACCTTCAACGAAATTGTGCGATTCATTATGACAGTTTACGCACCAATTTGTTTAAGATAAAGAAAAACTCCAGTTTCACTGAGGGCGCAAAACATTTTTTCGAAATGGCGTCTCTCTCAGACCATGCCTCAAAGATCTAAGACAATCGCCAACAAAGTCCTCCGTAGAAATTCTTTCTTTGCTCACCCAGAAAATATTTTGATCTCCATGCTACATGCCGATGAGCAACACATAAGAGAATTGGGATGGAGAAGAATATTAAAAGCACGATCAAAACAATCACCAGCGGGGGAAATTAGAGCCTTCGCCATGCCTGAGCTGCTCTACGATAGTCAAAACTATTACGAAATGATCAACTGGCAAACGGCTGAGGTGACCGAACCCCCCGTTACAAAAACAATACCTGATACCCGAATAAAAGAGTTTGTTGAGACGGGAGACTAGCCTGATGGACTGATCCCACTATTCCCTTGTCATACTCAAGCGGTCGAGAGACTCATCAAATTAGTAACCGAAGCCTCTGCTAGTGGAAGTGGAATAGAAGAGAGGGACGGATTCATCCGCTCCCGTCTTCACTCCCGAACAAAAATTCCACGATTTGATTCTAAGAAAGATTACCGTATGTAAATCGACATGCAGCCAAAGGAAGAGTGGTTGGGGCTGGATAGGGTGGAACTCGACGTACAGCCACCTCCTCGTGGTGAGTTCTGGGTTGCTAATTTTATAAAATTAGCAAGCGAGGAGCTGTACTTAGTACTTATCGTACTTATAACATCGCATTAACGTAATTATAATCCACATTTAGACTTTTCTCGGGGACAGAAGATATTACTCTAGAGTCATAAAATTTGGCGTGTGTGTGTTATTTCATGCCTAAGCAACGATATAAATGCTATGGGAAATATATAAATGCATTATTTAAGACAAAGAGCCGATCTGAAAATATGTATATAAATTACCTATTTTTTCAACATTTGACGTTGTTGCCGGGGGCAAAAGCTATTAACGTAGGACAACGCGCTTGGAAAAACGATCATATGAGGTCTTTTTCATCGACTTTATAGTTATTAGGAATAATTTAGATGCATATTGAAATATTTTAAAAATTATAAGAAAAATACGTTTTTGACAACTAAAATATGATTTTCATCGATCTGCCGGGGGCAGAAGATGATTACCTATTAAGCTAAGATTTTGCAGAGGCTATTTTCTCATGCATGCGCAAGTTTTTGTCTCTATTAGAATATGGAAATCGAACAAAATGTAAAATCGATCCACCCTACTGTGCATGGAACAAGGAACTCTTCTTGGAAAATTAAATCCACTATAGTCCGAATAAGTAATGGTAAATGACAAACACTATATTTTTTTATTTTTCATGATGTTAGCCCGACGTGGGCAACGGGTCACTCGCATCATGAAACGGACATGTTATGTGCCTTGAAAAGTGGACGCTCAATTTGGCCAATCGAGGTTTAAATTTTGGTTTTTGGCTAAAAATGCAATAGTTACCCCTTTTTTTTTATGTATTCAATCCGACGCGAATGCAACAAGTCTTTTGCTTATATTGATGTTCTGCATATAATAGGCTAGGTGTAGCTGTAACCCCTAGATCCTTTCCCACAGCTGGATCCTATCTGCTTTGCAGATAGCTAGCTGGTGAGGGAAGCTATATTTTTGGGACCTCTTTGCGAGTGACCCGTTGCCCACGTCGGGCTAACATTATGAAAAAGAAAAAGTATAGTGTTTGTCATTTACCATTACTTATTCGGACTATAGTGGATTTAATTTTCCAGAAGAGTTCCTCGTTCCATGCACGGTCTGTGTGTATCATGAAAAAACTCAGGAGACCATTCTGAGTTCAATCCCATATATATATATATATATAATATATATATATATATATATATATGGGATTGAACTCAGGAGACCATTCTGAGTTCAATCCCATATATATATATACAGGGTCCGCAAAAAAAAAGGAGCATGACGAAAATTGCTCTCACGCCCGCATTTTATGCCGGACCCTTAAATGTTATATATCTAGCTAAAGATAAAAGAGCCCAGAGTTGTATAAAAGAAATTTCACAAAATCGGTCATAAAATAAAGATTTTATGGCCACAAACGTGCAATGACTAAAAAAATGAATTTCCGCGTAAAAATTTAATGTTTTTCTCATTTTAAATTATTTTTTTCAGATGCCTAAATAATTTTAATCAATAAAAATGATAATATGCCCTTTTCTAAAGAAGATAAAATATTAATAAAACATTATAGACTTGATAAAAATTATGGGATCTCTTTGAAAAAGAAAAACTATGGTATTTGTCATTTACCATTACTTATTCGGACTATAGTGGATTTAATTTTCCCAGAAGAGTTCCTTGTTCCATGCACGGTCTGTGTTTAACATATAAGTTTCTCAGGGGACCATTCTGAGTTTGTGTATATTAAACGGACGTGTTACGTGCCTTGAAAAGTGGACGCTCAATGTCCCGGTTGAGGTTTAAGTTTTGGGTTTTTTTTTTGGTCTAAAAATACAATAGTTACCCCCTTTTTCTTTGATTTATTCAATCCGACGTGAATGCAACGAGTCTTTTACTTATATAGAGGTTCTGAATGTAGTCGGACTAGGCTTGCTTTAAACCCTAGATCCATGTCCCAAAGCTGGATCCTGTCTGCTTTGCAGATAGCTGGTGAGGGAAGCTATATTTATGGGATCTCTTTGCGAGAGACCCGTTGCCCACGTCGGGGTAGCATCATGAAAAAGAAAAACTATGGTATTTGTCATTTACCATTACTTATTCGGACTATAGTGGATTTAATTTTCCCAGAAGAGTTCCTTGTTCCATGCACGGTCTGTGTTTAACATATATATATATAATATATAGTATATATATATATAAGAAAAGAGGGATGTGAAAAACAAAATGAAAATTCAATTCTACCTTCATAAATAAAGAACAGAACCGCCCCCTGAAATCCTGAAATGCAAACTTCGACATACTGATCTACTACAGAAATAAAATCCTCCAGATTATGACATCACCAACGAGACCTTGAATTCCCTCCAAGATCAAACCGCATGCGTTCCACGACCAACGCGTCATAATCCCGAATTAGTCCGGCTGAGAGGTACTTAAATCGTTGTACGCCCCTTTGATAATCATCAATAATAGAGCTTATAGGATGATCTCCCTTGTTTGTTCGGAATACAAAAGAGAAAAGGATATTTATAGAGATTTTAAAATGCGACAATGTCAATTCGTTTCCGAGATTTGGTTCCCCAAAATAGATGGAACTTCGTTCAAATTCACTAACTTTAAATTAGTGGATTCACCACTTCATGTTATTTCAAAGGGTTTACATTATATATATATATATATATATAACATTCAACTGCAAAGAACACGCAGTATAAATAACGTAAAGAACGACGCTTGTATAGGAGATATTCCGCGCAAGACGAGAAAGAGAAAACAACAAATGAAAAATGAAGTACCACCTGGGAATCGAACCCGGGATCTTCCGATTGCCGATCAGACGCGATAACCACTACACCATGGACTTCACTCTTCCAAATGCCGTAATTCCTCTACATACTCGCAGAAACCAATGCCCCAAGGGGGCACCCCCCGCATGCCGTAACATTATATACATTCAACTGCAAAGAACACGCAGTATAAATAACGTAAAGAACGACGCTTGTATAGGAGATATTCCGCGCAAGACGAGAAAGAGAAAACAACAAATGAAAAAATGAAGTACCACCTGGGAATCGAACCCGGGATCTTCCGATTGCCGGTCAGACGCGATAACCACTACACCATGGACTTCACTCTTCCAAATGCCGTAATTCCTCTACATACTCGCATGCGGGGGGTGCCCCCTTGGGGCATTGGTTTCTGCGAGTATGTAGAGGAATTACGGCATTTGGAAGAGTGAAGTCCATGGTGTAGTGGTTATCGCGTCTGACCGGCAATCGGAAGATCCCGGGTTCGATTCCCAGGTGGTACTTCATTTTTTCATTTGTTGTTTCTCTTTCTCGTCTTGCGCGGAATATCTCCTATACAAGCGTCGTTCTTTACGTTATTTATACTGCGTGTTCTTTGCAGTTGAATGTATATAATGTTACGGCATGCGGGGGGTGCCCCCTTGGGGCATTGGTTTCTGCGAGTATGTAGAGGAATTACGGCATTTGGAAGAGTGAAGTCCATGGTGTAGTGGTTATCGCGTCTGACCGGCAATCGGAAGATCCCGGGTTCGATTCCCAGGTGGTACTTCATTTTTTCATTTGTTGTTTTCTCTTTCTCGTCTTGCGCGGAATATCTCCTATACAAGCGTCGTTCTTTACGATATATATATATATATATATTGGAAGCAGAAATGAAAAGAAAAACCGTAAAATATAAAGCAATATAACGTACATAAATAAAAACTGCATATAATGGGCGTGGAGGGAAAAAGATAGCTAAATAAATAGATACAGAGAGCGAAAAAACGAGAAAAGAGACAGACAAAGAGGTAAAAACAAAGAAGAGAATAATAAAGAAGAAAGGAAGATTAAATCGGGAACAAAAGAAGTGAGAATACTCGAGAGAGAATGGAGAATAAATGGTAGTGGAGACTGACGCTCCAACAGTGAAATCTTCTTTGCACAGAAAACCTTTTGAATCTGCACAAATGGGCTCTGATAATTGCATTAAATCACAGATATATGATGGCTCCCATTCTATAAACAAAAATAGGTCTGTTTTCTTCCATATATAAATTATTTCACGAAAGTAACACGTCAATAACATTTATGATGAAAATAACCACGAAAGAAAATTAAAACACGAAATAGTGCTCAAGCGCTTTCGTCTGATTACATCCTCAGGAACATCATCCTCAGTGTTCCTGAGGATGTCATTAGACGAAAGGGTTTGAACACTGTTTCGTGTTTTAATTTTCCTTCGTGGTTATTTTCATATATATATATATACACAGTGTGTCCGTAAAGTCATGGTGGGATTTTAAATAGCTATATTATTGCAACGAAACATGATAATGAGATGAAACAATGCCAATTTAAGAACAACTCTCAAAGTTATATCTTGTAGTTAGTCTAGGCTAAGCTTAACCTTTATCTCGTAGTTAGTCTAGGCTGTCCACATGCCTATGTTGAACATGAGCGTAATAGCCCGAAAGTTAATGTGTGGTGTGCTCTAGCACGAGATCGAGTGATTGGCCCATTTTTCTTCGCGGAACCCACTGTGACGTCACACAACTACCTCGCTATGTTGGAACATTTTGCAGTACCCCAATTTATTGACAATAATGTCATCTTTCAGCAAGATGGTGCTCCTCCGCACTATGCCAACGTTGTTCGAGAATTCCTTAATGAAAAATTTCCACAGAGATGGATAGGAAGAGGAGGATGGAAGCCATGGCCTCCACGCTCTCCGGACCTGACACCTTTGGACTTTTATTTGTGGGGTTACGTCAAGCAAAGCGTGTACAGTGTACCCATTAGGGATATTCATCACTTGCACGAGCGAATCACGGAAGCTATTGCATCCGTCACTCCTGATGTTCTTGGGCGTGTGTGGCTGGAATTGAATCACCGCCTAGATGTCTGCAGGGCTACCAGAGGAGCCCATATCGAACTACGTTAAATAAAGTTATTCTTTTAGAGTTGTTCTTCAATTTGCCTTTTTTTCATCTCATTATCATGTTTCGTTGCAATAATATAGATATTTGAAATCCCACCATGACTTTACGGACACACTGTATATATATATATATATATATATATATATATATATATATATATATATATATATATATATGATACACACAGACCGTGCATGGAACAAGGAACTCTTCTAGGATAATTAAATCCACTATAGTTCGAATAAGTAATGGTAAATGACAAAGACCACAGTTTTTCTTTTTCATGATGCTAGCCCGACGAGGGCAACGGGTTACTCGCAAAGAGGTCCCAAAAATATAGCTTCCCTCACCAGCTATCTGCAAAGCAGATAGGAACCCTAGATCCTGTCCCAAAGCTGGATCCTATCTGCTTTGCAGATAGCTGGTGAGGGAAGCTATATTTTTGGGACCTCTTTGCGAGTGACCCGTTGCCCGCGTCGGGCTAGCCTCATGAAAAAGAAAAACTATGGTATTTGTCATTTAACATTACTTATTCGGACTATAGTGGATTTAATTATCCTAGAAGAGTTCCTTGTTCCATGCACGGTCTGTGTGTATCATAAAAAACCTCAGGGAACCATTCTGAGTTCATTCCCATATATATATATATATATATATATATATATATATATATATATATATATATAAGAGAGAGAGAGAGAGAGAGAGAGAGAGAGAGAGAGAGAGAGTGTGTATATATATATATATATATATATATATATATATATATATATATATATGTGTATGTATATAAAATAGAAGACTAGACGCCTGGCTCAGAACAATCCCCGATGAGCCGGGCGCACCTGGCTATGTGAGGTGGAGAGCGCAAGAATCTAACTCACTACTTCACCAGGCCAACTCGAGAGGAGGGGCGACAAACTTGACCTTCGCGAAATGAGAAATCATCGCGCGAAACCTTTGTAAGGTTGTAAGGTAAGAACCTACTAAAGCTATCACCTTTGTATAGTGACCACCCGACTAAACTGAAAACTTTTCTGCGGTCCCAGCAAAAAATCATATATTCAAAATGTAAATTCCTTTCATTATTGTGACCACTCGCATATTTCATCCATTTTTATTAGTTTTATGCAGCTAAAAATAATGTTTGTTCAGAATTTAATCTGTGAAAGTGTCCATACGACCTTGTTATGATTAACATACAAGCTGGACCCGTTAGTTTTAAGAACTTTAAATCTTAAGCTAAGACCTTTTCTTTTTTACAATATTTCTTTTGTAAAGTGGGATCATTAAAAAAAAAAAACATAAGTAAAAATGTTATTTATTTATGTTGAAAATACAAAAAAGCAATTGCAATTTTAATTTAGAATTTGAAGTTACAATAAATAATTTATATTAAAACATGTATGATACTTTTTCTAAAGTGACCACTTGTCTAAAGTGACCACTTTTGATTGATCACGAAAATGGTCACATTATGCAGGTGTCTGAAAAGTCACTGCGCACCCGGCCCCAACGGAATAGTACGTACTTGCGAGTTTTAATAAATGTTGGACACGGCCCCCCACATACCTCCAAACGAGGTTTTCGGAAACAGATTAATATCCAAAAGACTTTGGCCTCCCGGATCCACAGATCTTACTCCCCCCAGATTATTATCTATGGGGAACAATGAAGGAAGATGTCTACAGAAACAACCCCCACAATATCCCAGATTTGAAGAAGCCATCAGAAGCTACATTAGTAAAATTACAACCGATGTGTTGACGAAAATCTTCGGAAACAAGATTCATCGTGTTCGTGCATGTCTGGAAGCACGGGAAGGGGGGGGGCTATTTTCAGCATTTATTATAATTTGCACGTAAGTAGTGTTCCGTTTGTACCAGAATTCAGAATATTCATAAGTTCATAAATAAAAACAGAAACCTAAGTATCATACGAGCAATTATAGCGTTTGATAAATGTTACAAAATATTTTAATTTATCCCTTATTGTATAACACTAGGCAACAAAGATTTTGTTACAGAAGACCAAATAGGTGCTCCTAGCTAATTTCGGTATGCTGATTTCAAATCTATAATTATATTTTTTCTATCACGTCTAGATTTTGTGTAAAATGCAAATCACTTTTAGTAAAATTTTCTACCACGTCCAGATTTTGGTTTTAATCGGCTTAATGCCAGTAATATGAAACTTGCTTTTCAAGGTTAAAGCAATTTTTTTGCCAACTATATACAAATTCGAACAATTTTGATAAATAAAATTTATCCCGAGTCGCTACGTGACAGTCAAGCAGAACGGTTGTTGAAGCTCTCTGCTGATGAGCAAGTGACAGGTTGTGGTGACTTGTGTGTTTTTATAGCATTTGTTTTGTACTACGGTGTGTATTTCTTTTTATTTTGCACATCGTAATAATTACTTTCTACGTTTTTTCAGATATTGTATGGTAATTCAAAATGGCATCAAATAGACGTGCTTGTGTAAATCACCCAGACAACTTCTGCTTTGTCTGTGGACAATATACACCTAAGCCACAACGTAGAAACATAACAACAAAGATTAAACTTGCCTACAAGTGTTATTTTGACTGTAAGTTAGGAGACCAACAGAGGGACTGGGCACCACATATTTGCTGTGCACAGTGCAATGCAATGTTAATAGCTTGGATGAATGGTAAAAGAAAAGCTATGCCGTTCTCAGTCCCCATGGTTTGGCGTGAGCCGAAAAATCACTTCAATGATTGTTATTTTTGTTTGACAAAGATTGCTGGTTTCACAAAGAAAAACAAATCAAAGATCACGTACCCAAACTGCGAATCAGCAATGAAACCAGTACCACATGATGAAACAAATCCACCACCAGTTCCACCAGCAACGATAACAGACAGCAGTTCATCTGAAGATTCTGCTAGTGATATAGAAACAGGGAAAGATGGCATATATGTTCCAGATGCAAATATTTCCCCACATTTGTTAAGTCAAGCGGAGTTAAATGACTTAGTGCGCGATTTGGAATTACCAAAAGAAAAGGCAGAGTTGCTTGGTTCAAGACTTCAAGAATTTAATCTTCTCCAACCAAACACCAAAGTTTCCCATTTCCGCCATCGCCATTTGCAGTTTTCATCATTTTACAGGAAGAAGACGTTTGTTTCTGCCACGATATCAGTGGTCTGATGCAAGGGATTGGCTGTCGCTATGATCCAAAAGAATGGAGACTGTTCATTGACTCTAGTAAAGCTAGCCTTAAAGCTGTATTACTGCACAACGGCAATGAAAAACCTTCAATACCTGTAGCACATGCCACTGGCCTTAATGAGACTTATGAATCGATGAAACTGCTGCTAAGACTCATCAAATATAAGGACCACACATGGAATATTTGTGGCGACCTTAAAGTTGTATCATTACTTCTTGGGTTACAGTTGGGCTACACAAAGCATATGTGCTTTTTGTGTCTATGGAACAGCAGAGATGACAAGAACCACTACAAAAAACATGATTGGCCATCTAGAACTGAACATGTTGTTGGTAAATACAATGTGAAACACCCAGCACTTAGTGACCCTCAGAAAGTACATCTTCCACCACTTCACATTAAACTTGGCCTTATGAAAAATTTCGTGAAGGGTATGGATCATCAAGGTAGTGGTTTCCAATATTTAAAGGATAAATTCAAAGGAATATTGACAGATGCTAAGCTAGAAGCTGGAGTTTTCACTGGACCACAGATCCGCAGTGTCATCCACGACTCATCGTTTCCATCTAACCTAAATGAGAATGAACTAGGAGCATGGACATCTTTCGTTGAAGTTGTCAAAAATTTTCTTGGAAACCACAAAGCTGAAAACCACCGTAAACTCGTAGAAAACATGCTTAAATCTTATGAAATAATGGGATGCAGAATGTCTTTGAAAATTCATTTTTTACATTCTCATCTTGACTTCTTCCCGGCCAACCTTGGGGCTGTAAGTGACGAGCATGGCGAGCGCTTCCACCAACAGATCTCAGTTATGGAAAACAGATACCAAGGTAATTTCAACCCAAATATGATGGGAGATTATTGTTGGTTCCTGCAGAAGGAGAGCTCGTCATCCTACAAGCGACAAAGGAAGAGGACACACCAAAGTTTCACTTAAGAACAGGAATTTGCCTTTCAGTAGTAACAATAAAATACTAACGCGCTTTGGGTGGATGGTTGGGCGCAGGGGTGGTAACTCCGCCAGCGGAATTCCGCTGTCTGTCTTAAGCCAGAATAAAGGAGGAAAGACATCCCTGTTCACTAATTATTTAAGTATGCTTAACATAAAACGTGGCACGGAAAAGTAGCTTAGACGGCTTTCGTAATAGAAGCGGGTGAGAAAAAAAAATGAAAAATAGGGGTTTTCGGTTACACAAAATCTGGACGTGATAGAGAAATTTTGATATCAGATCTGAAATCAGCATCAGCGCTTTAGTAGGAATCAGTAGTTCATGTGTCTGTAACAAAAAAAAAGTTGAAATTTGTTGCCTAGTGTAATTAATCCAAAGTTATTGTATGTCATGTTTTTCAAACATTATTATTATAATGTATTAATGTCGCATTTAAGGCATGTTTTATTCTTTTTTTTATGCGGGAATGAGGGGCCAAGGGCGAGTGCCCGCAAAAACGCCACCCCCTTACAGAGGAAGAAGAGAGCCAAAATCAAGGTTCAAGGTCTTTGAGATGCCTGGGTAATCTGCGTTTTAAAGATTGGAGGTCATGGCCAGGGGGAAAGATCGATTGAAGAAGATTGTTCCAGATTTGACAGGTGGAGTAGGCGAAAGACTGAAAATACCGATTAACCCTTGCATAAGAGAGATGGACAGAAAAGGAATGAGATAGTAAGAAAAGAGTCAGGCAACACTGCGGCGAAGAGAGAGTGATTGAAAACAGTCAGTAAGAGACGAAGAATTGATGAGACGAAAGGCTTTCGATTCCACCCGGTCAAGTAGAGTTGTGTGGATTAAGCCATCAGACACATGAGAAGCGTACTCCAAAAAGGGGTGTACAAGACCCCTGTACAGGGACAGCAAATGAGTGGAAGTAAAGAAACTGTGGAGCCGGTAGAACACACCTAACCTCTTAGAAGCTGTTTTAGAAAGAGAGTATATACTGTATGATCTTTCCAGGAAGGATCACGAGAAAAAGAAACGCCAAGAATGTTAAGAGAAGAGGAAGGATTGAGTCCTGTATTGTTGAAGGTAAGGCGATAGTCGTGTGGAAGATTGTGACGAGTAGACAGTTGAAGGAACTGAGTTTTTGAGGCACTGAAAGCCACAAGGTTTTCTCTCCCTCAATCAGAGATAGAAGAAAGATCAGAGGTCAGGTGCATCGTTGCCGTCCCACGCCAAGCATGGAGTGACAAGGACGAAAGACGAAAGAATTTGCCTAGGCAGGGTGGCGGCACAGAATCACAGTTCTTGAAAACAACAGGAATTGAATCTAGAGTTGAACCCAGACAGGGCAGACAAAATTCTTTGGAAGAGATTCTAATTTCAGATATAATTAAGTCAAAGGGAGGAAGAGATGGAGGAACGGCACCGAAATCTTCCAAGGTTGAGTTGGAGGCGAAAATTTTAGCAAAGAGCTCAGTTTTATCAGGAGAAGAGACGGCATTTGAGCCGTCGGAATGGAAAAGAAGAGGGAACGAAGAAGAAGAAGAAGTAGTAGAGTTGTTGGAGAAGTTCTTGGTTAGGTACCAGAAAGAGCGAGAATAATTTGCATTGGCTAAGTTTTCACATTTTTGTCTGATGAAGGAATTTTTGGCTAGTCAAAGAACATATTTTGCACGATTCCGGGCAGAAAAATAAGCTAGGTGAGAGTGAGATAGAATATATTTCACTTTGGAAGTGAGGTAGTCAAAGAGTTTTTGATAATTAGTAGAATTAGGAGAAAGGTAGACAGCTCAGATATATTTAGTTTGAGATTGGCACTTAAGCCGTAGCCAGAGGCATGGGCGTCGATTGCGGGGGGGACGCAGGGGACATGTCCCCCCCACTTTTCACAAAGGGGGGACAACCTCCCAGTTGTTCCCCCCACTTTCGTGGATGAATTTCTATAAATGCTACCTATTAATGGCACCTAATAAGACGTTATATGTCGTATTATATGCATACGCAAATGTAATAGCAATATTATAAATTATTGTCATGAACACCAGTGTATATTTATCATTTGATTTAGCAGTCAGTTTGCATTTTAATAATTGCACGTAGCATTTGTGTGTTTTTGGTCATTAAGTACGCGAAATGGAAATATGTTAAATAAACGGTTTTGTTACGTATCATTTTCAATATCAAAGTGTGATCAAAGTGCAATTGATTTGTTTTATATTTCACAACATATTTTGTTATCAGTTTATGTACGAGTACATTGACCTCTGTTGTTTACAGGTAATAAAAGATTTATTTCGGTTAAACATATGTGTGATATTATGTTACATGAAAGGTTAAATATTATAAATAGTTTGTATTGCGTTTCTTATTTCTGCAAAAAAAATGTTTAAATAAAGAAAGACATAAAATGATTAAATACAATTGAGTTTTTTTTCAACATGCTGAGAAAAATAGAAAAACTGGGTAAATGGTAAATTACGACATTGATATATTACACGCAACAGTTACTCAGAGTATTGTTTGATTCGCTGTTTGAAGGCGAAGTGTCCCCCCCCCCACTATTTTAGAGCAATCGACGCCCCTGGCCAGAGGGTGTAGAATTCGGAGGATTCAAGTTCGGGAATACGAGAGCAAGTTTGGGCGTTGGGTACATATACGCAACATCCACCTTTGGAATGAAATTGTGTATAGAGAAAGTAGGAGGGTACAGAAAAAGGGTTGCTGTCAGGCGTCCCAGAAACCTGAGTTTCAGTGAGGAAGAGAGGTTGAGGTTTAGAGAAGGAGAGGTGTTGTTCAACAGACAGACTACTCGCAGGGTAGATGAGACACGGAAAAAGATCAGCTAAGGAGAACAGTGACAGGAGAAAGGAGAGTTTCAGCACTCCCTCTCTCCTGCCTAACGTCTCCCTTCGGAGTACTTCCCTGATCGATTGGTGTCTACAATCTCCTTAATATACAGTAAACCTCCGTCCAACGTGTGTTTGTCCAGCGCGAATTTGCTTATATGCCGAAAAATAAATACGAACAATTATTTGCTCTAATACAATAGTACTGTACACGTGCCAATGCGCGCTCTAGTGTTTTCTCCTACACTCTCCAACACTACCGCATATCCCTCCCTCTCGCGTCACCCCTCGCATCACCATTGGTCACAGTCCCGCTAACGCGTTAAGTTCAGTGAAGTTGTGTTGGATTGTTTTTTCGTATTTTGTCGTTATTTTGCTATTACCCTTAGACAGCAGTATGGCACCAAAACGTAAAGCATCTGCGAGTGATAGTGAAGAGAAGAAAAGTCGTAAGGTTATGACATTAGCCGAAAAAAATAAAGATTCTAGATAAGTTGCGTGTGGTATGAGCATAACATTACTTTGCCGCGAGTATCGCGTGAATGCGTCTACCATACGCACCATCCGAAAGAGTGAAGAAAAGATACTTGCTATTTTCATTTAATATATTTTTATTTATCATATGTAAATATCATTATGTTTATGATTTTATTATGTTCTTATTTCATATTCAATATAGGTATGGAAATTCATATATGTGCGAAAAAAAAATCTCCGTATCTAAGTGTTAATGGGAGACTTTACCGGCCGTGTTCATATATCCCCATTTATCCAATACCGTATTAAGTTTGTCGAACGCGGATTTACCTAACGCGCCGTTCTCGAGGAACATAACCCCCTCGTTGGACGAGGGTTTACTGTATATACAATATACACTCTCGCACCATTTCAGATTGAAATTTGATTGGGTTTTATCAAACACTGAATTTATTTTTTCTCTTAATGTCTTCTACAGTTCCAGTTACCATTTCCACTTCATGAGCAGATTTGAAAGTGATATTAAAACATTTGCTTCATTATTCAGTGCGAGTGTCGTTATTGAGCTGGCGCCCCCGTTAATTACAATGCCACTTTTGAAACTGTACACTAGTAATGGGATCGCAGTGTTGTTTTCCTTTGATTGAGGTTGTTCATACGTAGGAAAACCACTCACAACCACACCCACACCAATATCCATACAATGCTGGTGTGACGGTTACACGTGTTTCGATCGAAGTTCAAATAAAAGCGGTATTACAGTAAAAATCCTGCAGTTAATCTGTTTTAAACGGTGCCGATATTGTGAATTAATTGATAGTGCATAGTGGTATTTCTTTTTAAAAAGTAAAAATCGCGTCATATATCAAAAAAGTAAATAAAAACGAAGCGAATTAATCTATACAACATTTTTCCGAGTGTTTCTTTGTGAAGAAAATTAGCTGCCTATTGAAATTCTTACAAATACCCCACATTATCCCCCGCAGCCACAGTCGCGAGCACCAATCAATGAGAAATATACAGCGTGCCCCCCCATCCCCCGTAGTAACAGAGAATACTTTCCTTCACAGCTTGAATCAACCCCCACCCAATACTTCCCATAATACCCTTTTTCAGTCAATTTTGTGCACCAGCGGCTACCCTCTATCAGTAACATGGAAATGGTAAATAAATTCCTGCAACTCTGTGGTATCTGCAATGATGCAACAGATGAGACAAAGGCGAAGAGGTGCGATTTTTGTCAGCTGCTTTTTGATTTTAGATTCCTAGAATGGGAAGATGAAAAAAATCTCCCTCATAACGAACGTGAATCAACTTAATGAGATAAAAAATTTCTGCGAAGACTGCATGACCGAAATAACTCTTTTACAGTATTTAAAACAGAAGGAGACTAGGAGAAGAAAATGAAAGAGGAAAATTGGAATAAAGAACAGAGGAAAACAGAAGAAACGAAGAAAGGTGAAGTAGAAAAAAATCAAATACCGTCACGCAAAGAGGCCGAAACCATGCAGGCGAAAGAGAATATAAAGACAACAGATAGTGTAAGGGCAACGAAGGACACTAACAGAAATAGCACAAATAGGAAAAGACAAGAGGGCAATCAAATGAACGGAGTGAAACTGTCCCCCAATAAGGAGCAAAAAACAAAGGTCACGAGTAAATATGGGGAAGGAATTATATGCAGATTTTATAGAAAAGATAATTGCAGATTTAAAAGAGGACAGTGTATATATGAACATCCCCCAATATGCGATTTCTTCTAAATAATGGTCATTGTAAATTTGGAGACAGTTGCAAATTCTACCACCCGAACATCTGCAGGAATTACGCAAAATATGGAACCTGCAAATACGGGAAAAAATGCTACTATCAACATCTCCCGACGGACCAAAAGAACAAAGGACAAAGTTTAAATGACAATAGAAATAACAATAACAATAGGAATAACAGTAGGAACACAATAAGCGAACAAAATTTTTTTTTCAACATCGCAGACACGATACGGCTGCTAAATGTCATCCAACGCATGCAGTTCACACAGCTGGAAAACCCCGAGCCAAACCGCTTCCGGGCAAGAAGCTACAAGAATAGACGGAAAGGAATCTCTCTCGGAGGATCATAGGGAAACGAAACAAGCGACACCGAAGGAAAACGAACTTAAAATGCACAAGAAACAACGAAAAAAAAAGAACATAAATATTGTCCTGGCTAATACTCAAGGAATAAGACCAAACCAATCACTCAACAAAGTTTCGTACCTGAAAGGATTTGTGGACGAAACAAGGGCGGACATTGCATGCCTCACAGAAACTCATCTTAAGAATTGCCAAGGAAATTGTGAAAACTGCGAACATTTGTATTGATAAGAAAGAGATAAATATAGAGGGCTTCAACTTACTAAGAGCGGATAAAACAACGAGACGTAAAGGTGGCTGTGCTATATATGTACATGAAGGTCATATGACAGAGACGATAATAAGTAAATTAAACAGCTTTGTGGAACTCCTAGCAGTGAAAATAGAAAAACTAAACGTCTATAGACCTCCAAACACCCCAACCGAAAAATTCTCGGAGGTCATTGATGACATCAGAAAGCTAATAAAGGCCATAAACCCTCCATCCCCCAATATAATGCTCTGCGGAGACTTTAACTTCCCATTTATAAAATACAAAAAGGTGGATAGAAATATATATATATATATATATATATATACATATATACATCAGGACAAGGGGGGCACAAGAGAAGACCAGGAGCAAGCGAAAATGTTGATGGCTCTCACAAATGAGTTTATGCTCACACAGGAGATATTAGGAAATACTAGAAAAAATAACTGCCTAGATCTGGTATTCACGAATAACACGAACTTGACGGCTGATATAAAAATAACCTTAACCATTATCTCAGATCACAACTTAATCGGGATATCAACAAATATGACGACAACATTAAAAGACAATACACATATTGAGGAAAGAAGCAAATTTGGGGCCTTTAACTTAAACTCCAAGACTATAAATTGGGAAGCAATCACATCGCACATAGCCCAAATAGAGTGGAGAACAGTTTTAGAGAATAAAACAACTGAAGAAATGCTAACAACCTTGGAAGAAAAAACGCTGAGAATTTTAGAAAAATATGCTCCGAAATCACAGCCAAAAGGAAAGAGGAGCTGGCTAGAGAGGCAAAAGAAAAGAATATTCCACGAAAGAAAGAGAATGGAGGTGAAGTTAGCCGACTGCGGAGATAATGCCAAGAAAGTAATCCAAGAAAAACTGGAGGGTATCGATAGGGAAATACAAGCCCTGATTAAGGACCACAGAGAGGGAAGAGGAAAAGGCGGTAGAAACAATAAAGGAAAATCCAAAATACTTCTATAGCTATGCGAAAAGGAAAACAAAAACGTCCGCCGCTATTGGGCCCTTAAGGAAGAGAAATAATGAACTAATCGACGATCCAAAAGAAATATCTGAAACATTGAGAGCCCAGTATGAATCAGTTTTTAGTACCCCAAAAAGTGACAAAGCGATACTTGACATAAATGCATTCTTTGAAGAGGAATTGCAAGGAGAGTATATAACAGACTTTGATTTTACACCAGAAGATGTAGCCAGAGCTATAGGACAAATGAAACCACATTCAGCTGCAGATCCTGACAATTGGAACGCATTATTGATTAAAAACTGTAAAACTGAAATAGCTACACCTTTATACTGGATATGGAGAAGATCCCTAGACACTGGGGAAATACCGAGCATCTTGAAAAGAGCAAACATTGTCCCTGTATATAAAGGAGGGGACAGATCTCAAGCAAAGAACTATAGACCAGTGTCATTGACGTCCCACCTCACCAAAGTATTTGAAAGAATAGTTAGAGAGAAAATTTATGATTTCTTGGAGACACTGGAAAGATTCAACGAAAATTAGAACGGATTCCGATCAGGTAGATCATGCCGATCACAACAAATAGAACAGTACAATAATATCCTAGATGCACTGGAAGGCAATGACAACTACGATGTCATATACAAGGATTTTGCTAAAGCTTTCGACAAATGTGATCACGGTATAATAGAACATAAAATGAAATATATGGAAATAACAGGTAAAGTGGGAAAATGGATCTACAACTTCCTCAAAGAACGTCTACAGGTCGTCAAAATTAAAGGCGTATCATCATCAGAATTGGAAGTACGCAGCTCAGTACCACAAGGGACAGTACTGGCCCCACTCCTGTTCATTATCATGCTAACGGACATAGACAGCGGAGTAAACAGCACCAGTATAGTAACATCCTTTGCAGACGATACAAAGATCAGCAGAAAAATCAGCGATGTAAATGAAGTGAAGGCACGAACTAAATATACAAATGGTCAGAAGAAAACAACATGACATTTAACAGCGAGAAATTTCAGCTCTTGAGATATGGTAGAAAAGAGGAACTTAAACAGACTACATATTATGCTCCAGATAGACAGGAAATTCAGAGAAGCACGAAAGCGATCGATCTGGGGGTAATAATGACCGATGATGCGAAATACAAAACGCAAAATCAGATAGCGATAAATAAAGCAAAAAGAGTCGCTGGACAGGTACCAAGAACGTTCAAAAGAAGAGACAGGACAGTAACGACTCACCTGTTAAAAACATTGATTATACAAAACTTGAATACTGCTCAGTTTTGACGTCCCCATATGAAAAGGAGGAAACTAATAAACTAGAAGAAACGCAGAGGCATTTCACAGCCAAGATTGATGGCTGCAAAGAACTCAACTACTGGGAAAGACTCCGTAAACTAAAGATGCACCATAATCTACATATGGAAAATGATCGCAAAATTGGTACCAAACCTAAAACTAAACCCAATTAGCATTCAAACAAAGCTGGAAAATAGGAAAGTCAGAATGTGTAGTGTTCTCAAATTAAAGGCCCGGCAAGGGACCTCTTCAACACTGAAGGAAAATAGCGTGGTTGTCAGGGGGCCAAGACCCACTTCACAGGGGTCAAAGTTGAAGTCTTCAAGAGGACGCTACCAGATGAGCCGGGTGTACTTGGATATGTACGGTGGAGAGCACAAGAAAGCAACTCGCTCCTCCACCAAGCCAGACCTAGAGGTGGGACCACCAGTTTGACCTTCGTGTGAAGAGAGTCCAACGCACGAAACAGCAACGAGGTTAACGAGGTTATATATATATATATATATATATATATATATATTAATGCGCCTCGGTAGTGTGGTGGTTAGCGTCGCTGACTACAAATCCATCGGCCCCGGGATCGAGACCCGGTGACGGCAGCCGGCGCGCAGCAAAACCTACCTGTGCATCCTTCCACACAATAAAAAAAAATTTGGTTGGTAGATAAATGGGTACCTTGGGTAGCCTAGTGGGTAAGACGCTGAGCTGCTGGTGGGACGTGGTTCGGATTTCACGTTAAAACTGTAGGTCTAAGGTGGAGTGACAAGCTTGACCTTCGTCAGAATGAACTATCCAGGCTGAAGCAAAACCAAGGTTAACCAACGTCACACACACACATATATTAGAGATGGCATTCGAAATTCGTTTCTATACCTATTCCGATACCCACACTTACTAAAATTTCCATACCTGTACCTATACTATACTGATGCTTATACCTACGCCTACTGTATATACGTGTCATGCATGAATTTAATTCATGAAATTATTGCGCGCAGTCTGCAGAAGTTAATTCGACGTTTGTCGGTAGAAGTAGGTATTTTATGAACATCTGTGCATCGTATACAGTACTTCAACTTTTCCCTACAAACTTCATTCACAAGCTTCACTGACTAATGCTCAAAAACACAAACGAATGAAATTCGCAACATGGATGTCAGCAAAGCTAGAAGATCCTGAGTTTTTGAAACATCCACTTCACTGACGGGTGTTATGTACATCTGTCTTGGGAGATTAATAAGCAAAACTTTCGTTACTGGAGAAGTCATGCTGGTGGTCCAATAGAGCTTCCACGTAGTGTTGTTAAACTCCACATTTGGGTCGCTGTGGTATGGTATGGTGTAGTTGATCTCTACTCCTTTGAGAATGAAACTGAAAAAACAGTAACGGTAACGCAAAATTCATATCGTCAGATGCTACAAGATTTCTACTTACTACAAATAATTAGTTTGTTCCGTTAAAGAAATAACTGCATTACTCCAGATTCAAAATGGTTTCAGAAAGATGGAGCACCTTAACACACTGCCTGTGAAACTCGTAACATTTTGAGGAAGCATTTTTCCTGGCGACTAATAACCCTTCATGAGCCACTGGAAAGACCTTTATACTCATCTGACCTCACACCCAACACTCCCTGACTTTTTTTTTGTGGGTGGGGTTACATAAAAGACAGGATTATTCTAACCCAGTCTAAGACACTTGAAAACCAAAGTCTATGAAGTAATCAACAACATCCCAGCTGAGTTATTTCCAAAAATTATGTCAAACATTTATGTAAGGTTGAATATTGGGTTAGAAACAAATGGCGATTACACTGAACATGTTATTTAATTAAGGTTAATAAGCTTCTACGTTTTAGGTATCTATTGCGTTTGTCTTTGTGTCTAGATTCCTTTTTTTTAGCTTAGAACATTTATTTTGAAATAGGGACATTGTTTGGGACACCTGGTGTATATATATATATATATATATATATATATATATATATATATATATATATATATATATACAGGGTGTCCCATAAGTCCGGCATCATAGGAGAAATTCATATTTTTCTATTTCTACAAACCATAATTATGCTCGGGATGCCAATTTCCCGTCCACCATTCTGTTCAGTGACGAGGCTGTTTTTTATGGAAATGGTGAGGTAAATCGACAAAACACCCGCTACTGGTCTCAAAACAACTCTCACTGGTATACCTCTTCAAAGGAACAAGGTGCATCTCAGGTGATGGTATGGTGTGGCATTTGGAAGGATCGCATCATAGGCCCCCTCATTTTCGATGAACATGTCACTGGAGGCACCTACCTACGTATGCTCAAGGAAGAAGCATTTCCCAGTGTCTTGAACGAAGAAGGAAATTTCCCAACATGGTTCCAGCAAGACGGCGCTCCTGCACATTACAGCACCCAAGTAAGGGAATACCTGTACCAACAATTCCTTGGTCATTGGATAGGACGTCGAGGGCCTGTGGAATAGCCAGCTAGAAGCCCGGATCTCACGCCACTAGATTTTTATCTCTGGGGCCACTTGAAAGCGCTGGTATACGCAGAGAAAATTAGGAGTGTTGAACATTTGCGGCAGCGGATTATTGGGGCATGTAACACCATTACTCCTAACATCATTCACCGTGTGCTTGCTGACTGGGTATCACGTCTGAATTTGTGTATTGAAAACAATGGTGGACATATTGAGCACGTTCTGTAAATAAAAGCTTTTGTTTTGTCTTTTTTTATTATTTTTCCTATAATGCCGGACTTATGGGACACCCTGTATATATATTATTTTGTCATACAAAGTTTTAACACGTTCATGGTTCGTTCTTTTTTTCATTCACTCTAACACATTCATTTTCCAACTCTTTTTTTTCCATTTGCTTCTCTATAACTTATATAGCTTGGGTTCCCTTCTCTTTTTATTCCCGTTTTTCTTATTTCGTTATTATTTTTCCTATTCTTTTGTTGCAGCTTCCACGCTTCATTTCTCGTTTTCGACTAACAGAATATATATCTCATTTTCTCCACTGCATTCTCTCTCAATCACTTTATTTTTCCACCTCTCTTTCTTTCGTTCTTTCTCTCTTTGCTTTCTGTCCGTCTCTTCGCTCTGGAATGAACAAATGGCAGCCAACTGCCTCTTCCATTGGCAGTTATTCACAGAGATAATTTATTCCACTCAGCCACTGAGATGTGAACCGAACTCATTGCGATGGGAGAGCGTCTGTTCCGTTCATTTCGGTTATGACCATTGGTCACTGAGAGGACGAACCTCCTCCCAATTCACTCCTATTTTAATTTATAATTAAATCAGTCATTTTGATCATTAATTCTATCTGTTTTTACTGTTTTTTAATTGATTTTAATGCACATACATTTATTCATTTTCATAGAGTTATCTCATTTTTCTTTTCCCCTCATATGTGCTTGTGCAAGTGTTCGCGCGCGCGCTCGCGCGTGTGTGTGTGTGTGTGTGTGTGTGTGTGTAAATTACAATAACTATGTTTGACTGCAGTGAAGTGCATCTTCATACAAGATTCCTGTTTACTTCTGTTTCTGAATCCCAAACTCATTTTGACCGAACATTTAAGATACACTTAGATTTTAAATAGGTCACCTACACTTTCATTGTGGGTACAAAAATTTCCTTTACTAAACTGCTGAAACATTTTTAACTTGGCTTTGATAAATACTTTAGCAATGTGATAATATGTATCATAGTTGTATCGAATAAAAATACTTATAAATTTACTAATTAATCTCAATTATTTAACGAAAGCACTGAAAAAATTAAAATACTTCATGCATGAAGTGATGATTAGAAATACTATACAGTATAAGCAAAGTAGGTGATGGTTCTGCAAATATAAATCGCAGATTTTTAGGAGAAAATCCAACCCTTCAAACAGAAGGACTTATTAATATCAAATCATCGACACACACTAAATTATTTATGCTCATGTTATCTGTACAACACGCAACTTTTGCCTCATTAAGTAAAGTAATTAAGCCACTATATATATATATATATATATATATATATATATATCTATAAATAACAACAAACTCAATGACTTACAGATAGATACCAAATGTATGTTTTTAAATTTGCCCAAGGTTTACCGAAGTGATAAGAGAAGATCAAATTTGTTTACGACATAAAAAGTAAAAAGCCCCTCAATATTTATAAATTTCATTTTGAGCTATTCCTTATCTCATTTTGAGCTATTCCTTATCTCTATTCCTTATCTCATATTGAGCTATTCCTTATCTCTATTCCTTATCTCATTTTGAGCTATTCCTTATCTCATTTTGAGCTCTTCCTTATCTCTATTCCTAATCTCATTTTGAGCTATTCCTTATCTCTATTCCTTATCTCATTTTGAGCTATTCCTTATCTCTATTCCTTATCTCATCCTTATCCCATTTTGTTTTTTATTTGATTTGATTTGATCTGAGTTTTGTTGATATATCGCGTTTCAACGAAGTCAAACACTTCTGATTTCTTTTTCCTGGTTTCCTACTTTCTATTATAGTTGTTGCTGTTTTGAATGCAGTTAGTGTGGTAGGTATATGACAAAGATGTTTACTTCTGGTAGAAAGCATCAAATTTGGTCTATAGGGGGTTTTAAGATAGTTTTAAGTGTTAAGATAGCTTTCTAAATGCTTAGGAATCTGCTCATGGTGACAGTCACTGTCTTTTTTTGTGTTTTATAATTTGCATCATATTCGCTGCACATCCTTGCTACTTCAGGACCTGACACTATCCACTATCTCAATATAGCTTCATTTTCTGTTATTCCAATGACTCCTTCCATCCCCTTTCACCATGGTATTTTGCTGCTCGTGTATCTAATTATGGGCTACTTGTGAAAAGATTTTTGGATGATAAAGTTCACTTTCAGAAATTCATCATAGATATTATTCGTTAAAACATATATAAAAGAGTTAGTATTTATTATAAAATGGATTAGAAAAAAAATTATCACATAATTTCGGCAGCATATGAAGCTACTCATATATATATATTTGTTTAAGAAATAAACAGGTTGAATCAGCTGTTAGCTATTTCGGACCCAGGAGCATTCGACCCTTTGTATTTTCTACCACTGATGATTGCCTCATTTGAGCGGGATAGCCCCGGATACATTGTCTTTATGACTCGTCTACCTTTTTTTTTAATTCAGCATCCCTTAAAACTCTTATAAACCAAATTTCATGGTTTCTGCCAGAAGTGAACATCTTGCTTCATATTTGTCATATATCTGCCCACTAAATCTGTTATTTAATCTGTTTATGGAGGAGATTGTAGACACGAATCGACCAGTAGTACTCGGTGCGGGGACGTTAGGCAGGAGAAAGGGAGTGCTGGAACTTCCATTTCTCTTGTCACTGTCTTCCTTAGCTGATTTTTCCCGTGTCTCATATGTCCCTGTGAAAGTAGTTCAGCATGCCCTCAAAAACACACGTCTCCCTCTCTTTTTCACTACACACGCCTATATTTCATACACTACATAATCTTCTCAAAATTTATGAAAAAAAATGTCATCGTGAGCCTCAGAGACCTTGATTTCAGCTTTCTCCTTATATAGGGGGGCATTTTTGTGGGTGCTCGCGGCCTTGCCGGCATGGACTGTCCCAAGCCAGTCTGAGAAATAGGGAGGGAGAATGCAGTGACGAGGTCGCTGCACGTAACGTATTTGGTTTGACAAAGTTGTTCTTTAAAAAAAGGACTTATTTTTCCCGCTTGGTGCCGTTACTGCCCGTCTCAGTGTCTTGAAATGTACGATGGAAGTAAAACAGAACAACCAACCAACCAGACACCAACCTAGTATCTGTTCTTGCCTTTGCTGACTATGGAATGGGACTATAGGAAATTAGTATGAAGTATTTTCCTTCCTAATTTTCGATATAAATTTTAATTTTAAACATTTTAAAATTAGGGTGTGCAGGTTTTAATATTCGGGATATATTACTTTAGTTAAATACTAATTTTAGTTTAAAGTTACTGAAAGGTTCCCAGATTTACTAATTAACAGTGGTTCTATAATTGTGAATCACAATTAGTGTCATGTATTTAGAAAAAATATTTCCCTATTAACTCATCAAACCAAACATTTTTACACTTTCTATATCATTTTGTGAAGCTATCCATCATCAGTTTCATTAGTAAACATGTGCTTCAAAGGAAATAGAATTTTTTTAAAAAAATATTTATAATCAAATTAAGATGAATGCAAATATCAGCAAAGTTTATTTGAAAAAGTATACATAGAGTATATCACCTAAATTTTTAAAGGTTACAAGACATTTCCTAATATTTCCCTGTCATCTTAATAATTGAAGGGCATAAAGGGAAAGTCTGCTACATGCCATGTCCTTGAAACGGCATGTAGCAGACTTTCTCTTTTTGTCTTGCAATTCATAATACGAGTATATAAAATTGCGAAACTAACTGTGTTTTGTGACTCGAAAGATATTGCGTTTCTTACAACATTCACACACAACACCTTTTAACTCAATTTCATTAAGTGACAACTCAAGTATAAATTCAAAGGGGTGAAGACACTGGAAAACTGTAGAAACCCGTTTATCTCCTAAAGTTATTGCTGACATTTCAGAACATTTTCCCGAGCGGGGATTGGTCATTCAGGTATCCGAAAGTTTAAAAGTGAAACGCTGAAAGCATATGATGGCTGGCTATCCTTATATATCTCTTAATACTTCATATTAGTGGCGAAATCTTGACTGTGATATCAAAACGAACATTCTCTCTCTCTCTCTCTCTCTCTCTCTCTCTCTCTCTCTCTCTCTCGATTATATATACAGCAGCTACCTCATTTATAAATGGTGAACATTTCGCGCACATACACCATTGCAAACAAATAAATAAATAAATATATTATATATATATATATATATATATAAGGAGATTGTAGACACCAATCAACCAGGGAAGTACCCCTGGAGGGACGTTAGGCAGGAGACAGGGAGTACTGGAACTCCCGTTTCTCCTGTTACTGTTCCTCCCCTTCAGCTGATCTTTTTATGTGTCTCCTCATCTACCCTGTAAGCAGTCCAGCATGCTCTCAAACACGCACTTCTCCCTCTATTCTTCATTACACATGCATGCATTTTACAGACTACACAATCTTTTAAAAATTTTACAAAAAAAAAAAAAAAAAATGGCATTGTAAGCCTTTCCTTCTTTCGGCTCTTTCCTTCTTTCGGCTCTTTCCTTCTTTCGGCTCTTTCCTTCTTTCGGCTCTTTCCTTCTTTCGGCTCTTTCCTTCTTTCGGCTCTTTCCTTCTTTCGGCTCTTTCCTTCTTTCGGCTCTTTCCTTCTTTCGGCTCTTTCCTTCTTATAGAGGAAAGCATTTTTGCGGGCGCTCGCACTTCGTCTCTCCTTCCTACATAAAAAAAATATATACTGTATATGTTTCATGAACATATATATATATATATATATAAACGTTCATGAAACAAGGGTTGTTCACTTGTGGAACTTCATGAGGTAGTTAAAATATTTATTCTTTGAAACATTATACAACACCTGAAGGTGAAGTGAAGAAAGGAACGGCATGACGCAACGAGGGAATCGAGAGGGCTGTTGGAGAAAGAGAAAAAGACACTTCTTAGAGTCACGAAGAAGACCCAACGAGTCACATATACACTTAGTCTTTTATTTATCGCACTTCACACGACTGTTGCCATATTGTAAATGAAGTTAGTAAACAAAAGACGTTAAATTATTTAGATATAAAATAGTAAACATATTAATAGGAGTTTCGACAGCAGAAATTAGTTATTTTTTATTATTTCTAGTTGTATATTCAAGATATAGAAATTTGTTAATATGAAATTGTATCCTAATCTTATAATCCGCCGAGACATCAGCAAAGAAAAAAACAAAACAAAACCGAGCAAACTGTTTTTTCATAAAACTATAAAAATAAAGATTCCACAATTAACTTCAGAGAATTTTGTCTTTTGAAAATTTTATTAGGCAAACTGAAATTCAAAATCGTCATAAAGTGATAAAAGATGACAAATTTGTTGTTTTTAATTAAAGATGAATAACATGATTGAAGACGGAGAACTTTTTATGAGAGGTCGTAAGTTTCTTCGAAGGTTTATATAATTTTATAATCCTTCAGAAAGTAAAAAGATAAAAAGAAATAAAGTCGGATCAAAGAGTTAAAATTGCTTCGAATTCCAAAAATTGAGTGCCTAACCTAAAAAATTTGTGTTTATGTTTTCGCAATTAACGTTACTTGAATGAAAAAATGATATTGTAAATGTATAAGATTTTTAAAATCTGTTCACGTAAATTCATGTATCGTGTACATGCAAATTTCTGAATGCTGTCGATTAGCATACAATGATGAGCTTGAGTGTTGTTACATCAATAACTGTCACAGTCCTTGAAATTATATGGCATGATTTCAAAACAATAATTTCCTTTAGTTTTTATTTATTAAATACTGTTCATGAATTATATATATATATATATATATATATATATATATAGTCTACATAATTTATTATATACAAAATGTGTACGTAAGAAATTAAATGATAAAAAAAATTCTTTTGAATATTTACTTATGACTATATAAAATTTTCAATAACTGTTTACATATTGTAAAAAATATTATAGTTTAATTACATTTATCGTTTAAAAGAATAAGTAAAAAGTTGTTTTGGCGCACTTTAATTAATGTTAAGATAATCTATGGTAATTTATTCGCATAGAGAAGCCTTCATAAATGCAAATAATTAAACAAGGACCCTAAATGAAGCCGTGCCTCAAGGTTTATATTTAAATTGAGGTACGGGAACAGTGCTCCGAAGCCTTAGTATGCATTAAGTGTAAACAAGGAGA
The DNA here is from genome assembly GCA_023014485.1 of Bathynomus jamesi. Lineage (NCBI taxonomy): Eukaryota > Metazoa > Arthropoda > Malacostraca > Isopoda > Cirolanidae > Bathynomus > Bathynomus jamesi. The sequence goes on along the minus strand of JAJOZX010000200.1, from coordinate 1,095,031 downwards.
ATAATAAGATATTTCATTCTATGTAAATAGAGTTAGAATTAAAACAATTTAGAATTAACGTTACGAAGCATATAAATCATGTGCGCTCAAATATATATATATATATATATATATATATATATCCATATAGGATCAAGTAAAGATAAGCACCCCTAGCCTTCTTTAATTAACATTATAAGGCTAACTAACGAAAATATCACGACCAAACCTAACCAATCGTCAAGGGCGTACGGTTGACTTAACGATTGGTTAGGTTAGGTCGTGATATTTTCGTTAGTTAGCCTTATAAGGCTAATTAAAGAAAGCTGGGGGTGCTTATCTTTACTTGATCATATATATATATATATATATATATATATATATATATATATATATATATATAAATATATATTTGAGCGCACATGATTTATATGCTTCTGCATGAATGAATATAGTTCTTTCAGCAAATATTATATTTAAGCTATATGACACTAATAAAAGTATTAACAGCTCAGCAGAACGGGACTCATATTCACAGAAGGCACATATGAATTTAAGTTATATGCAATTTTTAATGAGTTAAAGGTGCTAAAAATAGAAGATATCATTAAGGTTCACTCATTTGCATCGTGTGCATAAATATATCATATTTACTCGTAGCTTTTTTGGGCAAAGGAATGCTTACTCGAACGTCAACAAATTTCTCTACTAGATGCGTACAGTTAATAAGTATACAGTATTGATGGCATTAAATTAATATTTCAGAAATGAAAACGTTTTGTACTACATGAAAAATTACGTTGATTTAAGCAATAAGTGAAAAAAAAGAATAATTTACACGCAGTAAATAATTTCTCTTCTTAAACTAAAATAAATATTAATGTTGCCCAACAAATTGAAGATTTCGCCCGACATCATCCTGGGAGCAAGTGTAGTTTACGTCCCCCTGTGGTGCCTAGTGTAGTTTACGTTCCCCTCAATTACACCGGTCTGCATGAAAATCGATTTCTTTATTTTGAGTTGTGATTCTGAAGCAGTTCGCTGCGCTGAATTAAAAAATGCTACCAGTTTTTTTCTATCACCCACAGTTTTAAAGTTATTAGCAAAACAATTTTGGGGCGTTTTGTAATTTTTTTACCTTTTTTATCTTTAATTAATTTCGTTTTTTCATATTTTCCAGATAGATAATTCTAACATTACGTCTTTAAAATTTTAATAATGGCTTCTAGAGGATGTACCCATAGTCCAGACGTATTTTGTTATATTTGTGGTCGGTATGTTGTTGTAAAACAAAGGACAAATGTAACGACCTTCATTAAGAGAGCTTATCATGCTTATTTTGGAACTAAATTAGGAGATCAAGACAAAAGTTGGGCTCCACACAAGGTTTGTCTTACGTGTGTTGCGGCACTAAGGAATTGGAGCAAAGGTAAAAAGAAAAGTTTGCCATTTGGGATCCCTATGGTATGGCGCGAGCCTAGAAACCATACCGACGACTGCTACTTCTGTTCTTGCAATGTTAAAGGTTATAATGCAAAGAATAAAGAGAGCCTTCAATACCCAAGTCTTCCATCTGCAATAAGACCGGTACCCCATGGTCCAGAAGTTCCTATTCACCGCCCACCCGAGAGTCTGGATCAATACAATTCAGATTCTGATTCAGCTCCAAATCCAGACAATGATGATGTTTATGAACAGCCAACAGCTGACCGAGATCCTAAACCATTAACCCAAGCCGAACTAAATGACTTAGTCAGGGATTTGAATCTGCCTAAGTAAGGACTCTGCAGAACTTTTGGGGTCTAGATTGCAGGAGAACAATTTATTGGCATCCGACACATACTTCGCTTGGTAAAGAATGTAAATATATTTTGTTTCTTTCAGTTATTTTTTTATTCTTTCATAAACAAGCAATATGCTTGTCCAAGAGCTAGGAGCTATTTAATTCTGCTTTAATTAGGTTTTACTCTATCACCTAAAGATTTCGTGCTACAAGGGGTGTTGTAATACTTCATCTGTCCCCAAATGTTAACCACCCATTGATGGGAGGGGAGAGAGTATTTTGCAGGGAACGGGACTGGTTGTTATATATATTTACCCTACATTATTATGTAAGCGTTACTGTAGTCTATAACAACAAAATTTATGGTTTAGCATGTGCAATCCAATGTTGGTCTCGATAAGATGGTTCACATTTGGGGATAAATGGGGGATTTATGACACACCCTGTGCTGGCTAGGTACAGGGACTTAATAGAGCGACTAAAGGAGAAAACTAATAAGATTGTCTTAACAGGTATACTTCCTCGAATTATCCAACGTAACGATTTCTACAGCAAGGCGACCTATATTAACAATAACCTAAAGTCTCTTTGCCAACAGGAAGGAGTGCATTATGCGAATTTTTGGAACAGTTTCTACGGCAGGAGGGACTTGTTCCTCGAAGATGGACTTCATCTTAATGACGTAGGAGCTGCGCGTTTAGGAAGACTATTTCATAATACTGTCTCTTCTTTTCAGGCTGCCGTAACTCGAATGGTCCCAGCGTAAATTCTACAAGTTTCCCCCGTGCTCGCGAAGGTGTCGTAATTGCAAGCAATTTGAAGGTTCTATCCTTAAATGCTCGTAGCCTACGAAATAAAATAAACGAATTTTTTTCCTTAATTGCTTGTAAAGACTATGATTTAATTGCGATAAATGAATCGTGGCTTAGCATTGAAACACGTGACTTTGTAGGGGAATATAAAATTAAAGGTTATAGACTTTTTGTTAAAAACAGAATAGGTAGGCGAGGCGGCGGTGTTATGTTGTATATCAAAGATAATATTGCGAACGTTATAGAAGTAAAGCACTCAATTCCAAAACCGATAGATTCGACTATAGCAGAACTTAAATTGAACGATTTCAAACTTCTTGTTGGGGTTATATATAGGCCCCCAAATGAAACAGCTGATACGGACGAAGCGTTATATCGTGAACTAAAGAGAATAATCGGTAATGAGCAGGCTTTAGTTATGGGTGACTTTAATTGCGCCAACGTGAATTACGATACAATGCAGGGAGACGCGGAAGGTAATCGTTTAGTTAATTTTCTCGAGGATAGCTTTCTTATTCAAAAGGTTGGGGAACCTACGAGGTTGGACAGTATTTTAGATTTAGTAATAACTACGGATGATAGGCTAATTACTGATCTTCAAGTAATAGAACCGTTGAGCAATAGCGATCACAATATGGTAGAGTTTGTCCTCTCAGTAAGTCACTCGAAACCAACTAACTCGACTAAAATTCCTAACTTCCAGCACGCAGACTTTAGTAAATTTCGAAATAAATTTTCACACGTCAAATGGGAAAACGTAATGGGGAACTCCAACGCAAAACTAATGTGGGAATCGTTCGTAACGGTATTTAGGACTATAAATGAGGAATGTGTACCGTACAAAATTAAGCGTGCGAAAGTAAACAACAAGCCCTTGTGGTTTACTTCTAGAGTACGAGACATTATAAAGAGTAGAGATAGGGCTTATAGGCAACATAAGTGCGATAAAGACAATTTGTTGTTACGAAACAACTACATATCTCTGAGGCGTGACGCGAAAAGTGTAATAAAAAAGTCCAAGCGCGAATTTGAAATCTCCATAGCTCGTGACGGTAAAGAAAACCCCAAACGATTCTTTCAATACGTCAATAATAGAAATCCAGTAAAAAGTGTCTTAGGTCCATTGAAAAATGTAAATGGAGATCTAGTCTCTGAAAACAAGGAAATGGCTACCTTGCTAAACGAATTTTTTACATCAGTTTTTACTATAGAAGATGTAACGAATATCCCTACGGTCACAGACATAATACCTTTTGATAATGGTAATATTTTGGATAATATTGTCGTTAGTGAAGGCGAAGTAATGCGCTATATTGATAAAATGAAAACGCGTAAATCACCGGGGCCGGATTCCATATATCCCATACAACTAAAAGAATTAAAAGATAGCATTGTTGTGCCGCAACAAAGATTTTTAATGCGTCTATTTCTGAGGGGTGCGTACCAGATAATTTCAAGTTAGCAAACGTTACACCTCTCTTTAAGAAAGGCGATAAAGGTGCGGCGGGAAATTATAGGCCAATCAGTTTAACGTCTGTTGTAGGTAAGCTACTGGAATCAATAATTAGGGATCGTATAGTCGAACACTTAGAAGTGCATAATCTGGTTAGAAATACGCAACACGGTTTTAGGCGAAACAAATCTTGCTTAACTAATCTTTTAGAATTTTTCCAAAGCGTGGTTGACGTTTACGATAGACATCGGGCGGTTGATGTAGTGTATTTAGATTTTCAAAAAGCGTTTGACACCGTGCCGCACAAAAGACTCATTGAAAAAACTAAGGCTCATGGAATCAGGGGTGTAGTAATAAATTGGCTAGAAGAGTGGTTGCGAGGCAGGAAACAGAGGGTGGTCGTTGATGGAGCGGAGTCGTGTTGGGCTAATGTAGCGAGTGGCGTTCCTCAGGGTTCTGTATTGGGCCCCTTGCTTTTTCTTATATATATTAACGATTTAAATGTCGGCCTAGTCAGTACAGTTTCAAAGTTTGCGGATGACACGAAGCTGGGTGGTAGGGCGATTAATGACGAAGATAGAGGTAAAATTCAGGAAGATCTGAATAAAATCGTTGATTGGTCAGTCACATGGCAAATGAGATTTAACGTGGATAAGTGTAAAATTTTGCATATAGGTTCGCGTAACGGTAATTTTGCGTATAGTATGTCAGGGAAAGATTTAACAAGCGTAGAGCAGGAAAAAGATTTAGGAGTTATAGTCACTGGTGATTTAAAAGTAGTGAAACAAAGTACAGCAGCGGTCAATAAGGCGAACAAAGTGTTAGGGTTTATAGCTCGAAATTTTGAGTACAAATCGCGCGATATTATAGTTCCTCTTTATAAATCATTAGTTAGACCACATTTGGAGTACGCGGTCCAATTTTGGAATCCGCATATGCGCAAAGATATAGACAAAATCGAAAGAGTTCAAAGACGAGCAACTAAGATGATTCCGTCTCTTAGGTCAAAGTCGTACGAGGATAGGCTTAAGGAGTTAAAATTGACTACTCTCGAGACTAGGAGGTTAAGGGGTGATCTAATCCAGGTTTTCAAAATTATGAATGAGTTTGATAACGTAGATAGAGATAGCTTTTCGAAATATCTCAATATAATAGGACTAGAAATAACGGGTGTAAGTTGACAAGTAGAAGGTTCGAGACAGCAGTTGCGAAAAACTTTTTTACGCATAGAATAGTAAATACCTGGAATAGTTTGCCGGTAGAAGTAATTAGTAGCACGTCTATAAACATGTTTAAAAATCGATTAGACGCGCATGTTGATAGAAAGGGTATAGTTTAAGGTAGTAAAATTAAGGCTTTGTGAGGATAGATCCCACAGCTCAACACAAGTGTTGTGGGATATAGGGAGGCAGCGTCTTGGGTTAGGGGATACTCTCTGTCCTTACACACCCCATTTAAAGAGATTCCTCTGCCGAGCGGTGCCCCCCCATAGTACTGTGAGGTATTGAAAAACTCATGATCTTCACTTGCCCCACAAACACCTTTAAATGGGAGACCCATAATGGGTGCACACACATTTCTACATTACTGTACAGTCTTTACAGCCACACCTACACTTTTCCTCGTAAGTGAATATATTGTAATGTATATGGTTGTAAATTTTGACTTGGTCCGCAATCGATATGGACCGTGACTTGATGGATACCGTAATGAAATTGACTGGATTCTTTGGATCTGATATATTTGCATGTCCGTTATAAATAGATATAGAGTGTAACATTTGTGGATAGTAGTCTATTATGACTTGATCCTCTGGATCCAGAGATTCTATCTTTAGTTTTAAATCGATAATTAATTAGTTTTAAATTGATAATTATTTAGTTTCGTAAAAATTGGTCGTTGCCAAATTACCGGCAGTTTTTACATAAATTTCTTATGTTCTTGTGGTTCGGAACCCACGTAAAATTGTAGGTCCCCTCCGCCACCACGGAGGACATACACAATACACGATTACGAACACAGTTAGGTAGACCAGCCATGAGTGGATCCTAGGGTCTTTGTTGGTCTGAAACATTATAACATTATAACATTATAAATTATATACAGGGTGGGCCGTAAGTTTCCATACATAGGAAAAATTAAACGTTTGTTTTTATGTTTCAGATACCCTAAGAATATGCGTTTGACGAAATGTAAGATCTTGTTTACTGATGAAGCAAATTTTTACGTCAATGGAGAGGTTAATCGGCAAAACATACGTTATTGGAGTAATGCTAACCCTAACTGGCTGAGTCCGACGAAGATGCAAGGTGCCGGTAAAGTGATGGTGTGGGCCGGGATATGGGGTGACAGAATTATTGGACCAATTTTTGTCAGTGGAAATCTTAATGCCGAAAGGTATCTTAACATGTTGCAAGAAGAGATTTTCCCATCCCTGCTAAACGAGGAAGGTAACTTCCCAGTTAACTTCCAGCAAGATGGAGCTCCACCTCATTATGGTCTTCACGTGCGTCGGTATTTGGATCAGCAGTTTCCGGATGCTTGGATTGGTCGGCGTGGTCCTGTGGAGTGGCCTCCCAGATCCCCAGATCTCACCCCCCTTGATTTCTATCTTTGAGGGCACTTGAAGGCCATGGTGTATCAGGAAAAGATACGAGACATAAATCATCTAAAGGAACGTATCACCAACGCCATTACAAGCATAACGTCAACTGTGCTAATGCGTGTTCATCAACAGTGGGGAACACATATTGAAATGTGTTTTCAAAACAATGGCAACCATGTAGAGCATATTATATAAATAAAAATGGTTGTCCATAAAAAAATGTTTATTTTTCCTATGTATGGAAACTTACGGCCCACCCTGTACATAGAATCACCAACTAGTTTGTAAAAATCGATCGACAAGTTTTCAAATGTGTACTGGTGTTATCCTAGTGTAGTTTGCGTTCCCCAACTTTGTCCGCGTATACCTAATCAAAAAAAACGTTAAAACTAACAAAAATATTACGACTTAACCTAACCAATCGTCAAATTATATATACTGTATATGTATATATATATATATATATATATATATATATATATATATATTATATATATATATATATATATATATATATATATATATATATATATGGAGCTATTGAAGAATAGGGACCCCAGCCTTCTTTAGTTAGCTTTATAAGGCTAACTAACGAAAATATCATGACCTAACCTAAGCAATCGTCAAGGGCGTACAGTTAACCTAACGATTGGTTAGGTTAGGTCTTGATATTTTCGTTAGTTAGCCTTATAAGCCTAACTAAAGAAGGCTGGGGTCCCTATTCTTCAATAGCTCCATATATATATATATATGTATATATATATATATATATATATATATATATATATAGAGCTCCATATATATATATATATATATATATATATAATATATATATATATATTACTTTTTATATGTTTTTCAATAAAGAATTTTCTCCTGAATCTAAATTTGTAATTATTTTTATTAAAAATTGAAGAACAAAAAAGTTACAGATGTTTAAATTATAATTATTATTTTGGAGACTTCATGTGCGATATTTTCTAATATTTTAACCGACTGTTTTGAGATACTTATGTTTAGTGTTGATATTGAAGCATAAATGTTGTAATTATTAGTTAATTCAAAAAATTTACAAATTCCATGGTTAAATGACACTTTATCTAAGATGTTCGACGTCTTCCAGAACGTTGTTTTTGTAAGTTTTGCACAGTGCCGTCGGTTTCAAACTTATCTCGTATACATGCAAAAATATTAGAAAATATCGCACACGAAGTCTAGAAAATAATAATTAGAATTTAAACATCTGTAACGTTTTTGTTTTTCAATTTTTAATAAAAATAATTACATATTTAGATTCAGGAGAAAATTCTTTATTAAAAAACATATAAAAAGTAATATATTTATTATCCTCATAGCTGGTATTATCGAACAAAGTGGGTATACATTTCTTTGGGACACGCTATATATATATATATGAATGCCCTTGATGATTGGTTAGGTTAAGTCGTGATAGTTTCGTTAGTTTTAACGAAAATATCACAACTTAACCTAACCAATCGTCAAGGGCATACAGTTGACCTAACTGGGTATTCAATTAACCTAACTGAGCATTCAGTTGACCTAACCGGGCATTCAGTTAACCGAACCTAATCTTAATTTTGAATCGTTCATTTCTCCAAAAAAAGCTTAAATTTTTTAAATCAGCGTAAAAATCTACATTAAATATTTTATTTTCAACAAAATCGGAAACAGTACATAGAACTGAAAAGATCCTTAAGTCGTAATATTTTCGTTAGTTTTAACGTTTTATTTGATGGATTGGATCATCTGAAGATCAGGGCCCCAGCCTTCTTTAGTTAGCCTTATAAGGCTAACTAACGAAAATACCACGACTTAACCTAACCAATCGTTAGGTCAACTGTACGCCCTCAACGATTGGTTAGGTTAAGTCGTGATATTTTCGTTAGTTAGCCTTATAAGGCTAACTAAAGAAGGCTGGTGGCCCTGATCTTCAGGTGATTCGATGGATTCATTTAAAAAATGTCTCCGAAAGGTCCTACTGTAGTTTACGTTCCCCAACTTTGACCTAGTGTAGTTTGTGTCCCCTTTTGCGTTAGGGGGATGTAAACTTCACTTGTTCCCCATTTTTTATTGTCGCTTTACTCCCTTTAAACACTATCTCCTTTATTGAATACCGCCTCCAATGCACTCATACTTTCTGCAGTGATCAAGCTATACAATTATAGAATTCTAATTTAACCCCATTTGTGCTATATCTGATCGCAGATATGTACAGTTGCCTGCATATTTAATGTTCCTCGCCAGACAGGTGACTATGTACATGTGGCACCGCCACAGTGATAGTCAAGGTACCCCAATGGGGGAAGCTGTAGGTGGAGGGGGGACACCCTAGTCCAACAACATATAACACAGACATACTGTATATCGGGTGGGCGATGCGAAATTCGAATCACAAAATCAGTTAGCGATAAATAAAGCAAAAAGAGTCGCCGGACAGGTACTAAGAACGTTCAAGAGAAGGGACAGGACAGTACTGATTCCCCTGCTAAAAACACTGATTATACCAAAACTTGAATACTGCTCAGTTTTGATGTCCCCATATAAAAAGGAAGAAACTAATAAACTAGAAGAAACGCAAACGCATTTCACAGCCAAGATTGATGGCTGCAAAGAACTCAACTACTGGGAAAGACTACGTAAACTAAATCTGTACTCCCTGGAAAGAAGAAGAGAGAGGTACACCATAACCTACATATGGAAAATGATCGAAAAACTGGTACCAAACCTAAAACTAAACCCAATTACCATTTAAACAACACTGGAAAATAGGAAAGGCAGAATGTGTAGTGTTCCCAAATTAAAGGCCAGACAAGGGACCTCCTCAAAACTGAAGGAAAATAGCTTGGTTGTCAAGGGGCCAAGACTTTTCAGCCAGCTTCCAAAGGACCTCAGAAACGTTACAGGGGTCAAAGTTGAAGTCTTCAAGAGAAGACTAGATACCTGGCTCAGGACAGTACCAGATGAGCCAGGCGTGCCTGGCTATGTACGGTGGAGAGCGCAAGAAAGCAACTCGCTCCTCCACCAAGCCAGACCTAGAGGCGGGGCCACCAGCTTGACCTCCGTGTGAAGAGAGACCAACGCACGAAACAACATAAGGTAAGGTAAGGTAAGGTATAATATATATATAAAATACATATATATATATATATATATATATATATATATATAAATATATATACTGTAAAATATATATATATATATATATATATATATATATATATATATATATATATATATATAGGGGCCTATATATATCTAAAACTTGGCGTAGTTAATTAAAATTTATATGCAAACAACTCGCTATAACATTTTGATCACTTAGATTACTAATTTACCTTTCATTGGCAATTGCTATAACAATATATTGTTTGGTTTTTTTTAAATTATAAAATATATGATGCTATAAAGAGTATATAGTTTTTTTTGGGACACCCTATATATATAAAAGATGTTATAATGTTATAATGTTTCAAACCAACAAAGACACTAGGATCCACTCATGGCTGGTCTACCTAACTGTGTTCGTAATTGTGTATTATGCATGTCCTCCGTGGTGGCGGTTAGGACCCACAATTTTACGTGGGTTCCGAACCACAAAGCCTTAATTTTACTACCTTAAGCTATACCCAATCTGTCAACATATGCGTCTAATCGATTTTTAAACGTGTTTATAGACGTGCTACTAATTACTTCTACCGGCAAACTATTCCACCTATTTACTATTCTATGCGTAAAAAAGTTTTTGGCAACTGCTGTCTCGAACCTTCTACTTGTCAACTTACACCCGTTATTTCTAATCCTATTATACTGAGATATTTTGAAAAAGCTATCTCTATCTACGTTATCGAACCCATTCATAATTTTGAAAACCTGGATTAGATCACCCGTTAGCCTCCTCGTCTCAAGTGTAGTCAATTTTAACTCCATAAGCCTATCCTCATACGACTTCGACCTAAACGACGGAATCATCTTAGTTGCTCGTCTTTGAACTCTTTCGATTTTGTCTATATCTTTTCGCATATGCATTCCAAAATTGGATCGCGTACTCCAAATGGGGTCTAACTAATGATTTATAAAGAGGAACATAATATCGCGCGATTTGTACTCAAAATTCCGAGCTATAAAACCTAACACTTTGTTCGCTTTATTGACCGCTGCTGTACTTTGTTTCGCTACTTTTAAATCACCAGTGACTATAACTCCTAAATCTTTTTCCTGCTCTACGCTTGTAACTCCTTCCCTGACATACTATACGCAAAATTACCGTTACGCGAACCTATATGTAAAATTTTGCACTTATCGACGTTAAATCTCATTTGCCATGTGACTGACCAATCAACGATTTTATTCAGATCTTCCTGGATTTTACCTCTATCTTCGTCATTAATCGCCCTACCACCCAGCTTCGTGTCATCCGCAAACTTTGAAACTGTACTGACTAGGCCGACATCTAAATCGTTAATATATATAAGAAAAAGCAAGGGGCCCAATACAGAACCCTGAGGAACGCCTCGCTACATTAGCCCAACACGACTCCGCTCCATCAACGACCACCCTCTGTTTCCTACCTCGCAACCACTCTTCTATCCAATTTATTACTACACCCTGATTCCATGAGCCTTAGTTTTTTCAATGAGTCTTTTGTGCGGTACGGTGTCAAACGCTTTTTGAAAATCTAAATACACTACATCAACCGCCCGATGACTATCGTAAACGTCAACCACGCTTTGAAAAAATTCTAAAAGATTAGTTAAGCAAGATTTGTTTCGCCTAAAACCGTGCTGCGTATTTCTAACTAAGTTATGCAATTCTAAGTGTTCGACTATACGATCCCTAATTATTGATTCCAGTAGCTTACCTACAACAGACGTTAAACTGATTGGCCTATAATTTCCCGCCGCACCTTTATCGCCTTTCTTAAAGATAGGTGTTACGTTTGCTAACTTGAAATTATCTGGTACGCACCCCTCAGAAATAGACGCATTAAAAATCTTTGTTAGCGGCACAACAATGCTATCTTTTAATTCTTTTAGTTGTATGGGATATATGGAATCCGGCCCCAGTGATTTACGCATTTTCATTTTATCAATATAGCGCATTACCTCCCCTTCACTAACCACAATATTATCTAAAATATTACCATTATCAAAAGGTATTATGTCTATGACCGTAGGGATATTCGTTACATCTTCTATAGTAAACCCTGACGTAAAAAATTCGTTTAGCAAGGTAGCCATTTCCTTGTTTTCAAAAACTAGATCTCCGTTAACATTTTTCAACGGCCCTAAGACACTTTTTACTGGATTTCTATTGTTGACGTATTGAAAGACTCGCTTGGGGTTTTCTTTACCGTCACGAGCTATGGAGATTTCAAATTCGCGCTTGAACTTTTTTATTACACTTTTCGCTTCACGCCTTAGAGATATGTAGTTGTTTCGTAACCACAAATTGTCTTTATCGCATTTATGTAGCCTATAAGCCCTATCTCTACTCTTTATAATATCTCCTACTCTAGAAGTAAACCACAAGGGCTTGTTGTTTACTTTCGCACGCTTAATTTTGTATGATACATATTGATCATTTACAGTCCTAAATACTGTTTCAAACGATTTCCACATTAGTTTTGCGTTGGAGATCCCCATTACGTTTTCCCAATTGACGTGTGACAATTCATTTCGAAATTTACAAAAGTCTGCGTGCTGGAAGTTAGGAATTTTAGTCGAGTTAGCTGGTTTCAAGTGACTTACTGAGAGGACAAACTCTACCATATTGTGATCGCTATTGCTTAACGGTTCTATTACTTGATGATCCGTGATTAGCTTATCAGCCGTAGTTATTACTAAATCTAAAATACTGTCCAACCTCGTAGGTTCCCCAACCTTTTGAATAAAAAAGCTATCCTCGAGAAAATTAACTAAACGATTACCTTCCGTGTCTCCCTGCATTGTATCGTAATTCACGTTGGCACAATTAAAGTCACCCATAACTAAAGCCTGCTCACTACCTATTATTCTCTTTAGTTCACGATATAATGCTTCGTCTGTATCAACTGTTTGATTAGGGGGCCTATATATAACCGCAACAACAAGTTTGAAATCGTTCAATTTAAGTTCTGCTATAGTCGAATCTATCGGTTCTGGAATTGTGTGCTTTACTTCTATAACGTTCGCAATATTATCTTTGATATACAACATAACACCGCCTCCTCGCCTACCTATTCTGTTTTTAACAAAAAGTCTGTAACCTCTAATTTGATACTCCCCTACAAAGTCACGTGTTTCAGTGCTAAGCCACGATTCGTTTATCGCAATTAAATCATAGTCTTTAAAAGCAATTAAAGAAAAAAATTCGTTTATTTTATTTCGTAGGCTACGAGCATTTAAGGATAGAACCTTCAAATTGTTTGTAATTGCGACACCTTCGCGAGCGCAGGTGAAATTTGTGGAAATTACGCTGGGACCATTCGAGTTACGGCAGCCTGAAAAGAAGAGACAGTATTATGAAATAGTTTTCCTAAACGGGCAGCTCCAACGTCATTAAGATGAAGTCCATCTCAGAGGAACAAGTCTCTCCTGCTGGAGAAACTGTTCCAAAAATTCACGAAATGCACTCCTTCCTGTTGGCAAAGAGACTTTAGGTTATTGTTAATATAGGTCGCCTTGCTGTAGAAATCATTACGCTGGATAATTTGAGGAAGTATACCTGTTAAAACAATCTTATTAGTTTTTTCCTTTAGTCGCTCTAGTAAGTCCCTGTACCTAGCCAGCAGTTCTTCCGATCTAGAATTTAAAACGTTATTAGTACCGACATGAATAACATACGTTGTGTCCTCGGAGGTACCGTCTGTAAAATGGTCAACACTATTAGTTATATCCTCCACCCTTGCACCAGGGTAGCAGTAACGGCGCCTACGACGAGGGTTTCTCCCACAGAATTCCTCGAGCTGCCCTCGAACAATGGAATCGCCAACGAGTCGTATTTCCGTTTCATCAGCATCTTCGAAACCTAAAACAGAAAACTTATTGTTTGTTATTACTGGTAGGAAAGTCTTAGGTTTTCTCAATGGAGCTCCATTACGCACTCGAACGAAGGGTTGGGAACTAAGGGAAGAGAGAGGGCTATTAGTACTATTTATATTATTAGTAGAAACTGAGGCAGGAGGGGTCTTAATTGGAGTCTCAAGGGATTCCAATTTTGCCGTCAGGAACATCACGCTTTCTTCAAGCCTCACCCTGGCCTCCCTTTCTCGTTCTAACTCGTTCCTCAGCACTCCCATGCTTGAGCACCACCTGCAAACTAACTGTTCGTTATTATTAGCCATTGTAAACGCGTAAGCGGAAAATTTCCGTTCACAGCGACTGCAAGTACTTGATGGGGGTGCCATGCTCTTAATTAATTAAAAAACAAAAAACAAAAAACGAGCGTTTGGAAATTAATAAATTACAACATAGGTCTACCGCGTGCTTATTGTGCCGTCACCTGCGCAAACCCGCAAAAATGTTCTTGAAACGCAGAAACAGGTTCTTGTAGCACAAATTTATACTAAATGAATATATAATTAAACTACCGACGAAAGAGCTGTAAAAGAACAGTATTATAAAACTTATCTGTCCGCTATTCGACCGACTTTTTTCCTTTTTTCCCACGGTGGGTGACCACGCTCTACTTGATCTCTCGAAGGAAGGGAAAAGAACCTTATGAAACCTCGTTTTCTGATAGATTTGAAAAACAAAAAAGGCAACCCAAGAGAATTTCAACCTTATGAAACCTCGCTTAGTAATAGATTCGGGAAACAAACAAGGCAAGCCACGTGCACTAGCCTTGGTTTAATCAAATAATATAGTAATGAATAAAGTCAATAAATGAAATATATTCGTTAATGAATGATTAGTAACACAAAGTAATTTAGTTAAGAATGCACCAAACACTATTTTTTTTTTAAAAGACACTCAAACGAAAACCACTTATTCAATTGGTAACATTGAACACTCGATAAAACACGTCTGTTCACAAGGAAAGACTGATCACAAAAATAAATATATATATATAAATAAATATATATATAAATATATATTTAAAATATATATATAAATATATACATATAAATATATATATATATATATTTATATATATATATATATATATATATATATATAACTATAATATTTATATATAATATATATATAATAGGGTGCTCCAAAAAAAATATTATTTTGAATATTTGCTCCCCAGTTATTTTCTCATTGCTATCATGCTTCTGAATACTTTTGGGAATTTTTTGCTCGATCCTAACATATTAAGCCTTGCCACCAGCCTCATGTAAAATTGAGGTTTTGTGATTTTCGAATTATGCAATTAGGTCTGATTTGTAGGTATTATTACTTAAGATTAAGTTACATAAACCTCATAAAAATAAATTATGGTTAATTAGAATTGATTTAAAAATACAACGCATTGATATCGTATAAGTATATGTGCAAAAAAACAAAACAAAGACGAGCTTAAAATTTGATATTTCTTCTTATTTCTAGGGAAATTGGATGAAGATTGGCCTTTACCGAGGTTTATGCCCCCTCACTCCTGCGTAATTGTTTATAACTGTAGCCATCAGGTTTATTTTTGTTTTAGTAGGAGTGGGCCTCTTCCTTTTGGCAGTTATAAACAGTCCGTTTTGATCTTATTTTGATTTTACAGGAGGTGGTTTAGTGTCCCTTTCTTGAAATCAGGAATTAGTTTCCTGTGGCGCTCTACAACCTGAAGCCATAAATGCAGTTCTTTGGCCCGAAGATAAATTTAAACGATCAGCCATTTCAGATATTTTTTTTTACTTTTGAATGGGTTTCGTAGAAGTTCTAGTATGATAGTTTTCGAACGCTTTCTTTTTGATTTTTTATCAGAATTTGAAATCACATTTTCATCATTATCACTATCATCTAGTTCTAATTAATCTTCATCAACAATGTCTATCTCATCGTTAAGTTCGCTAGTTGAAGCCTCTTGTAGCTCTCTTCTTCGCATGTCTGTCTCCATTCTGTAAGTGAAATTCTCTTCCCTATTCCTTTTAGCTTGAACTTTTTTTGAATACTTTTTATCTTCGGATCCCAAAAGAACTTTTCTACCCTCCTTCATTGCATTTATGAAATCAATATCCTCTTTTTTCTGTTCTGTCGTCCTCAACCGATCAGTTTGAACTTTGCGTTCAGCATCTTTATGGGCAATAAAAAAAAATAGGAGTCAAGGTCTCTAACAAAATTTTCTTCCTTTACCTTATTGGAATTGGAACCTTTCTTTTTTTGGAGTGTCCTATAATTCTCGTAAAGGTCTAAAATCTTTTTCTTGACTTTATCTTTACGTTGTGTTTCGATTCCTGATTTCATCCACTGCTTTTCTGTATCTTCTAATACTTTTTCAGCAATTGTACCGTTAAAATTTCTAAATTTCTCTCTCTTCATTGGTCCATTGGTTCAGAGAGTTTTTCGATAGGCTTTTCTATTAGCCATATTATATCATCTTTTCTTAAGGAAATATTTGAATTATCCTTTGATTTTTTATTTGGATCATCTTCATTATTATTACCTTTTCCGTCTGCCATTGAAAAGTAATTAATTATTGCTCTTCTTGACAAAAAAATAAGTATTAAATTTTGTAATAATTATTTAAGTTTATATAAACTCAAGTAAAACTACGATTTATTTAATAGATACGCTATTTATGATAGGTAAATCTGAAAAAAAAAAAAAATGTAAGTATTAAGTATTAAGGGTGTCTCAATATACATGCAACCCATGTCACTGCTAATAATTCTGCCAATATTAATGTTCTCGTTCTATTTTTTCAGATTTGAAGAGAGGAGACGATAACAACTAATAATTATCAATCAAAATGCCTTGGACAAAGGAGGAAAAAATATTTTGCGTCACTACTTACTTGGAGACGAAATCATTCAAAACTGTGCAAGCGAAATTTCGCAGGAAGTTCAACTTCAACAATTATCCCCAGAAAAGCCAAATTTATCGTTGGGCACACAAATTTCAAGCCACAGGATCAGTAAACAATCTCAACAAGAAAGCAGAAACACCCAGATCTGGCAGGAAGGTGACTGCAAGATCTCCTGACAATGTGAATGCGGTGAGAGATTCTGTCGGAAGAAGTCCGAAAAAGTAAATCCGAAGACGTTGCCAAGATCTGGGTCTTTCACGTGCGTCAGTGCAAAGAATCTTGATCAAGGATCTTCAGCTGTACCCATACAGGATCCAGATCAAGCATAAACTCACACCAGCTGACATGGCAAAACGTGTTGTGATGTGCCGGTGGTTCGAGAACAAGATCGAAGAGGATCCTGACTTTCTTGATGATGTCTGGTTCAGCGACGAAGCACACTTCTTGCTCAGTGGGTATGTCAATAGCAAGAACAATGTGTTCTGGGGCACACAAGCCCCAGACGAGGTGCTTCAGAGGCCCTTGCACTCTGTGAAATGCACGGCCTGGGTGGCCATCTCAAAACATGGCATAATCGGACCGTTTTGGTTTGAAGACACAGACAAGGAGGCAGTCACTGTCACAAAGGAGCGTTACATTGTGGTGCTCAACAAGTTCTGGAGGGCACTTGGGACACGTCGTGGCGTGAATCGAGATGTGCAATGGTTCCAACAAGATGGGGCAACTCCACATACAGCCAACATCACGATGGAGTGGCTGGACCACCGATTCCCTGATCGGCTGATCAGCAAGCGCCGCGAACCCGAGTGGTCTCCGCATTCACCCGATCTGAACCCCCCAGATTTTTACTCTGGGGGTTCTTGAAGGACCACGTGTATGAGAATCGTCCTCAATCCATTGCTGAACTGAAAGTGGCCATCACCCAGAAGATTCGTGCCATCAGGAAGGAAGAGTGTGTCAGGGTGATTGACAACTTCGCTCGTCGGCTTCAAGTGTGTCTGCAGCGCAACGGCGGTCATTTGGAACATGTGCTCTAATAAATGTATCCTTTGATCTAGAGACCTCAAATCTTCAGTTTTTAATTGTTATCATATCAGCTTCCAGGAAATGTAATCGTTTTTGGAGTTTATTTTCTGAGTAATAAATTATTATCATGTCAATGGGTTCCATCTATTTTGAGACACCCGGTATAATAAATTAATACAATAAAGCATATTTTTCAGCTGCCTGGTGGCAAGGCTTAGTATGTTTCAATGTAGCTAATATTTTTTTCTGGTATTAATATGATATAAAAGAATGAGAAGACGCCCGGGGAGCAAAGTTTTATGAGCTTTTAACATCTTTAATTTTCGGAGCACCTTATAATATATAATATATATATATATATATATATATATATATATATAATATATAATATATATATATATATATATATATATATATATATATATATATATGATACACACAGACAGTGCATGGAACAAGGAACTCTTCTGGGATAATTAAATCCACTATAGTCCGAATAAATAATGGTAAATGACAAATACCATAGTTTTTCTTTTTCATGATGCTAGCCCGACGTGGGCAACGGGTCACTCGCAAAGAGGTCCCATAAATATAGCTTCCCTCACCAGCTATCTGCAAAGCAGACAGGATCCAGCTTTGGGACATGGATCTAGGGTTAAAGCAGCCTAGCCCTGCTACATTTAGAACCTCAATATAAGCAAAAGACTCGCTGCCTTCACGTCAGATTGAATACATAAAAGAAAAAGGGGTAACTATTATATTTTTAGCCAAAAACCAAAACTTAAACCTCAACTGGTAGAATTGAGCGTCCACTTTTCAAGGCACATAACATGTCCGTTTCAAGATGGGAATGAACTCAGAATGGACCCCTGAGTTTTTATGATACACACAGACAGTGCATGGAATAAGGAACTCTTCTGGGATAATTAAATCCACTATAGTCCGAATAAGTAATGGTAAATGACAAATACCATAGTTTTTCTTTTTCATGATGCTAGCCCGACGTGGCAACGGGCTAGCATCATGAAAAAGAAAAACTATGGTATTTGTCATTTACCATTACTTATTCGGACTATAGTGGATTTAATTATCCCAGAAGAGTTCCTTGTTCCATGCACTGTCTGTGTGTATCATAAAAAACTCAGGGGTCCATTCTGAGTTCATTCCCATCTTGAAACGGACATGTTATGTGCCTTGAAAAGTGGACGCTCAATTCTACCAGTTGAGGTTTAAGTTTTGGTTTTTGGCTAAAAATATAATAGTTACCCCTTTTTCTTTTATGTATTCAATCTGACGTGAAGGCAGCGAGTCTTTTGCTTATATTGAGGTTCTAAATGTAGCAGGGCTAGGCTGCTTTAACCCTAGATCCATGTCCCAAAGCTGGATCCTGTCTGCTTTGCAGATAGCTG
The DNA here is from genome assembly GCA_023014485.1 of Bathynomus jamesi. Classification (NCBI taxonomy): domain Eukaryota; kingdom Metazoa; phylum Arthropoda; class Malacostraca; order Isopoda; family Cirolanidae; genus Bathynomus; species Bathynomus jamesi. The sequence goes on along the minus strand of JAJOZX010000200.1, from coordinate 1,076,004 downwards.
GTGAGGGAAGCTATATTTATGGGACCTCTTTGCGAGTGACCCGTTGCCCACGTCGGGCTAGCATCATGAAAAAGAAAAACTATGGTATTTGTCATTTACCATTATTTATTCGGACTATAGTGGATTTAATTATCCCAGAAGAGTTCCTTGTTCCATGCACTGTCTGTGTGTATCATAAAAAACTCAGGGGACCATTCTGAGTTCATTCCCATATATATATATATATATATACTTGTGGCACTCAATGTATTTTGCCCTACCATTTTTTCTCAGCTAAATAATAGGCCATGGGGCTGAAATGTCTTTTGGGCCGTAAGTTTGAACTTTCTGCGCTTCACATAACCGGATTTTTCCAGATTGTACCTCCCCTCCATGTATAAAACTGCTTTTAAACGCACTTGTATAAAACCGATGGCGTCTGACAGAGATGCGCGTCGTAAACAGAGAGCTGCTATCGCGTTCTTAACCGCAAAGAAGGAAACTGTTGGAAATATTCACAAACGTCTACAAAACGTTTACGGGGATGCTGTTGTTGATCAAAGCACATTTGGACGCTGATCTAAACGTGTGAGATCATCGGAAAGAGGGACAGCCTCGATGATGAACCACGCAGCGGTCGCCCGGCATCGGCTGTGACATCTTACACTGTGCAACGTGTTAACAGCATCATTCTATCAAATCGTCGCGTCACATACAAGGAGTTATCACTGGAGCTAGGAATTAGTGAAGGAAGTGTGAATACGATAATTCAGCAACTGGGATACTCAAAAGTGTGTTCACGGTTTGTTCCTCCGGAATTGACTAAAGATCACAAAGCCCAAAGCAAAGAAATTGCTTCTGAGTCGTTGATTCGATACGAGAGAGAAGGGAATGACTTCCTTTCACGAATTGTGACTGTGGATGAGACTTGGGATACACCACTTTGAACCTGAAACAAAACGCCAATCCATGGAGTGGCATCACGCAGACTCCCCACGCAAGAAAAAGTTCAAAATGGCTCCCTCTGCAGGAAAGCTTATGGCCACCATCTTCTGGGACATGAAAGGAGTGATTCTGGTGGACCTTATGAAGAAAGGACAAACAACAATCAACTCAGAGGCATATATTGCCACTCTACAGAGACTCCAGAGACGTATAAAGCGAGTTCGACTGGAGAGAAAACTGGAAGACGTCCTTTTTTTTGCGCGATAACGCAAGACCACACAACAGTTTGCAAACAAGAGAGGCAATCACAAAAATGCGCTTGACTGTGTTACCCCACCCTCCATATAGCCGGATCTGGCACCTTCAGACTTCCATTTGTTTGGGCCAATGAAGGATGCTATTCGTGGAAGAAAGTTTCACTGACGATGAGGTTGTTGAGGAGATTAACAAGTGGCTCCAGCGGAACCCAGCGGACTTTCACCAGCAAGGAATAAAGGCCCTTGTTTCAAGGTAGAGGAAAGCCGAAGAAAAGGATGGAGACTATGTGGAAAAATAAAAACTTGTAAAAAAGGTATGTAACTACTTGTGTACAATATTCCTGGAACTTACAAGGAAACTTGGAAAGAAAAAGAAAGGTGGGGCAAAATATATTAAGTGGCCCTTATATATATATATATATATATATATATATATATATATATATATATATATATATATATATATATATATATATATATCGGGTGTGCAGAAAAAAAGGGAGACCTCGAACTTTGGCTGTATAATCTAAAGTTATGGTCAGATTTCAGTATTTTTTTCACACCCCACAACTAAGTAAATTTCCTATACGTTGAGCGGATTTCCAAGAAAACTAATGAAAATTACGGATGTATTGAACATTTCTTTATGCCACTGGAAATTCTCTATTTACACTATTACTGCATTATCGCGTCGGCCAAAAAAAAGGGAGACCTTTTAAATCCTTCATATCTCGGCAAATACCGTACATAGAATAATGAAAGTTTAGTGTGTTAGTACTAGGTGATTTTATAGCGTGTAACTTCTTTCTTTCTCTCTCTCTCTCTCTCTCTCTCTCTCCTCCTTTTCCTACTCCTACTCTCTTTCCTGCTTGTGTTTTTTTACCCTTGTTAGGTTAGGTTACGCACTCCCCCTTTGGAGGGTCTAGCCCCGGCCCTCTTCATGCTTAACCCCACACTCTCTTCCTTTGTTAGGTTAGGTTACCCACTCTCCCCTTCAAGCATAACCCCCCTCTCACCCTTTGGAGGGTCTAACCCCCCTTGTTGCATGGAGTGTTGCAACTTACAATGTTGCAATTATTGATCATGTTGCTTGCAATTGATTTGTACTCGACATTTTTGTAGGTATACATTGTTAATGACATGTGATATAATACTTTATATACTTATATCATAATATACTTTACCTCATAATGTACTTTATTTTCTTGATTTGAAAGAATTTGTTTAAATGTAACAACATACCCCGATAATTTGTAACAATATCCTCCTTAACAGATTATTCACTCTTGCTTTTTCCCATTTTTTATTGATTTATAATAAGAAAAATATGTTTTAGTTTTTAATAAAATGTTCCTTAAAAATGCTTTTTCTATACACCCTACTAACTTTTTCACGTTGACACAATGAAAAAATGGAAAATTGTAACACGTACCCCCATACCCTCTCTCTCTCTCTCTCTCTCTCTCTCTCTCTCTCTCTATATATATATATATATATATATATATATATATATGCTAGAGCTCCGCCCCATTTTATGTCACTATCTTTAATGACGTGACTATGATGTCACTATCTTTCAACCAATCGAAAATACAGAGGCCTTCAGTGGCCTTAGATGATCTCGGAGGCCGACGCCACATAGTTTATGTTCTTTCCCGGCCTCAATTACCCCTATCCCCCAAGTGTTATCCAAATCTGGCCAGTGGTTTGGCCGGCCATAAGAAACAAAGAAAGAAAGAACGTTCGCAGGCAGGCAGTTCGACCGTCACAAATATTAGTATAGATAAGGTTCCATTATGATTACTGCAAGTCTATATGAACAGCTACCACAATACAACTTTTTATATGCTAGTGAATTTGAACCAAAAAATAGACATTACACAACCAATTACAATTACAATTACATAACAATAGTTTATAATATTTAGAGAAAATGTAAATTTATGGACAACTTAACTCATTATGCTTTGCCATTTTTGTGAATATAAAATATTTTTATATAATAACACTTTGAAATGAGTATAACTTATCATAGTGTATTTTGGTGTTCAATTTTCTGTAAATATAGATTTTGTTTTGTAATGAACATTTTAAAATTTCAAAAGAATCAGCTAAATTTGGCCGCTGCCAATGCCCAAAAAATGGCCGATTCTGCAAATGCCGATGAATCAGTACATCACTAGTTTTTACTGACTCCGCTAATTTTGAGGGCCAGGTTCTTTACTGGTAAATATACTATTCGATTTGATATAATAACATGTTTTATAGATTTAATGAATCACACATATTATTTATACCCTCGTGTAATCGCAAGTTTCTTTAAAAATATCATCTTATTTGTTAAATTTGGTTCAAATCCACTAGTATATAAAAAGTTGTATTGTGGTAGCTGTTCATATAGACTTGCAGTAATCATAATGGAACCTTATTACTGTATAAGAATAGTAAACTACATGGAGTTCAACGCTGTTCACGATCATATTAATTGTTTATCTTTATGAACACAGACTACATTATAATTGCCTGTATGTCAATGACTGCGCATTCAATTGTCCTTTAGATATATTAGTCCGTGGGCCAGAAGGGTTGATCGATACCACTCGGGGGAACTAAACGTCCCTCATACCAATGATGAAGGATGCTAAGTTGATGATAATAATGCTTGCTGGACATTTATTGCTTTATCTTATTGTTTTATCAATATTTTAAGTTTGCGCCCAATATTAAAATATTAGGTGCCTACGTTTGACGAAGATTTACACTAAAACGCTACCAGATACAGATGTCCAGCAAGCATATTTGGAAACTACAAATTATAAGCTTTCCAAAAAAGCATTGTTTCATCCGGTTCGCCTTAGTGGTACCGATTGGTCAAAATTTGGGTTCTAGCTCACGGACTATATATATGTCTGTGTTATATGTTGTTGGACTCAGTTGTCCCTTCTCCACCCTACCTTCCCCCAGTTGGGGTACCTTGACTATCACTGTGGCGTTACCACATGTACGGAGTCGCCTGTGAGGAGAGGAACATTACATATGTGGGCAACTGTACGTACAGATACACTGATTTAGCGTTTATTGACATGTCGGCAGCAATGAATGCATTCAGTACGAGCGTGGCGTATTATATATTGAGGCAGACGAGACATTTAATAGTAACGCAATTCCGCCGCTTTATTCCGATGAATATTAGAAAAAGAAGCAACTCATATGACCAAATTTACATCGACAATATATAACAGTGTAATTTACATATTTGAAACGCAAACCCATTTTTATTAGGTCTGTCCCACCACTATTTCATTTAACGTAGTTTCGTTTATGTTAAAGCTTATGCAACATGACAACTTCCTGCTTTATTGCATAGAGTATGACTGTATATGTTTAATAATAATTATACATTTTAAATTTGAATGTTTATTTATATTTTTAAATTGAGTTTCAATTCTAGATTTACAATTTACATCATACTCTTTTATATTCCTAGAGAATTTTAAATAATTTTTTTTTAGTATATTGCTTATAGAATATGCAATAAATGTAACTTATAAATAAATATGCTATATATAACTTATATATAACGTAAATCCTCCATATAGAAGAAACGAGGAACTACGACTATAATAACAACGGAATCTACAAATTACAAAATCTAATTTATTATTAATAAAACGCCAATATCGAAACCTTTAAAACCTCTTCAGCAAAGAAGAAAATTTAACATAAAAATCAGACGAAAACGCAGCCGAGCTAACCAGCCCCAAAATAAAGCTCTATTTGTTAGCAGACATTGAAAAATACTGTACAGTTTCTCTGGCAGACATATTGACGGTAAATCAAAATTGATTTGTATTTTGTTTCGCCGAGGGGACGCTGTGCTTTGCTTCCCCCTTTTATTAGATTAGGATATGAAATAAATGTAAAAAGGAGTTCAGGAAAGAAGGAAAAGGAAAAACGGGAAAAGAACGAAATTAAAGAAAATGAAGCAGTAAAAAGGGGAAAAAGTCAATAATATCTGGTTTTTAGACATATTATGAACCATAGAAATTAAAGAGAAAATCTCAGGATTACTTGTGATTATATATATATATATATATATATATATATATATATATATACACTTTTCTTTTTGTTTTTTCCCTTCTACTCCAGTTGGAGTGAGTTTCTTACTTCCGGGGTTAAACCTTAACCCTAAGGAATTTTTAGGTACAGCCTAGTACTAGGCGTAAGATAGAGGTGCTGTATCGTAGTATCTCCCTTACAACTTCTCCAGATGTTATACTTATGGGAAGTTGGTCCAGGAACTCTACTGTAGATTTCTTTACTGCCCCTGTCGCCCCCACCACTATTGGGATGATCTCAGGTTCCACATTCCACATTCTCCTTATTTCATGTTTGAGTCTCTGGTATTTTAAGACCTTTCCCCTTTCATAGTTAACCACATTCCAGTCCGCTGGGACTCCTACTTCCACCAAGAGGCATTTGTTACCCTCCTTCTCTCCCACTATTATGTCTGGCCTGCATCCTGATACCCTGATGTCAGTTGGTATCTCGTGATCATATAAGAGCAGCACTTTGTCATTGTCTTCTATTCCGTGTGGAATATGTTCCCAATGCTTTTCTGTTTCTAGCCCTATTTCATATTTCTTACACAGCTTGAAGTGAATTAGCTTGCAGACTGCATTGTGTCTGTCTGTGTAGTTTCCTCTGTGTGGGAGTATTTCGCACTCAGATAGTATGTGGCTCACAGTCTCTGGGCTCTTTGAGCACAGTCTGCACATCTGTTTCATTTCTGCCCTCAATATGTCTTTTGAACCAGTTTGTCCGTAGTGCCTGGTCTTGTGCTGCCACCACCAGCCGTTCATCTTCTGGTCTCAGTGTCCTTCTTACCAGGAACTCCACGGTTTTATCTCTCTCTTTGTATGCTCTGTTTAGCACGTCCTCTTTGTATACTTTGCTGAACTTGTGCTCTTCCCAGTTCTTCTCCTTTTCTTCCGATCTTTTCCTGTTATACCTTCTTTTTATGGTGCTTATCATTTCCATGAGAAGTTTATTTGCAATGTCTTCAAGCTGTTCAGGTCCTATGCCGGCATCCACTAGATAATCATTTGCCTTCTTTGAAAGTGATGTTTTTTGAGGTTTTTCACGTTTATGGTCTCTTACAAATCTGACTAGCCTTCCTTCTCCTTCCTTTATGTACTGTGCTAATCCTATTGTTGTGGCTTTGTGCACTTGGTCTATTAGCGCAAGCCCTAATCCACCGACTCTTCTTGGCAGGTATAGCCTTGGTGTGCATTGGTTTTTATATATGATCTTATGCGCATGGAGCATTTTTCTGGTGATTGTATCCAGTTTATTGATTTCTAGCTGGGTCCAATTGATTATGCCAAAACTCTATGACAGTACAGGTACTGCCAGTAAGATTATGGATAGGATCTTATTTTTAGTGTTTAGGTGAGATTTTAGGATTAGTTTTAGCCTTTTTGAATATTCTTTCCGCAGTCTTTCTTTCATAATGTCATTTTCCATCTTTTCAGATTCCTCCATCCCCAGATATTTATATGTAGCCTCTTGCTCTAGTTCTTCTATCACAATATTGTCTACCCTGATGTTTTATGATTCACACCTTTTACCTTTCCTTAGTGTGACAGTGGCACATTTCTCAAGACCAAACTCCATCTGGATGTCATCTGAGAACTTTTTGACCTCCCTGATCTCTTCTGTTAGCTCACTTTTGTTTGGGACGCACATTTTTAGGTCATCCATGTAAAATAAGAGATATTTTTGGGCTGCTCTTTTCTCTTGGTCTCATCATGTAGCCTTTGTTTAGGTTATTTATTAGTTGGCTTAGTGGGTTTAGTGCCAGTACAAACAAAAGAGAGGATATTGAATCACCCTGGTAGATCCCTTTCTTGATTCTCACACTGTTCACCTCTAAAGTTCCCTTACTGTGATGGAGAGTTAGGTCTGTTGCCCATCGTGTCATAGCTGTTTCTAAGAAGATCCTGATGGTGGGGTGGATCTTGTACAGTCTCAACACTTCCTTCACCCATGAGAGGGGTACACTGTCATATACCTTTTTGTAGTCAGTCCATGCTATGCTTAGGTTTCTCTGTTTCTTTCTGTTGTCTTCCAATATAGCCCTGTTGATTAATAGCTAGTCTTTTGTCCCATAGTTCTTCTGTTACATCCTTTTTGTTCTGGGCCTATAATGTTTTCTTCTACATGGCTGTAGATCCTGTCTGCTATGATTCCTGTTAGTATTTTGTAGATTGTTGGCAAGCATGTTATTGGTCTATATTTGCTTGGATTCTGGGTTTCATGGGACTTTGGTAGTAATGTTGTTTTTCCTTTTGTCAACCATTGTGGTGCTTCTTCTTCTGCTTTTAGTATCTTGTTGAGGCACCTTCTTAGTGTTCTACTTAGTGATGTTAGCTTTTTCAACCAGAAGTTCTTAATCATGTCTGGGCCTGGTGCTTTCCAGTTGCTGCTTTTTTTATTTTCTCCTCAACTTCTCATGGATGTTCTTCCAGAAATGCTCCACTTGTTCTTTTTCAGGCGGTCTTTCTACGTTTATCTGGGCATTCTTTAATTCTCTAAATAGCTTCGTTGGGTTGTCTTCAAACATCTCATTTTGTTTCTTTTCTCTATCCAAGCGTGTATATATCTTGCCAGTCTCTTTGCCTTTGCTGACAGGTCTAATTTTTTCCTGGCAATGCTTTGTATGATCTTTCTTTCATATATATACCATGCAATGTAATTTCCTATTTTACGATTAAATACATTCGTAAACGCATATTCTTGGTCCTATTTCTATAAATATGCCAAAAATTAAACATATTTTGATTTACGATTTACGTTTAAAATGTATTTAGAATTTTAATATTTTATGAGAATACATTGATAGGGTCTCGGCGTGATCAGTGACCATAAATATAAAAAGAAGAATTACTTACAAAATACCATATTAATAAATTACAAATTTTAGTCTAACTCAAGAAAACGTTAAAAGAATTAATAAAATGTCTCATTATTAATTGACGTATTAGCTTAGAAAAGACCCCCCATTAATTATTCTGAAATTTAGGGTTCATGAAAAGGTGAATCTATCTATAGCTGCATAGAATCTAAATTTTAATATGAACCATCTGAACTCAACCGAAATCAATTAATTTTTCCCAAAATTTGGAACCACCATCTGCACGAACTTAAATTTATAGAATCTGGGGCACTATTGCAGTTGGGTACTCCAGCCCAACAAATTCAATTACATTAAAACAAAAAATTTAAAGGTTAGGTTAGTTGAATACCGGGTTAGGTCAACTGTATGCCCTAGTTTTAACGAAAATATCACGACTTAATCTAACCAATCGTCAAGAGCGTATAGTTGACCTAACTGGTTAAGTCGTGATATTTTCGTTAAAACTAACGAAAATATCACGACTTAACCTAACCAATTGTCAAGGGCATACAGTTGACCGAACCGGGCATTCAATTATTCTAACCTTTAAATTTTTTGTTTTAATGTTATTGAATTTGTTGGGTTGGGGTACCCAACTGCAATAGCGCCGAATCTGGCTTTAAAATTTAATTATAGCCGTTCGAATTTAAACCTATCCCCATATCATTTTAAACTTAAAACTATACAATCCAATTTTAAATTTAAATTATATAATATATATAGGGTGAGTCTAAAGACGGGTATCATCCCACTCATTATGTCAATCCCATTTCATTCCGCGCCCAAGAGCGAGAAAGTTCATACGGGGAATTTCAAAAGAGGCATTTTTAAATTATCTTTTCCCAATTCATACCATTCTCATTCTCATACACGGCTTTCCCCCTATGGTCTGAGTTAGGTTAGGTTAGTTACAATAGGTTAGATTAATTTAGGCTAAATTAAATTAGTTTATGAAATATTAGCCATTCCTACTTGACACCTTTACCTTGAATGTGAATGGAGTGGTATTGTTTCTCAAATCGAAAAACTCTTTTTCTCAAATGTGAATTTTTCACTTTGTGCATTCTCATTTGTGGACCCCGGATGGGAATGATAATCGAATCTAATAATACTTATGTCTTTGTGAGTTCATAAATACATGTCCTACTCGCGTATTGAAAGGACTATTGCTTTCTACACAGTAACAAATGACATAAAGTTTATATTAAATTAATTTATTGTTCAGATATTATTTGGGAAATGATCAGGAAATACAGACGTTTAAACTAATATTTTACTTTAGTAATTAAATGAAAAATAAGCATTAGTAAAGCCTTCTTTATTCTACAGTATAATGCGTAATATAAAACAGAAAATTTTATTGTAGACCCTATTAACCTACTTTTAATTAATATCTGACGAGCAATTATAAGATCGCGTTTCCACATTTTTCAAAATGCTCTATCTAAATTGATGTAAACATAACGAGTGCGCATGCGCACATCCACACAGCTTCCCCCTGCAAATTCTAAATGTTTCTATTTCAAACACTAATCGAAAGCGCTTCAGAATCAACTTTAAAGGAACAACGTTCTTATTCTGTAACCCATTAAAATTAATGGAATTGTGTCCTTTTTCAGCAATTCTACGTTAATTTCTTTTGAGAAACGGTGAAGAGCATTATTTATACATAATAATAAGGTCTCAACCGTTCAACTTCAATCAAAACATTAATAATGTGCTTAGATATAACATATAAATAGATATAAAACTCGAAATATTAACAAAATGGTTTGCAATTGTATATGATTTGCTATAAAATATATAACCACATTTCATGAGAAGGGAAAAGAAATTTTAGACGAACCAAATAAATTTCAAATGTGTAAAAGAGTTGTCAATAGCTATATATTTTAGAAAGCATATTCATAAACACATGGCAATTTTTATTATTATTGAAAAAACTTCTAAATATACTTTCATCTCTCTCTCTCTCTCTCTCTCTATATATATATATATATATATATATATATATATATATAGAGAGAGAGAGAGAGAGAGAGAGAGAGAGAGAGAAAGGCAACGGCCTATATACATATACAGGTCTGTCAAAAAAACTAAGCCAATTTGAAATCTCTATAAAAATGCACAATTTGATAGAGATTTCAAATATGTTTTTTACACTAAATAAATAAAAGGCTCATAAATAATCTGTGATAATTTTATAACTTTATTTTAAATATTTTAGGAGTTATGCGGTTATTTCTACATGTTGCGAAAATTCAGTTTTTCTTATTATGTAATATCTTCTTTTTTTCTCTTTTTCAGAATTTGTTTAGATTTAAAATTTTTTCGTGAATACCTCTAAATATTGCCATTCTCACATGAAGATAAAATAATTATAAGCATTATAGAGTTGAAAAAGGTTATAGTGCAAGGAAATTACTTTCTGAATTCGATTATAAAGGATGGACTAGATCAGGTTTAGATTACTTATTGAGAACTATCGATGAAACAGGAAGCATTGAAAGGAAGGTTGGTAGTGGGCGACCAAAATCAGTTAGAGTAGATGAAAATATTCAGAAAGTGGAGGAACGTATCCTTAGTCAAGAGGATCGACCTGGTAGCCACATGACACTTGCTCAAATACTCAAAAGAACTAGAAATATCAGAATCAAGCGTAAGAAGGATTATTAAATCTGATCTGCAATTTAAACCATTTAAAGAGTGCATGGACAAAGATTGTCAGAAGTAAACTGTCAGAAAAGAGTTGAGAAATCCAACGTATTTTACGTATAATAACTGAAGTTAACTTTCCAAGACATTTTTTACGGATGAAAAACGTTTTACGGTAGAGCCACCAAGAAACTCACGAATGACCGGGTTTTACTGATGTTGCGAGGAAAAAATGAAATCCCAGATGAAAGACTGTACGCAACAAGGAGTCACTTTTCTTCTAGCGTCATGTTTATGTTGGAGTGTCCAAGTTGGGAAAAACTTCAATATTTTTTATTGAGCCAGGAGTGAAAATTAATGCTCAATATTATTCAACTACCCTGCTTGAGAAAATGCTTCCAGAAATGAGAAACTTGGCTAGTCAAGGTTACTTTATTTTTCAACAAGATGGTGCAACATCACATACTGCCAAAACAACCATCGAATATTTGAAAAAGAATGTGCCTGAATTTCTGGAACCGAATAATTGGCCACCTAACAGCCCTGACTAAACCCTGTAGAATACGGAATATGGGAAAACTTGGCAGAGAGAGTGTATAGGAACAGAATAAGGGATGTCAATCATTTGCGTGAGTTGATTATCGCAAAATGGGCAGAGCTCCCCCAAGAGCAAATAAATCGAGCAATAGACGAATTCAGACCAAGATTAAAAAAAGTGATAGAAATGCAAGGGAATCATATTGAACAGTTCTTTTAATTTTATTAAACTAAAAATTATCTACAATATATCGTAAAAAAATTTTTTTCATGTTAAGTAGGAGAATCTCACTTTTTAGTTAATTATTAATAAAATTAACAATTCTGATGATATCGTCATAAAAATTTAAAGGATAATAGGTGATTACCTATACTTTATTGTGTAAAAAATTCAACTTAATTAAATAAATGGTTTTGTTTTAATAAAGGTTTGAAGTTGGCTTAGTTTTTTTTGACAGACCCGGTATATATACAGTATATATCTATATTAGTGGTGGACCGGATGTCAGTTTTTGAACATCTGCGGATGCGGATGCGGATTTTTTATTTCAATATCCGCGGATGCGGATGCGGATATTTAGTTAATCTATCAATATAATATAGAATTATGAATATATGACATAATTTTTAAAATTTCGTGATATTACTATTATGGCAGGCAATGCATAAGAATTAAAATTAATATTAATGTTTTCATTATGATAAAAATAATAACTTTCTCAAGAGTTTCAGCCACAGAAAATTGAATGAAACAAGTTTCATTCAATTTTCTGTGTTACCAGATATTTATATTTTAACGTTTATATATTTGTTTGTTTATTAATAAATAATTAATACTTTACTTGAAATGTGCATGACTGGGCCTTATAAGCTACTTTATAAGCTAATTTAATTGTAAATTGTATAATTTATTAGAGGTAATATCCGCATAACATCCACAGTCAGAAGTGCAGATACGGATGCGGATGTTAAAAATGATGCGGATATCCGCAGATGGGTCACTAGCAAAGTGGCCCCAAAATATAGCTTCCCTCACCAACTATCTGCTTAGCAGATAGAACCCAGCTTTGGGATAGGATCTAGGGTTTTGGGGGCCACGTTGGGTTTCCATCACGAAAAAGAAAAACTTTAGTATTTGCTATTTACCATTACTTATTCAGACTATAGTGAATTTACTTATCCCAGAAGAGTTCCTTGTTCCATGCACATTAGGTTTGTGTATTACATAAAAGTTATCTCAGGGGACCATTCTCAGTTGTATCATATATATATATATATGTGTGTGATCCATTTCACAATTACACACATAAAATTTATAAATGAGTCACACTCACAAGGAAAAAGAAAACGATTCCAAGGCTCTTCGTATATTTCCACACCCTAACAAGGTAAGTAAATACACGAAAAGCCTTACAATTATTTTCCTTATCGTCGTGGGTGTGTAATATATATATATATATATATATATATATATATATATATATATATATATATATATATATATTTATTTATTTTTTATGCAGGAAGCAGGGGCCAAGGGCAAATATCTGCTCCATTTTATTTTAAAATTTGAAGATGGTGTAGTGTATAAGATGCATGTATGTGTAGTGAGGAATAGTGGGAGAAGCGTCTGTTTGAGAGCATGTTGAACTGCTGACAGGCTAGATGAGACACAGAAAAAGATCAGTTAAGGAGGACATCAGGACACATATAGAGGACATGTATATAGGACATCGCCTTGGTGGTGTAGTAGTTAGCATCGCTGAGTACGAATGCACTCAGGCACTCAGCTCCTGTCTATCTGGAGCATAATATGCAGTCTTTTTAAGTCCCTCTTTTTTTCCACATCTCAAGAGCTGAAATTTCTCGGTGTTAAATGTCATGTTATATATAAGGTTGTAACATACATTCTGCTCGATTTTTTTAGTTCATTCAGAACAAAAATTAAAGGACTTATAAGGACAAATTTGCTCGAATTTTTAGTTTATACACAACAAAAATTAAATGACACTTGCCCTTGTATTTGGCCCACTAGTCACATTCTATTGTCCCACTAGTCAATTTTAAGCTTTGGAGTAAAAATATTGATTATAGCAAGGTTTATTTTAAGATAGTTATTTTCTAGTATGAAATATTACATAACTGCCACATGCTTCTATCATCTACATTCCACAAAATGTTTTGTACCTATTTGCCCTTATATTTTCACAATTTTTGTCAATGCTGAGCTACAGTATAGCAGTATGCTTGAAATGTCTCTTTGGTGTTTTCAATAAATATTGTCTGGTACTACTTTTATTTAATAGAAATTACCATTTTTGCATTTACTGTAATGGGTTTCCTTAAATTCCTTTGATTTTTATATAATTATCTGCTAGCTAACTAACTATCTTTTAATATAAATACCAGGTACTTGGTCTCTGCCCTTTTTAGATATATGTGCCCTTTTCTTTTTAAAGTGGCCCACAAGTAAAAATTCCTTAAAAAATTCCCTGAAATGACATAATGACAAATTAATCATCAATGTAATTCCCTTCTTTTTCTATAACCTCCTCCTACCTGTAGAAAAGTTTTTTATGTCACGTTCGTAGAAATCCCTTGGTTTCGAGTTAAAAAAAGCGATCACTTCGTTTTCGATAGCTTCCCTGGATTGCAACTTTTGTCCATCTAGGTGTGTTCCAGACTTCTGAATAAATGGTAGTCTGAAGGTGCGATGTACGGAGAATAAGGTGGATGGGACATTTTTCCCCAACCAAATGCCTCCAATTGGGCAGTGATGATTCGAGCAGTGTGAGGGCGCGCGTTATCCTGGTGGAATAGAACACCTCTGCGATTAATTAATGCAGGACGTTTTTCTTATAATGCCATCTTCAATCGTTGGAGTTGTTGGCAGTAGACTTCAGCTGTGATTGTTTGGTTATCTGGCAGAAGCTCAAAATGAATAATTCCTTGCATATCCAACCAAACGCATAGCAAAATTTTCTTTGGATGGGGTCCATTCCTTGGCTGAGGTTCAGGCTTTGTTTCACGGCTAAGCCACTGATGTCGACGCTTAATATTTTTATAGAGGACCCATTTTTCATCCCCAGTGACGATCCGATTCGAAAACGGTGCCTGCAGTTGCCAAGAATGCGGTGATGTACAAATATCGATTCGATGTTGAAGATTCGCTTGTGACAAATCATGCGGAACCCATTTTCCAACCTTCACTACTTTTCCTAACAGCTTCAAATGACGACGAATGGTCATATGGCTAACGCCGAGTTGCAGGCCAAGTTCTCTTACAGTTACCGTTGGGCTTTCCTCCACTGTTGCTTTCATCTAACTCATTTGGTCGTCTTGTTCGTTGATAATCTTTCAGACTGAAGTCTCCATTTCTGAACTACTCAAACCATCTCCTACATATCCATTCGCTCACAACATCATTTCCATAAACTCTTTGAATGTTTCTTGCGGATTCACTCGCGTTAGATCCTTTATGGAACTTATATAGCATCACATGTCGATCGAATATGCTCTTTCGTGGGCTCCATGTTTTTTCAATTACTGTAATATCGTAGGGGTGGCGTTGTAGCTTAATCCTACACTAGCCTAAGCCTACACTAGCCTAAGTCATTCTGTATCATTCTGTATCGTGATAACACCTATGCGAACATGTTGCCGAGTGTATTTTGCAACATTTCTAAAACTATTTCATATTATCTTAGGTTATTCTATCTATCGTCCATTTTCTAATCGAGCAGAATTTATGTTACAACCTGATATATATATATATATATATATATATATATATAACCCGATAAGTAGGTTTGTGCCAAAAAAATTCTTAATATATCCAATTAATCGAAAACGACTAGTGAGTTGTACGGGGTATATTCTCATATTTAACCTCGTATTAGCTATACTATACATTTAATCAAGTTTTGTCTCGAAAGAGTTAATCCATCAATATTATACACATTAAAGAACAGAGCTGCGAGCAAATAGACGTAAAAGTTAATTTTTCCATTCCACCATTGTGGCACTAATTCTATTCTCAGATTCTGATGAAACGAGTTGGTTTTATATACTTTCACCTTCTAACCCTCACGCATATTATATAGTTCAATTAGAACACCTTTTGGAGAAAAAGGATTATGGTGATTTGCTTGCGTCTATATAAGGATTGTTGAACAAAGATTGTTGGCTAAAATTATCTCACAATGTTTCATGCGTAATGAGCAATACCACTAAAGTAATTGAATACTTATCTTCGGTAATAATTGTTCATGCAACAAACATCTTTCACTACACGGTCATTTCCAGGAGATGATTATTTAATCAAACCTAAAAGTTGCATTCTTTGCAAATTCTGGTCGCTTTGTGCAACAAACCGGGGCGACCCCACGCCTGTTTATTAAAACTTCTTTCAAAGCATTCCTAAATCCTCTAGTCTATCCTTGAAACAGGGGTCACACCAAACTATTTTACGATTTCTAACATCTACATACTGATAGAAATGAGGAGGCCGCACCTATACAGATATATAAATGTAGTACAATACACAAATTTTATCATCTTGGTTAATTCCTCAATGCTTCTGCATCACACATTCCTATCTATATTACCTGAAATTAGTCACCTCGTTACTAGCTCTCTCTCTCTCTCTCTATATATATATATTTATATATATGTCAGGGGCGAGGTGTATTTTATATATATATATATATATATATATATATATATATATATATATATATATATATATATATATATATATATGTCAGGGGCGAGGTGTATTTTCTATATATATATATATATACGGTGGAGAGCGCAAGAAAGCAACTCGCTCCTCCACCAGGCCAGACCTAGAGGCGGGGCCACCAGCTTGACTTCCGTGTGAAGAGAGACCAACGCACGAAACAACATAAGGCATAAGGTATATATATATAATTTCACTAAACTACGCTGGGATGCTGAGCGGGAGACTGAGTTCGAATCCGCGCGAGGATTTTGTAATTTCATAGACCCGTGGTGGGGTGGGGTGGGGTTCGCATTCCACGTTAAGCTGTAGGCCTAAGATGGTGCGACAAGCATGGCTTTCGTCAAAATGAACAGGTCGGGGAGTAGCATAACGCATAACTTATCTCTATTCAATTCACCCGCACATTACATGTGAGTAGTTTCGTGCAAATTTAGAGACATTGAGGCTTCTACACTTATTTTAAGTTCACTATTTGACTAAATTTTGAGATGCTTCCCGAATTTGAGTTTCATTGACTACAGTTATGAAGCTTAAAATCTTGACAGTTTTGTATTTTCATAAATTAACGATATCGCTAACTTCTTCCTCGATTATTTGTACATGTACATATTTATGTATATATTGAATGTGTATATTTTTGGGCTCACACCCACACACACACACCCATACACACACACAACAAAAACAGTTTGAAGATGTATTTCATCTCATAACCGACTGTAATCAAAATCTTTGTAAAGAATTGGAAGTTACTTATAATCATGCTTGCTTTTGCACAAAGACTTCCATATTGTTTTCTTATATCTGACTCATCACTCAAGGAGCTGACGATAATTTGACCCAAATACTTAACCCTAGGAAACCAGCTGGCCTATTACAATAAAAGTACTCTTATTTTTCGCCAAACTGTTTTTATTGTACGCAAGTTAATTTTTATTATTATTTAGTAACAATATATTGTTTCATTCAATCTTTAAATGTAATTTTCATTATGGGGTCACCTAGACCCGACACCAATTACTATATGTGCGATCCCACACTAGCCTTCAAAAATTAATTTCTTGTACTTCCTCTTTTGGTTTACTTCTCATTTGAAACTAATATCAGCCGACTGATTACGGCTTTTTGGTTGAAATTCCCCCAACTTTGGTTTATGACGTTAAAAGGGTATGTTGGTTCTGTGCACATAATTCGCAGATTTTTGGAAGACAATCCAAGACAAAGGACTTATTAATAACATATTATCAGCGTAGACTAAGTTATTTATCTTCATGCTGTCTATACAACATCCAACTTTTGCCATTAAATGAAGCGACTAAACCATCAATGTACACCTTAAATAGCAATTATATATATATATGTATGCAGTTATATATGCAGTTAGCTTAATTAATATTGTTCCCTGTGATTTTTTACGTGATTTACAGATGTACAAAACGATGTAGCACAATAAAACAGCTAGCACTGTGGAGTTCTGTTTGAGAAATAGGCGTGCCCATATTGCTCCACTTTTGGGGGGCAAATGATATTCGTCATCATGTTCTATTAAAAATTATACATGCCTTTAGTTACAATCTCACTAGGTCTTTCATCGTGGCAAACGTGAGTGTGGTGGTAAGAATATTTCAAGTTATTCATATTCACTAGGTTGAGGGCTTCTAATATTAAATTATAGTCGGCGAGACGGATCATAACGTAATACCTCTTGTCGTATCATTCGTTATACAGTTTCATAATCAGTAGTCGCACTGTGTGTACGATAATTTATTTGTGTACTGAACGGCTATGAAATTAGGTGAGGATAGCTTATTAGATTAGGATAGGTTAGATTACTGTTGCACAGTTTCGGTTAAGGTTAAAAGTCGTTTAGGTTACGTTAGGACAGGCTAGGTTATTAGGTAGACTGTGCTAAAATGATGTTGAATACGACAGGTTAGACGGGGTTACTATGCAAACTACAATATGTACATAGTCCTGTCAGACCTTCATGCTTCAAGATTTTAAAACATAAGATTCACCTCCCGCGCCCCTGACTCAAATACAGTACAAAAATTTGTGTATGGTACGTTGGTGAATTCGTATAGTTTTAATCTTATTTCCTGAAGAGTGGCCTAGAACTGTGTTTCTGTATAAAGAAGGCAAAACCTTGAGTGCAATAGGTTGCATTACTTGAATTTCAAGGTGTGCTTTCCTAAACATTAACAGTTAGTGGGGAAACATCTTTTGTAATTAACAATCTCAGAAATGGAAAACCCGAAAAGTTGTCTAACAAGAATTATCAATGCCTATAGTCATTATCTAATTTATCTTTAAGGAATAGAAAGAGGTTAATCGATGAATTGAGAATAGAACAGGTAGATGGTTTGAACATCGTTGCCCAGCCATCAACAGTACGAAGAACATTTTTGAAATCAGTATTTGAAAGATGTTTAAAAAAAATAGCTATTAAGAATGGGGATATGTGGTTAAAAGGCTGAATTATATCCAGGGACGTTGAAATTGGACTACGGTAAAAGTGATGAAAAATGAGTTGGAAGGATGGGTCATAAACAGTTTCAATTATTTGAATGTAACTGAAGACGGTATGTGTGGTGGACAGACAACGAACATATAAAACCTATAAGGATCCGTGCTTGAGGTTGCTAGTTAAGCATGGATGTGGCTCGATTAAATTTTTTTTGGTGTGTACATCTCAGATTCTGGTGATTGTAAAGCTTAGTAAACTGTCATGATTGCATTAAAGTAAATAAATCTCTGAAATGGATAATGAACGGCATATAAAATAAATAAAAGATATGTAAGAAATAAATAACTAGAAAAATAAATAAATAATCACTAATTCCACAGAGGAAGGGCAGCCCGTGATTGGAAAAATTAGCTCTAAGTAAGCAGATTGTAAGTTGAGTCGTAAATTGACTACAGTAGATATGTGATACCTTTAAAATAAATAAACTTGTAGTTGGAAGCCTGTTGAGTCCCTTCAGTTAAAATAGCATAACTAAATCTTCGTGGATATCGCTTATTTATTTTACGAGATATGACGTTTCTGTAAGCCAATTCATGTTGATATATCACATCTGGCAAATTGCTCATATTAACCTAGACCAAGGTTAGAATGGAAATATAACAACTGACAAATTCTCATGCTGCTGCTATAAACCGAGGACCTACTGATCATTGTCGAGATTCAATTCAAGGGTTGCTGGTGGTGAAGTCTTTATTTCTATGGTTCTTAAGATGGGGTTTGTTTGTTATGCGTGTGAATATAATGGAGTATTTGATTCATGGTTCAGAAGAAAATTACAAATATATTTCTATTTAAAAGCAGAATAAGTGTAGACGCTGAAGAGAATGCTGAGATATCAGTAAATACAGCTTGGGTGGATGTAGAGGACGTAATGATCCCACTTACAGATAAATGTGAAATAGACAGACAGGAAGAAGGCCGAGGGAAATGGAGCTTCTGGTGTAATACACTACATTTCAATTGCTGGATAACCGATAAGAAAAAAGAAAAAAGAAAAATCTAAAAGTTGTTGGTATATTAATGTTTGATACAAAGAGCTTTTGAACCTTTATGCTCCCTCTAAGGATGCATGATTTATTGAGTCAAACTTTAACCTACAACAAGCTTGATTTATTGATTTTATTGATTTTAAAGCAAACAGATGATCTCTATTTTGCAGTGAGTAAACCGCATGGTGTGGATCTGCAGAGAGGAAAAAATATTTTATAATATACAGCCTATCATTAATTAAATTTTCGCCCTTTTCAACTAGTTTTTTAAAGTTATGAATGAAGGACAACTTGTAAATTGTGTAAATAGTGCTATATAGGTTACTTTGGTAATTCAGGCAAACTATTCAAACCACAATATGTACAAAATCCTGCCACAACTTTCTGCCTCAAGATTTTAAAACAGAAGATTCAGCCCCCTGACTCGAATATAGTATAAAAGTTTGTGTATGGTATGTTGATGAATGGACTGTCGCTTGGAAAAGCTCTAAAAAGCAGCTAATATTTAAGGACGTTTGGATAGCTTTAATCTTATTTCAAGTTCACAACATGGAATTAAACTAAGAAGGGTTTTTAGATTTTCAAATTTTTTATCTGGTCAGCTAGATGATGGACATACTGTAATCTAGCCTACACCTTACTTAATTGGAACTTATTAAGACACTTGACAAGGTTCCATATAATTCCAAACCGTCCTTACTGATAAAATCCTTCTTATTAAAATTATTCCCCAAACCTATGAGCTCATCTCTTTGATACAAAGTGTTTTATTTTATTATTTAAGGTTAAAATCCTACTTGTAAACATCTGTATTTTATCTATTTTATAAAATTTCATCCAGTTCTCTGTACCAATATTTAATTTCTTCTGAATTTCTATTTAACGTAAACTTCTCATCTTCGTGGTTGCTTGCCAAATCATTTATACATTATATAGAGTAAGTTTATATCAGTTCTCAGACAACTTCTTCACTGTCTCACTGGGATACGTTGTGTAGAGTGAGAGGACCAATATTCCTATTTTTACAGCCAGATGATTTAGATCAAGGACTAAGTAAAATATCTAAAATTTACAAATGGTACAAAAAGTAGGATACCTAATCATTCCCAATTATTTATATCTGTTCCACGGATACAAGCAAGAAAAGAATATTGTTATTAAAATTTTTTTGTATCTTTGCTGGTAAAAATTAATAATTAAAAGATGCTCTGGTTAGAAAGCCTGTCAGTAAGAATCAAGACATTTTTGGGAAGAATTAAAAGTATTAAATAATAGTACAGTGTCTCTCCCTACTAACCTTGGTATGAAAATGGAATATAGTACTGACATGTGTATATATATATATATATTTTTTATGCAGGAAGGAGGGGCCATGGCCAAATGTACTGCAAAACTGGCCCGCCTATAGAAGAAGAAGAGCCAAAATCAAGGGCCGGGGTTATCGAGATACCTAGACACTCTGCTCTGCGTTTGAAAGATGGGAAGTCATAGCCAGGAGGAGAGATGGATTGAGGAAGATTGTTCCAGAGTTCACCGGTTGAGATTAAAGACTGAAAATACCGATTAACCCTTGCATTAGATAGTTGGACAGAAAAGGAATGTGTAGAAAGTCTGGTACTGTGTGCTCTCCTTAAAGGAGGAGGCATGCAGTTAGAGAGTTCAGAAGAGCAATGTACATTATGATAGCGATAGTAGAGAGAGAGGGTGCGGAAACATTGCGACGAAGAGAGAGATTGAAGACAGTCAGTAAGAGGCGGGGAAGTGATGAGACGAAAACCTTTGATTCCACC
This sequence comes from Bathynomus jamesi, assembly GCA_023014485.1. Taxonomy (NCBI): domain Eukaryota; kingdom Metazoa; phylum Arthropoda; class Malacostraca; order Isopoda; family Cirolanidae; genus Bathynomus; species Bathynomus jamesi. The sequence continues at coordinate 1,054,620 of JAJOZX010000200.1, read as the reverse complement.
CAGTCAAGTACGGCTGTGTGGGTTGAACCATCCCCACACATGAGAAGTATACTCTATACAGGGGGCGAAGAAGACCCCTGTACAGAGACAGCAACTAAGTGGGGTGAAGAAACTCCGGAGGCGGTACAGAACACCTAACCTCTCAGAATTTTGGAAAGAGAGTATATGTGATCTTTCCAGGAAAGATCACGATAAAAGGAAACGCCAAGAATGTTAAGAAAAGAGGAATCATTGAGTTGTATGTTGTTGAATGTAAGGAATAGTCGTTTGGGAGATTGTAGCGAGTAGACAGATGGAGGAACTGAGTTTTGAGGCATTGAAAGCCACAAGGTTTTCCCTGCCCCAATCAGAGATCACAGAAAGATCAGAGGTCGGGTTCTCAGAGTGGAATCACCGGCCTAGGAGCGAATAGGACAGGAAGAGCGAATTAAAAGATCATTAATAAATAAAATGAAGAGAGTGGATGAGCGGGCAGAACCCTGAGGAACACCACTGTTAATAGCTTTAGGAGAAGAACAGTGGCCACTTACAACTGCAGCTATAGTTCGGCCAGAAAGGAAATTAGAGATGAATGCACAGATAGAAGGGTAGAAACCGAAGGAGGGACAGTTTGGCAATTAAAGATTTGGGCCAAACTCTATCAATAGCTTTTGATATGTCTAGCGCAATAGCGAAAGTTTCACCGAAATCCCGAAAGGAGGATGGCCAAGAGTCAGAGAGATATGCTAGAAGATCACCAGTAGTGCGTCCCTTGTGGAATCCATACTGACGATCTGAAAGAAGATTGTGAGAAGAAAGGTGTTTAAGAATCTTTCTATTAAGGATAGATTAAAAAATTTGGAAGGGCAAGAAATCAAAGCAATTGGACGATAGTTGGAGGGTTGAGAGCGGTCGCCCTTCTTTGGGACAGGCTGAATGAAAGCGAACTTCCAGCAGGAAGGAAAAGTACCAGATGAGAGACAAAGACGATGAAAGATAAATTTTTAATGTTCGTTCCTCCATAACCAGAAATTTAACATCAAATAAAATTTGTGTGAAAGATAGAGAGCAGCCATTTAAAGTGAAGCGCGTTCAGACCTAATTTTATATATATATATATATATATATATATATATATATACAAATAATGTAGGATCACAGAATTCTGAACTCGAAGACACCTCACATGATTTCGAGATTTTCCATTTCTGAATCTGAATTTTAGCGACTCGGCATTCCAATTTGATTGTATCTATAGCTATAACGTCTCTCTATTTACCTATCTAACTGTTTATCGATGGACAGATAGGTAGATAAAATGAGGTGATTTGGATGATAGTTAATAATATGTTTAAGTGATAATTTTCATTTAATGCGTTGATTGTTTTAGGGAAATGTAATCGTAATGATGGTAATATCGTTGTTGGCTAATATTTGTAAATCTGTGAACGTTGTACGAATTACCTTTGGTCTTTATTAAAGAGTAATCATGTTTGTACGCTCACACATCAGACAACCGTTGGATACATCTGGGTATTTCAGATATACTATATACCAACATCGGTACAGTGAATGCTTACTTAGCCAGCTATGTAGAAATAAAAATAAGTTTTAAACTACTACTACTACTACTACTACTACTACTACTAATAATAATAATAACAATAATAATGATAATAATAATAGTGGTTCCTCCTACCCCCAACTTCTAACTTCCAACATATAAATAGTATAGAATCTGTTGAAGAATGTGTAGAAATCAACCTCAGACGTAAGTAAAAAGTCATTTACTATCTATCTATCTATCTATCTATATATATATATATATATATATATATATATATATATTGTGTGTGTACATAATCACAGTGAATACAACAGTAAACTGCAAACATTGGACGTAGAAAATAGAGTTAATTCATCGGCATATGCGTATTAAAGTTTGGTGCATCTCAATGATGTCATCTGTTATAGAAATGGCTATCGACTAAAATTTGTGCGTTATATTTGCTGAACAATGATATTCTTTTAATTACTAGTTGGTAACTAGCTAACTAATTTTAGGTAATACAGATAGGAATGTGTGATGTAGAAACATTGAGGAATTAACCAAGATGCTAAAATTTGTATATTGTACTACATTTATATATCTGTATAGGTGCGGTCTCCTCATTTCTGTCAGTATGTAGATGTTAGAAATCGTAAAATAGTTTGGTGTGACTCCTGCTTCAGAGGATAGACTAGAGGACTGCTTTGAAAGAAGTGTTAATAAACAAGAGTGGTCGCGCCCCAGTTTGTTGCAAAACACGACCAGAATTTGCAAGGAATGCAACTTTCACGTTTGATTAAATAATCATCTCTGAGAAGTGACCATGTTGTGAAAGATCTTTGTTGCACGAACAATTATTATTGAAGATATGTATTCATTTACTTTAGTGGTATTGCTCATTACGCATGAAACACTGTGCGTTATTTTTAGCCAACAATCTTAGCCAACAATCCTTTTCCTCCAAAAGATGTTCTAATTGAACTATATAATATGCGTGAGGGTTAGAAGGTGAAAGTATATAAAACCAACTCGTTTCATCAGAATCTGAGAATAGAATTAGTGCCACAATGGTGGAATGGAAAAATTAACTTTTACGTCTATTTGCTCGCAGTTCTCTTCTTTAATGTGTATAATATTGATGGATTAACTCTTTCGAGACAAAACTTGATTAAATGTATAGTACAGTATAGCTAATACGAGGTTAAATACCAAAGTGTCTGTATTATATATTGTTAATGGTATGATGATGTTGATAAGCTAAATAGGACCATAGGATTTGAACTTGAAGCATAAAGTAGCATAATGTTCGCGTGATCGTTATTTCCCTTATGAGATGGAATTCATAGCCATAGTTCCCTACCTGAGTAAAAAAATTTATGATCGAAATAAAATAAAAAACACATGTACTGAAACATGAAACAACAACAACAACAACAACGAGTCATTGGAAACAATAAATTAGATACAACAGAAGCATGCCTGTTTTATATTGCGAAGGAAATCAAATGTTTAATTTAAATATTCGTTTACATATACCTAATAATAATAATAATAATAATAATAATGTTTCAGTGAATGTTTAGAGACGTATAACAACAGCTTTGATGATTCAGTATTTGATCATGAATTTACCCGAATATGCATGACTAGACCGAGTTTTCTTTGCGCATTACAAAATTTGACGTAACTAGTGATATAAATGGATGAATTAGTGCTAGCATTTCTTTAAATTTATCTTACAAATACATAGGTTAGAACAACAGTTACTGGTTAACTGGATGAACTATTTGACAATGAAGGAAGACTTCAATATTTGAATTTATGAAATATAAATTGCGTGTATTCAAATGTGCGTGTTTATCCTGGTCTTTTTTAAAAGGGCTGATATATATATATATATATATATATATGTGTGTGTGTGTGTGTGTATATAATTAGCTATGATAATAATGATAATATTTGCTGATGAAGCTGATTGTTACTATACGAGTTTTAGGATTGAAATATATATATATATATATATATATATATATATATATATATATATATATAAGGTACCCCTAAAATTAGGTAAATGAAATTTAACTGAATTTAGTTAATATTTTCTGGATCTATTTCGTAATACAAATATTAGAACAAAACGAAATTTGTTTGTGAGTTAACTGTATTTATTCTAATTTTATTTTGTGTGGTATCGGTATAAATATATTAAACAGAAAAGATGAATTTACACACAGTTGGCAAAATGTTATTATCAAGGCCTTCTGCTGTATTTTTTGAGACCTTACACGTCTTCAAATAGGTCAATTAGTTAGGTTGTCTGTTATGGGATTTTATTTTAAGGTTTTTCCTATTTAAGCCAAAATAATCTCTAATATTCAGATCGCATGGCTCATTTGTGAAGATCATGTTGCCATAAATAAATGGGATGATGAACTTAAGTAAGGGGCCCTTCATTACGGAGGCGGAGGCCTCCAGGGACAAGTTTCAAAGCTTCCCAAATTCTTCTATCTAAATGCGAGGATACTACTGGGTGGTTAAAAAAAAATCGATTTTCGAAGTTTTCGGGTCGTACTCTCTTATTTTGTTAGGCTTGCTGAAAAACTATTGCATGCAAAAAATCAGCTCACTCGAATGAAATTTAGAAGTTGCTGAATGACTGTCAAGTTTTCTCTTTAATGATAACACACGCGGTGGTGGTGACTTAGGCGGTGAACCATTGCACATTGCGCACTGAACGATCAAAGTGAAAACAAATCCTTCATAATGGCTCATGTTGATTGCAAATCCAAATCCACTCGCAAGACCACGAACTCTGCTTGTTAGGCCAGCCAATCGACAACATTCCAGGCAAGAAATGTAACTATTTCTTCCATTACTACCGTGAGCCAGAGTTTCACCGCGGCTGTGAAAGCAACAGCGAAGGAGAGAATCCGTCGAGGACATGTGACTCTATCTTCTTTTTCCAGTTCAAACTCGGGTCAAGAAACTCTAGATGGCGCAAGTATGAGGCTAGTAAGCCCTCTTCAAGCTGAGAAGTCAAAGCCCAGGACGTTCTTGCACCAAACGCAAGAAACCAGCGAAAAGTATTTTCACGCTGCAACTCAACACTGCATTCGATAGAGGGAAATCAACAATAGCATGGCAGTTGATGTCGTGGCGACCACTCTCGTGAGGTTGGGATACAATGTTACAGAGTTCGCAGAGTAAGAATGAGTCGGTCGGCGCAAGAAATTTGCCCAGGAAGCGAAGCAGGCCTTCAACTCCGATGTGCTCCTGGTAATGTACTGAGATGATAAACTTCTAACATAAATCAATGGGATGCAAATCGTCGACCGCCTGCCGGTCCTGGTCATTGACTGAAGAACGGAGAAGCTTCTCGAAATTCCAAAACTACCAGATATTACAGGGGAGGCCGTGGCTGCAACGGTTCTAGCCAGCCTTCAGTCTTGGGGTGGCAATCTGGCTGACGAAGTCCACTGCATGTGTTTCGACACAACCAACAACACCTGGAAACTGCTGGGTGCATGCGCCCTAATAGAGCAAAAGCTGGATAAAATCCTGCACCTCGCATGCCGGCATCATGTGATGGAGGTATAATGGCGGGCGACGTGTTTCGAAAGTGTTTCTGGAGCGTTCTTCGAACCCGATATTCCCCTCTTCAAGAGATTTCAACAGCAGAGAGAATGCATCAACCGGGAAGCTTATGAACCTGCACCAGGAGGCAAACAATCCTGAAGAATCATTCACACGTACCATCTAATGAAACTGGGCGCCGTGGAGTTTGTGAAATTAGCCCAACAGGAGACCCAGCCACGCGACAACTACCGGGAACTGCCAATGGCACCAAGCGCATACAACCAACCCTGCTAGATGGCCGAGATCATTTATACCATCACAATCTTTCTGTTCAGAGGGTAGTTCTATTTGACACTGCGATAGGCAGCAGTACTGTTGGATTTCACCTTATTCACTGTTCTCATGTACGACAGACAGCAGTGGATTAAGGCGCCACTGCCGACTGTCGTTCCCATGAATGACCTCAAGTTCCTCCAAACCAGTGAAGAGTACTCCACTCTCAGATGGGGCTAATGCCGCGGCAGTACCAATGAAACACAAATTCTAGTATCTCACTGAAGAGCTAGTGGTACTAGGGTTTCTCTGCATGGAAGTGCCACTATCAGTGAATCGGAAGATGGCTGAGGCATTGCAGAAACGCGGTGGCGATGGCGGCCGGTCACCATCCCGGTTGGAAGCCAGACAGGAAGAAGGGATACAGTGAAAATCACTGGAGGACTTCATGAGTGCAAGATCCCAGCGTTTCTTCGACTTTCTGAACATTGACAACGCCTTTCTTTTAAAGAACCCACCACCAGAGCTGGGCAATAAATACATTGAATGTATTTAAATAGTAAATACTAAACACATGGGAGAAATGTATTTAAATACTAAATACTAAATACATTTTACGGTGAATTTCGAAATAAATACACCACTCGATAGATCAGACGATTTTAAAAGCTTTTTCATCAATGAATTTTCCATCGCAAATTGAAATGATTGCAACGAGTTAGTTACACAGGCCCACTTAAGGCAGAGCCGTTTTGTACGATTATTCGGTCAATTTCAAGATATTTTTTGATGTCTAAAAAAACACTTACCTTCAGATGAGTGTACAGATTCGTTGTAGCATTGCTTGCAGCAGAGACTTCGTGTTTACACAGCAAGCAGGTGCACTTTACCTTATTACCGTCTTTAGATTTAATTTTAAAGTATTTTCCATCAAACAGAGGGTGCACTAAATTGTTATCTGCAGATATATCACTGTTTGATTCACCGGATTTACTTGTTGAAGCCATAACACACACACGATAAAGAAATCAACCGCTTTCGACTAAGAGTGGCACACAACTGATTGAACTGACACGTTGAAACATGAACCATGCTGTACTACACTGTCGACGCGTCGTACTGTGCTAGTACAGAATGTGTATTAAACCAGTAAAAGTATTTACATTTTTATATTTTGAGTATTTAAATACATTGTATTTAAATACTCATTAAAGTATTTAAATACTATATTTAAATACATGAAAAACAATGTATTTATAAATACAGTTCTAAATACACAAACTTATTTAAATACGTATTTAAATACTGCCCAGCTCTGCCCACCACTGTGGAATAATGTCGCCGCCTATAGCCGGCCCTCTGGGTAGTGAATGACTGTACAACAGTGTTCTAACGAAAAACAAGGGACAGCAACAAGACTTGCTGCAACTGGTACAAAACCATCGGTACTAGTTCCCTGAAGCAAGAAAGGCTACGATTGCTGCCAATCAAACCAGGCTACATTGAGCGACTTGCCACTAGGCATCGACCGGTGATTATATCGGTATCGTATCGGTACCGATATCGATGGTTAGTAGCTACCGATACCGATAGTTTTTTGTTTCTAAGAATAAAAAAAACGAGCGTTTTCAAAATAGAAACTTCCCGGCTGTTCGAGAAGTTACGTGTGTGACAATGCCAAGCATTGTGTGGAAGTTCTTCACTGCTTCAAGCACTAATGTAAAACAGGCGATCTGCAATTTGTGCGGTGTCTCTGTCGCTCGTGGAGCAACAAGCGCAAATACCTTCTCTACATCGAACCTGAGGAATCACCTTATCAACAAGCACAAGACTGAATTTGATGAAGCCAATAAAAGTCAATGTACAACTTCTGCTACTAATTCTGGTGAGTAGATTCATGAAAATCTGTAAAGTGATTCTTCAAACATTTTCAGAGAGAATTCGCAGTTGCTCAAAGCCCCAACACCGTAGTGGCCCCCAAAATGATGAATTCAATAAAAATCCCCTCTGGGGATAGGGATCCATTCATTTTCTGGCTAGAACATTCTGCTGATTTCCCAAATATTGCCAAAGTTGCTGAGAAGTGCATGAGCTGCCCCTCTGGATCAGTTGACTCTGAACGGCTTTTCTCAACGGCTGGAGAGTGGAGATGTTATCAATGCGAAACGAGCCAACATCAACCCAATCAACGCTGAGGAACAAAACACCCTCTCCAAAAATCTGAAGTTCCTCAATTTTGATTATTGAGTGAACTGTTATATTGAGTTACACTTTTTGAATTACATATTGTTTCCATTACATGACTTTCATTTTGTGAATTCCATTTCTTCAAATATATGTTTTGAATTACAGTACATGTGTCGAATTACATTCTTTGAATCCTATTTTGATATTTTGGACAGATATCGGTACCAGTATCGGCCGATACTTTGCTCTAACTATCGGTATCGGTACCGATACTTTGGGAATACTATCGGTCGCTCTCTACTTGCCACCATGATAATCTCTGTAATGAGAGGCTTACACTCACTCCTAGGAGAGTGGGGAGGACTGGGATGCTCATTGGCGCTCGCCTTAACAGTCGCTGAGGTCGGCGACTGTCAAGTTTCTTCGATCGAGTTGATTTATTTGCATATAACATTTTCTTTGGCAAGTCTAGCAAAATGAAGGAGTAGCATACAGAGGAAAATAATTTGTTTGAAGCAACAAAACACCTGTAGTTGACGACATTTTGGTTGGATCAAATAAAGTAATAGTTAAAACATAATGATTGATTTATTTAGAGTAACCATATTTATTTTGTTGCCTTCATGTTGTTTTAACAAAGAAAAATAATTAAAAAAAATTTTAAGTTTCTTCTAACTACAAATTTTTTAAAGCAAATATAATTTTTTCCTTAAAACCAAATATTTAATGCAATTCCAATATGGAGCCAAACTATAAATACTCAATTTGTTAACTACATCTATAACTTGGGATGGCGTAATGAGTAGAAGACTGTACATTGCATGAAGGATTTCAGGCATAGCGATTATAATCCAATAAAGAAAAAATATAGTAAAAAAAATAGTAACAAAAAATATAATTAAAAAATAGGGTGTCCCGTAAGTCTGGAACCATAGGGCAAAATAAGTAATTCATGTTTTTCCGTTTATGCAAGTGCCCATGATGTCTTTGAGTAAGGAAGAACGCATCCAGGTAATTCTGCTCGTAGGAAATCGGAGTCAGAGGGAGGTCGCTGAGGAATTTAACAGATTGCATCCGGACCGCGCGCCGATAACACACAGCTGTGTCGGCAAACTTGTAGCAAAGTTCAGGGAAACGGGATCCATAGGAGATAAACCACGCAATGGACCTCCAAGGACATCCACCGACGATGACATAGCCGCTACCATCCTCGCTCATTTCACAAACAGTCCCCAAAAGTCTCTTCGGCGTTTTTATTGCCGTTTTTATCATTTTGCCCTATGGTTCCAGACTTACGGGACACCTTGTTTAGTAAAAAAAAATATAGTAGTTAAGTAAAAGTGAAAGAAATTCTGATATAAATCATATAGGGTGTTTCACAACCGTTCTGCCATACTTTGGGGGGTGATTTGGGGGGTGATTTTGAGGGTGATATTGAGTAAAAAAGTTAATATAATATAGGTGCTATTTTCAGCCGTTGCGGAGCTACGGACGTTTTAAGATGTTCAAACAACAAATCCATACTCTTGTGTAATTCAATAGATGGTAGCACTGGTAGTAGTTTCGGTTAACAAAGTTACCACTACTAATCCTCAGTTTTTTCTTTTAGTTGGTTCTGATCTGTGGTACGAGACACTGTGTTATGCTAAGGTGAACAATCAAAATGAATCAACAGTTTACACACGCTGAATACGCTGATATCCATTTCATTTATGGATTCTGTGATGGTAACAGCAGAGCGGTAGTTGAGGAATATTTAAGACGTTTTTCGAACCGCCGAATACCGAACAGGCAAGTGTTTAGTGACACACACCAGAGATTAAGGGAAACAGGGACAATTGTTTCACGTAACCAAGAACATATAGCACGACGGCCCGTTGCTGTGGAGGAGCGCATACTGGACCTAGTACAACGTAGCCCAACTACCAGTGAGTGTCCGAAGGATTTCTAGACGAATTGGTGAATCCGCATCGCGTGTATGGCGAGCCATACATAATGAGGGTTTGTATCCTATCATTTGCAACGTGTGCAAGCTCTTCAACGGGATGATTACGATAAACGTGTTCAATTTTGCCAGTGGATGGTTATGCATCGCCAAATTCTTAATCGGATACTGTTTAGTGATGAAACGCAATTCATTCGGGATGGAATTAACAATAGAAGAAATTCCCACTTGTGGTCCGTCAATAATCCCCACGGTATCGTTGAAGGAAATTTTCAACATCGATTCTCGGTGAATGTTTGGTGTAGTGTAATTGGAGATCAGCTGATTGGACCGTTCGTTTTGGAACAACGATTAACTGCTGATATTTACCTGAACTTCCTGACGAACGAATTGCCGCTTTTGATGGAGGACGTGCCCTTGGAGACAAGGCGCAGGGTGTTCTTTCAGCACGATGGGGCGCCACCACATTTTGGTCGTCATGTTACGGATTACTTGAATCATCGGTGCGGGAATCGTTGGAGTGGTCGTGCTGGTCCAATATCGTGGCCTCCGAGATCTCCGGACCTGAACCCCATTAGATTTCTTTTTATGGGGCCTTATGAAAGAGACGATCTACAAGACCAAAGTACAAACGAGAGAGGAACTCTTGCGTCGGATTATGGATGCTGCTGCTTACATACGAGAACACCCCAAAAATGATTCAATGGGCAATGAACTCTTGTTTGGAACGAACAAGGCTGGGCGTTGAAAACCGAGGCGAACATTTAGAACATTTATAAGGTGTATCTCATAAAATGTAGCAATAAATACATCAGATTAATAGTCTCGTTTATTTTTTTTCGTGCACCTTAAAATGTCCGTAGCTCCGCAACGGTTGGAAATAGTACCGATATCACCCCCACAAATCACCCCCCAAAGTATGGCAGACCGGCTGTGAAACACCCTGTATAGAAACTCAGTGGGACATTTGGTAATTCCAAAATAAACATACTTTATGCTTAATTTAAGCAAATTGTGTTTAAAAAACAAATAGGCAAATTTTGCTCGATGAACTAAATATGTATTTACTCTAGCAAATTATTAACAACAAAATTTATTTTGTAACACGAAACAAAAGTTTTGATGACAAAGCTTTATTTTTTGTCTTTATCAACCAGACATTATTTATACTGCGTGTTCTTTGCAGTTGAATGTATATATATATAATATATATATATATATACTGTCAAACGGTAGACCAAAATAGATGGAATTTTTGGTGAAATTTTTTTTTTAAATTGGCAATACTGAATGACGTGTCTGCTTCCTTCGTATTTTGAAAACCTTAAGGTATTTTTTTTTCGTATTGTTGTTTTTGAGTGAACTGGATACAGATGGAGTTGGTCCGTTAAGAATCTTTCTCTTAAAACTGTCCATTTCACATTGAGTAGTTGGGTCTGTTCCTGTAATATTTAGAGTACTGAGTACTCGTACTTTATTTGTACTGGTAAATGCTTTGTCGGCATTTTGTAATAGGTAAGAATTTGGCTAAATTTTTAAGTGCATTATTGTAGTGATTATATTTATGGAATAGGTTGAAATATATTTCGGGTAATGATGTTAAATTTGATAGTGAAATTTTTAGTTTAAGAGTTTTTTTTTAATTTGTGGTTATTATTTAGGTGCTCTTCCAATACGTGCTCTACCGTAAAATTTACATTCCAATATGTGCTAACTAACGAAAATATCACGACCTAACCTAACCAATCGTTAGGTCAATTGTACGCCCTTGACGATTGGTTAGGTTAGGTCGTGATATTTTCGTTAGTTAGCACATATTGGAATGTAAATTTTACGGTAGAGCACGTATTGGAAGAGCACCATTATTTAGATTACAGAATTTAAATGAAGTTAAATGAATAAACCTTTGGATCACCTGAAGATCCGTCACCCCAGACTTTTTTAGTTAGCTTTATAAGGCTAACTAACAAAAATATCACGACCTAACCTAACCAATCGTCAAGGGCGTACGCCGTACAGTTGACCTAACGTTTGGTTAGGTTAAGTCGTGATATTTTCGTTAGTTAGCCTTATAAAGCTAACTAAAAAAGGCTCGGGTGACGGATCTTCAGGTGATCCAAACCTTTTAACGTACCTCAAAAATGAGAGAACGATCGCTTTCGTGCTTAATTCTTTACTGAAGTAAAGAAGTAAGCACGAAAGTGATCGTTGTCTCATTTTTGAGATACGTTAAAAGGTTTATTCATTTACCTCTGCATTTTTAAATACTGTGATGTTAATGTTTCTCCATTGTAATTTTTACTAATCGAATGTTACTTGTTCATATTACCTCGTGTTAAATGTTAGTTTATTTAAATTAAGTATAAGTTTATTCAGATTACGGTACACTTAAGGTCTTGTTTTTTGTTTTACAAGCACCGATTCCAGGCTATCGAAGCTTCACACTAGTTTGTTTTCCCTTCTCTTTTGCGTCACTTCTTATTCATTTTGATAATTATTTATCAGGTGTTAGGTTTAGGCTTAGGTATTACTGTACTTCATTTGAGTGTATTTTGTATGTTAAGGTTTGAATACATTTTTAAGAAATTAATAGACTTATCATTAAATAGTTTATTTAAAACGGTATGTGCTTGAAGATTAAACTAAACTTAGGTATAAAACCTGAAGACTAAAACATTTCTAGGGGTATGGTTTTGGATTAAGAATATTTATTGTGGGACACATCTTTGGCGATTCAATTAAAGATTTTATTTATTAAGCAGCGGCCATACAGGAATACGTAGTAACATTCCGGAAATTCCTTTCCTCGCTCCTTTTCTTACGTCCAAAAGTAGCAAACAAGGTAGTGAAAGCCCGCATGGAAGATGTAGACTTCTAGAAGATTCCTCTGAAACCGCGGGAAATTTCCACGTCACCAGAGCGTAGCTATAAAGGCGTGAGTCCACTTCAGTTCACTTTCATTTCAACAAAATCGCCCTCCCACCTTCGCCGCATAAACTCCGCTCCGCTCTGCCTCACTCGATTGTGATCCCTCAACTTCGCTCGACGTCCATTGGATCTTCGATTTTCACTTCTCGTTTAACAAGAATTTCATCACCGTTGCAAGCCTGCAACCACGTCATCTGTCGTGTAACATTTACAACCGACGCCACCGCTTCAATCGCCACCGTAATCGCCACATCAACTCCACGACGCCGACACCGACGCGCTCGCATATCGTTATTTTGTATATAACCCTTTATTATTGTTGTACCTAAGTTATTGTGTTATTTGTGATTGTTAATAGAGAGGAAAATTAAATTATAATTTCCTTATCCTTGCACCCTGGAACTACCTTTCTTTTCAACCTTTCAGATGTTCCGTGTGATGATTCCTCATTTCATGGAGGTCAGGTTTGTTGCCCCTCTTATTGAGTTGGCCTAGTGAAGTAAAGAGTTAATTTCTTGCGCCCTCCACTTCACATAGTCAGGTACTCCAGGTTCATCTGTAAGTGTTCTGAGCCAAACGTCTAGTCTTCTTTTGAAGATATCCACTGCTACATCACTCGTCTTCCTTAGTTCCTTGGTCAGTTGGTTGAACAGTCTTGGTCCTCTCACAACAAGAGTATCTTCCATCAGGGTTGAGGATGTTCCCTGTCTAACCTTTAATGTGGGAACACGACACATTCTTCCTTTCCTACTTTTCACTGTTTTTTGAGAAGTTATAGGGTTCAAAGTAAGATTAGGGACTAGTTCCTCCATTATTTTCCAAGTATAAGTAATGGTACACCTCTGTTCTTCTTTCCAGCGAATATAAATTTAATTCACGTAACCTTCCCAAGTAATTTAGTTCTTTGCATCCATTGATCTTTGCTGTGAAGCTTCTCTGAATTCCTTCTAGCTGACTAATGTCTTCTTTTTTATATGGGAATGTTAAGCTCGAGCAATACTCCAACTTGAGTATAATCAGTGTTTTGAACAGAGAAATCATTATATTCCTACCCTTTCTTTTAAAGGTTCTCAGTATCTCTCCAATTATTCTTTTTGCTCTGTTTACTGTTCAAATTTAGTGTCATCAGTCATTACAATTCCTAACTCTTTTGCTTTAGAGCAGGGATTCCCAACCTGTTGTTCGCGAGCACCGCTGTGCTTTTGGACAATCTGACAGTGCTCTTCTCCAGTGCTTAAAATTTGTAATGTTTTGTTTGCAAATGTTTTGTAAAAGGAATTTAGCTTTTTAAAAATTATTTTTTTAAATGTATTAAAACATATTTGTAATAACTTTGACATCGATTTGTTTTTATTTCTAATTATTCTTAATTTTGCAAAGATGTAGGGGTGCTCGCTTGATATTCTAGAGCAGGGGTCCCCCAACCCTGTGCCCGCGAGCACCATGGTGCCCGCCGACCCTTTTGCGTGTGCCCGCCACTGACTGACTACGATTGATAAGTTTTTATTTAAATTTTTAATAAAATGTTAAGTATGTTACATATTTTCAATATTTAGTTACTAAATATTTAAAATATGTCACATACTTAACATTTTATTAAATTTTAGTAGTTGATTACAGAAACAGATGCTCATTTATTTGAAAATAATTATTTCTTTATAAATAAATTAAGTTATCGTTTTGATAATTTTTCTAAGATTCTTAGTTAGCCCATCCTTGGTTTTTTTTGTATTATGTTCATTATTTTACATAGGAATTAAATGTTTTTTGTGTATTATGTTCATTATTTTACATAGGAATTAAATGTTTTTTTTTGTGTATTATGTTCATTATTTTACATATGAATTAAATGTTTTTTTTGTGTATTATGTTCATTATTTTACATACGAATTAAATGTTTTTTTTTGTGTATTATGTTCATTATTTTTCATACGAATTAAATGTTTTTTTGTGTATTATGTTCATTATTAAGTCCAACTATAAATTTGCCTTGAAAAAGTAAATGGTGCCCGCCGCACTACCGGTAGTCTTGAATGTGCTCTTCGGCACAAAAAGGTTGGGGACCCCTGTTCTAGAGAATAACTTGGTGCTTGACGCAATGAAAAGGTTGGGAACCCATGCTTTAGAGTTTCCCTGAATTTCCTGTCCATTTGGGGTATAGTATTCCATGGATTTTAGATCCTTCCTTCTTCCGTACCTTAGTAGTTGAAATTTCTCAGTGTTAACTTTCATATCATTGCCTTCAAACCAATTGTAGATTCTGCTCATGTTTGTTTGTAGAGATTTTATATCCTGTGTGTTTCTTATTTTTATACTACATTTTGTGTCATCAGCAAAGGATGCTACTGTGCTGCACTGGTAACTTCCTCATCTACACCCTGTGCATATTAATTGCATCATGTAGACAAATTGTCAAACATACACAATTTTAAGCCTAAATATATTCTAGCAGTGATGCTATAATCCAGGTAGTATTTTGTCATACAGAGCATGAGTACCAGCTACTAATTAACAATAAGTTCGACTGTGCATGCGCACCTACACCCAAGTGACGACAAGTTCCACGAGACCAATTATACCAGCTTCAGTGCCTGTCCGACCTTCATACTAGCAGAACATTAAGTATGAAGGTGGGTCATGGCTGTGATTCCTCGTAAGCGTCCTAAAATAATTATCTTGGCTGACTACATTCCAAAAAGCCAGAGGGAGATTGCGAAAATTTGTGATGTTAATCAGAGCACAGTGCCCAGATTCTAGAAGAAACGTGAATCATCTGGGAGCACATCACTCTAAACGAAGAGGGAGATGTGGAAGAAAACGAAAATCATCTGTTTGTGATGATCGATTTCTTCTCTATCAAAGTAAAAAGGATCCTAGGAAGACCAGCGTTGGAATAACAACTGCCGTTGGAATAACAGTTAGTTCAAGCACTGTTCGCCGCCGCTTGATTGCTAGTGGAAGATTTGCGAGAAAACCAATGAAAAACAGCTTCTAACGATTCAAATGAAAAAGAAAAGGTTAGATTGAGCTAAAAAGTACAAAAACATGACAAAATCCTTTCTTTGTGCAAGGACAACGAAGTCAGCACGTGCGTCGGTTGGTGGTTAAACCATTGAGAGAGTGTCATGCGGATGAATGTGTAAAATATCCTCAAAAGATGATGTTCTGGGGCTCCTTCAGCTATTATGGTATCAGTTCACTACATCTTGTTGAAGGAATGATGAGAACTCCTCAATATATTGAAGTAAATTTGATTCCCAAGTTGACTAAGAGGTTTCCGAATGGAAAGGTTTTCTAGCAAGATTTAGCACCATGTCACTCTTCAAAAGCTGTGACTAGGTTTTTCAAGTTTCAAAGAGAACAACATTGAGTTGTTAGATTGGCCAGGGAAGTCTTCTAATTTAAACCCAATTGAGAATCTGTGGGCTATTGCAAAATCAAGACTTAGAACAAAGGATTGTACAACAATGACGAAGCTGATACAGGTAATAATTGCAGTGTGGTACAGAGATGAACAGATTGCAACAGATTGTCCTCACTTAGTAGATTCAATGCCAAACCGTGTTCAATAAGAGATAAGAAGTCGTGGTGGTCATAACATGTAATAGAATAAAAATTGAATATATTCATATTATCTTTTATCCTGTTTTTCTTGTTGATGCAATTAATATGCATAAGGATCAGAGGCGGATGCAGACCGATGCATCGGTCAGAAAAATATGTGCTCCGTTTGTATCAGTCAGAAAAATATGTGTTCCATTTGCATCGATCAGAAAAATATGTGCTCCGTTTGCATCGGTCAGATCGGTCTGGATCCTTCCCTGAGGATGTGTATCACTTAGCATGATTATGAAGAGTATTGGAGCTAATACTGTTCCTTCGGGTACTAAGCTAAGGACCTGACTTTGATGAAGATATTCCTTAAACTGTACGACTAAGGAAATTATATACCCATTTTACCCATTTTCCTACTTTGACTGTTATTCCCATATATAGTATTTCACTTTATGTGCTATGATTTCAATGTCACACTTGCCGAACACCTTGTCAAAGTCTGTGTATATCACATCATAGATTTAATTGTTTTCGAGTACATCAATAATGTTATAGCATTTCATTAGTCGTGATAGGCATGGTCTTCCTGACCGGAATCTGTGTTGGTTATCATTTATCGCTCAGATTAATAAATTAGAGGACAAAACAAAAGACTTAAAAAAAGGGACAACTGACCTAAAACAACAGGTCACCAACCTCACTGAGAAAATATCCACGATGGAAAAAAGAGTTGAAGATCAGAAGAATGAAAACGAGAAAATCTTCAGTGAACAAAAACAAGAATCCTAGAAAGATACCTTCTTCCTTGCGAGACCCGGTATCCCAGAGGGAAACCAAAACGAAAATTTTAATACAGTAGTCACAGAAGCGATAAGGGATAAACTTCGCTTAAACATCCTTCAAAATATCATTACCCAAACGAATCGAGTGGGAAGACTCGGCAATGATGGTGATAAAAGACAAATTAAATTTAAGCTTTGTGATCCTCATTGAAAGTCTAAAATTAGAAGTGCTCTCATACAAATCAAACCCAAATATATTCATTAATGAATCGCTTTGTGATTACAGAAAAGAAATAGATGACAAAATGCTAAAACTTAAAAAAGAAAAACTCATAAAGATCCATTACGTGAGAGAAGGGAAGATTTATGTTCGGAAAAGTGCGGTGGGACAAAAAAAGTCATAATTATATTTACTAAATCCGACTACAATAATTTCCAATAACACATACAAATAACTGAGCCTTCGGCGTAATTAATGGTATATCCCGTTAAATATTGTTATAGCACTTAATCCCACTGAATTATTTACATAATATTAGTTCTTGCCCTATTATTACGAGTATATATTTCATTGTTTATTAGTTTTCCTTTCCTCGTCCTTATTTTCAATATTATTTCGCTGTTATTCTTTCTTCCTCTTAATTTTTAACTTCCTTTCTTTTTCTTTTGTAGATTAGCATAAGTATTATTATTGATTTTTATTTCTGTTTTCATTGATTTTTATAAGTTCCTCTATGATTAACACTTTACGTACTCTTAGTTCTGTGAATAAAATCACTGAGTCTCAAAATAAAATAAATAACAACTATGTGTCAATAGATACCTTCTTAAATGAGTGACAGTCTAGGGTGTGTCGAATTTTTCAACTTTCAAATTCCAAATATGAGGGGTGCTAAAAAGTTGCAGCATGACTTAGGAATTCTAAAGATATTTTTGTTAATTTAATGTAATTTAGTTTTGCTTGGTAAGAAGCTACATAAAAATAGTGACTTTTTTTACTTTTTTGTGGAATTATATAATAATTATTATATTAATAATTATATATGCTGTATATATAATGCACTGCTGTTTTTGCTTATTTCACAGGTTGAAACATATTCATCAGTGTGCTGAAGATTACTTGTCCGTCAGTGCTACCATCCTAACCAGTGGGAATTGACCTACAATGGCTTCTAAAAGGAGGACAAGACTGGGGACATTCACACATATGAGCAAGTTAAGCAACCTAATTGGAACTGGTAGAGAGTTGTTGCCCTCTGAACTCCCAACTCTGCGAGACGTTCTGAAATATGGGCTACTGCTAAGAGAACAAAGTGGTGAGGATGTGAGAAACTACCCAGCAGCCAGTCTTGCAAAGGACATTTACCCTAAAGTGCTTGAAAAGTGGGAACGAGCAAACAGTTCTTTTGTAGCCCCCGTTGTAAATTCACGAGTCACAATCTTAAAAAAGATCCAAGAGAGAGCTGGGAGCAGGCCAAAAACATATCTCTTGGGAGAGGAAAGCTACATGTCAAAGAGGTTTTCATTGCAAAACTTGACAAGCTTTTTGACATCCTCAGTTGCAAGTGTAAAATTGCTCTCTGCTCTGAATTTGGCTGCCTTGCAGATGCTGGTTGCAAAAACGAAACTCACATTAACTGTACATGCCCTAGGGAGATGAAGATCCCTGTGAAGGAACTTGCTTTCATTAAAGGTCAGAGAGACAAGTCTGGTTCTATTGGACCACATCAGATTGGCTTGCCAGATCAACCTGAGCACAACAGACAAGTCAAAAAGCAGAAGCGGCAAGAAGACGAAAGAAGAAGGCTTGCTGAATATAAGCAGACAAGTAAGCAGGATGTTTCAATGCCATTAAATGAAATAATTTTCTCTGATGATGAAAATGAAGAACAAATAGCTGATGCTCAAGATGGAAAGGATGGAAGTTATGAAGTGACATTAGAAATACCAAGCACGTCTTCAACTTCCAATAAAAAGCCAGAGTACAACACATTAGAAATACCTAATGTTGCTATGCATAGCATCAGATATGGTGTTGGCCTGCGTGCCACAGCTGCCATCACCACTGCTGCCTTTATGGATGCTGGCTTGATCACTGAAGAAGACAAGAGACTTGTAGTTGATCACAATAAAGTCAAGAGGGCCCAAGAAAAAGTTATGAGATCCCTGGATCAGGAATTTGATGATCTTTGTAAGAAGGGTGAAATTGACTGCATCTTCTTTGACGGCCGTCAAGCTACAACTAAAGTTATGCTGAAAGCAGACAATTCAGATTGTCAGTTCCCCAGCATCATCAAAGAAGAGCATTATTCTGTGTGCAGTGAGCCAGGTGGAAGATATCTCTACCACTTCACTCCTGAGAAAGGCTCAACGAGAAAAAAACCTGCTGAAGTTATTGCTCATAATCTTGTAGATTTCATGAAGAAGAAGGGCATTGATAAAAGCCGGCAGGCCATTGGAAGTGATTCTACAAATGTTAACACTGGCTGGGAGGGTGGTTCCATGCATTGGGTAGAGGTCAAGCTTTGCCGTAAGCTGATCTGGTTGGTTTGTGCCCTCCACACTACGAGTTACCCCTGCGACACTTGATCACAGCACTGGATGGGAAGACCTTGTCTAACAACAAGTGGACAGGTAACATTGGCAAGATGCTAGACACTGCAACCGAACTTGAAATTGATCCTTCATTCATCAAACTCTCAATTGGAGAGCCTCTTACTTCACTGAGTGACAATGTCGTAAAGGATCTCTCTACTGATCAAGCGTACGGGTATAGGATCACACAGGCCATAAGGACAGGAGAACTTCCCACAGATCTGGCCCTTCTTGAAATTGGTGCAGTGAGCCATTCAAGGTGGTTGACAACAGCAAACAGGCTTTGTCGCATATGGGTTTCAAAACATGGCCTTAAAGGCAAAACCCTCAACAACTTAAGACTGATAGTGGAATACATTGTTGGTGTGTACTACCCCTGTTGGTTCAACATCAAAGTAAAACACTCTTGGGTGGAAGGCCCACGCCACATCTTGTTTCAGCTGCGGCTAGTTAGGCTGCAAAAGAAGGCTGTAGTGGATGCTGTTTTGCCAACCATCAAGCGCTCAGCATGGTATGCATTCAGCGAAATGATAATCCAGACACTCTTGTGCTCAGATGACAGTGAGGAGAGGAGAGCAGGCAGCAGGCAGGGTGTATACACATGAGAAACGTGAGGGCTATATCAGAGGCCAAGAAGCAAGTCGGCGGCTGATGTCCAAGAACGAATCAAAGCAAGACTTGATGAAACTTGTTGTTTAAATATTTTTTTTTACTGATGCCATTACTTTCTAATGTTGTTTTATGATTACAAGGATAGGTTTTATGATTACTAGGATATGTTTTATGCAGAGAAACTAAAATTTTTATAGCATTACCTGACATTTTGAGAAGCTAAAATTAATAAATGTTGTTTTCCGAGAGCAATTTATGTGCTTTTTAATCAAACGTAGATTTACCAAGCTAAGTGTTGAGCAATCACAAAAATAATAGCAGATTTGAATTCTTCACATCCAAAAACATATTTTTAAAACCCCTCAGTGAAGGAATTGGCAAAAATTAATTTTCACCTCCCAAATTGACACACCCTAGAGTGACACGGTAACGGAAACATATCTATTTTGAATTTAAATATTAGAAGCCTTCCAGGTCACTTTGATGAGTTGACGGCCAATCTAAAATTGTTACAATATAAATTTACATGTATTATATTGACTAGATCCCCTCCTTTGTACTTCATTAAGATAATAAAAAATTAATCAAGAAACACTTAATGAAAGTGGAAAATATTTTGCCAAATTGTGATTTCTGGAGGTCTATGGCAGCTTTTAAGCATGCCTCACTTGTTCGAATACAAAATGACATGACTTAAGCTGCAATAAATAAAGAATTATGAACATATTTAGAATATTTCATTCTTTGAATTTTTATATTTATTTGCATAAAACATACGTAACAACAGAAAACGAGCATGCGCGCCATCCTCGGGTGACGGACGAATTTCTAGGGGCATTATGAATATATTGTTTTATTAATCATCGGATACGTACCATACTAATAGTTCCATTTTGGCAACACTGCCTAACCTACCAGCAAGACCGTAACCTACCAGTTATTCTTGTGAATTGGGATGGATATACAAGATGAAGTGGCCCCAATCCAATGAAATGAGAACAAATGGGGATAGGATGTTTACTTTCATGTTAGCCTGCTCATACGGTTGGAGCACCCGCTTAATGGGAAATGTTCCTCCGCCACTGTTTGATTGTACGTCAGGCATACTCCTATTACATATTACGGACCATCTGCCCACATACACAATGCTAATTAGCCATTTACAAATCTAGGAGAAAATAAAAATTGACTATAGACCCTACAACTATAATAATAAATTGAAATTTATCAAAGAAGTATCAAGTTTTGACTGGTCGAGAATAAATGAAAGTAACTGAAATAGAAACAAAATTTCAAACATTTTCAAACACACTACTGGATATATTTAATGCTAATTTTCTTATAAAGTCGAAACTCGTGTCAAAAAATAATTATAACAACCAGTGGATCACTCCAGCCCTCATTGTAAGCATAAATTCTAAACATTCTCTCTGTAAACTATGGAAGAATGACATTATCAATGAACAAACATATAAAAATTATTGTAACAGACTAAATTCGCTCATGAAAACCACAAAAGCGGATCATTATTGTTCTAAAATTACCGAACAAAAATTTTATTGTAAAGGATTGTGGAATACTTTAAAGGTTTCAGTTAACGCCAAAAAATTAAAAGACAAATCCCCAACTTCGTTATCACAGGATGAAATTTCCTACAGTGATCCCAGAGATATGGCCAATTTATTAAACAATTTATTTTTAAAAATAGGAAGCAATACGGCAGCAGCCATTCCAAAATAAAACAGTCACTACCGACAATATGTGCCACAAACCACACCAAATATATTCTTCTTTGAACCGATTCTGCCAAACGAAACATCAGCTACATTGAAAAACTTTAAAAATAAAGGCACTGCTCTCAGTTCAGTTCCAGTGAAAATATATAAACTAATATCAGACAATACAGTAACCTCACTCACAAGACTTATGAATGAGTCGGTAGTTACAAGGTGTATTACCTGAAGATAGCCAGGGTTTGTCCAGTATTCAAATCGGGCAACTCTGATTCTCCACACAATTACCGGCCAATCTGCATCTTATCAACTTTAATTAACCCTTTAAAGGTGGCTACATGATGCAATAGTAGCAAAACCTTGAAAATGTTATATATTAGTCTTCTTTACCAGCTTTATAAATTTCTATTTAGAAATTTTTAAAAAAATATTTTTTATTGTCATTTTTCATGTTCCCAAAATGGGAACGTTGGCATATTAAGCTATACGTTTTAAGGTCAAATTTAATAAACGCTGAATTCCTTCTTTTTTTTTTTTTGCTCTCTTAGAATTGCTATGACTAAAATGAGGAAAAAATAAACAAATACCCAAGTTTTTAAATTATTTGGAACAAGAACTGTTGTAAAAGAAAAAGTAGTGTGGATCTTTCACAAAACTAGAAAAATGAAAAAGTGAAAACCAAATTTTTTGAGTAAATGTAGAATTATATATATATATATATATATATATATATATATACGACCTCTCAAAGCGTCTTTTAGTGGTCCAAACAGGTAAACATCCGAAGGTGTCAGGTTTTCTAGTCTGTGCAGCGGTATGAGGGTGCGTATTGTCTTGTAAGAGAATAACACCTTCCGACAATCTCCCTCTCCGTTTTGTGCGAATTGCTTGCTTTAACTCATTCCAAAGCATGTCAGAATACGAATAATGATAATGATAACCTTGAACATTATCTAGACTCTAGAGTGTGGAACTACAGTAACAAGTGCATCGTATTCTGACATGCTTCGGAACAACATTAAACTGTATTCAGTATGCAGACGATAAAACGCTCACTTCTACACACCACGATATCAACTCCCCAATGAACGAAGTGAACATGCAATTAGATTATGTCTATAAATGGATGTGTGCAAATAAGCTTTTACTAAACTTGACAAAATCATCATATGATCGTAACTAAAAAAAGCTGCAATCGCGCAAACTCCATTAATAATTTGAAACACTCCTCTAGTATATATATATACTAGTATATATATATATATATATATAGTTAAAAAGATATATTGTTAGGTTGAATACCCGGTTAGGTTAATTGTACGCCTTTGACGATTGGTTAGGTTAAGTTCGTGATATTTTCATTAGTTTTAACGAAAATATCACGACTTAACCTAACCAATCGTCAAGGGCATACAGTTGACCTAACCTGGCATTCAATTAACTTAACCGGGCATTCAATAATTTTACCGTAGGTTTTAATATATATATATACATATATATATATACAGGCAGGCCCCGTTATA
Organism: Bathynomus jamesi; assembly: GCA_023014485.1. Taxonomy (NCBI): domain Eukaryota; kingdom Metazoa; phylum Arthropoda; class Malacostraca; order Isopoda; family Cirolanidae; genus Bathynomus; species Bathynomus jamesi. The sequence continues at coordinate 1,031,380 of JAJOZX010000200.1, read as the reverse complement.
TGCGATTCCGATATACGCGAAATTCAATTTAATGCGAGTTGTACATTGGCACCAATTCTTATTTAATGCGAGTATCAAATTCAATTTAGCGCGATTTTTGGCGCCAATATATACGAAACATACATATTCGCATACGTATATATGTACGGTACGCACGTACTTACGTACTGTTCACACAACCTGTACTCAGTATCGCTGTTGTTTCCATGCTGTGCACATCGTTATAATTAGAAGAAATGGACAATGAAACTGTTCAAGAATTGCTACAATCTCATGACGTAGAACTTAATGATGAAGACTTAATAAATCTAGACAAGCAGCGTGCATACGAAGAAGAACCTAACCACGATGATGAAAATTTAGTTGAACCTGTAACAAAGGAATTTACAATTAAAGAATTCGACGGATTGTTTCGTGACTTGGAATCTATGAAACAAAAAATAATGGATGCAGATCCTAATCTTGAGCGTGGGATGGAAGTTGGTCGATCATTAGAAAATGCGGTTCGCTGCTATCGAGTCATGTATCAAGAGAAGAAGAAAAGAACATTGAAGCAACAAACACTTTTAAAATATTTTGTAAAGAAATAAAATAACTTTCATGCATTTTTTTCTCGCACAATGCTGGTGCACTGTGATAAATTTTTATAACTGAAAACTGTCTCATACGTCTAGTACACATATATTTCGTTCTTTATTTACATTTATTTCAAAATTAAAATGTCAAAACATACAAAAAACATTTTTAGGGTCAATCCCAGAATAGGCACCTGATGTACCTCAATCTCAGATGAAGCACCTGCGTTCAACCTCAATCCCAGAATAGGCACCTTGCAAGGAATTAAATAAAAAAAACCTGATGATTACAAAATTTATTGTTTATACAAAGTTTATTACAAATGTAATAAAGGCAAAGTTATAAAAGGTTTAAAGTGGTTTAATGAATAAAGAAAAATTTTAGATATTATAAATTCCTGCAATATGAGCCCGAATGTTTCTGAATCCATCTGAAGCAAATCTATCTTGCCACATAAATTGGTATAGATATAGGTTAGGTTAGGTTAGGTTAGGTTAGGTTAGAGTTGATTTTTTCAAATATTGATAAAAACAATGAAATTATATCTCTAAAAACTGTTTATATTTTTTTCTCCTCAATCCCAGATTAAGCACCTGTGTTTTGCCTCAATCCCAGATTAAGCACCTAAAAATGATTTCAGGTGCCTATTCTGGGATTGATCCCATTTTTATCCTTAATTTTTTAAATTGTTCGCAACAATCTCGTATTTTACATAGGTTACTTGTTTCGATATATGCGATTTCGCTTTATGCGACGTTTTCCGTGCACGCATTACTCGCATATAACGGGGCCTGCCTGTATATATATATATATACACCTTTGGTTAACCTTTGGTTAACTTCCGCCCGAATTCTTCATTCTGACGAAGGTCAAGCTTTTCACTCCACCTTGACCTACAGTTTAACGTGGAATCCAAACCACGCCCCACCAGCAGCCCAGCGTCTTTACCACTAGGCCACCCAGGGTACCCATTTATCTACCAACCACTTTCTTTATTGTGTGGAAGGATGAACAGCTGGGTTTTGCTGCGCGCCGGCTGCCGTCACCGGGTCTCGAACTCGGGGCCAATGGATTCGTAGTCAGCGACGCTAACCACTACACCACCGTGGCGCATATATATATATATATACACACACACACACTGTATATATATATATATATATATATATATACACTGTGTATATATATATATATATATACGTATGTATGTATATGAGAAGACCGACCGGAAATTCCTTTCCTCGCCGTTCTCAAACATCATGGAATCAAAACAAAAGCTATACACGTGGCCATGAAACAGGCCCACGGAGGAAACAGATTTTGTGGTATTTCCGAAATGACCACCAGAGGACGTGACCAAGGCCTATAAAATGCGATTTCTTTCTCAAATCACTCTCATTTGCCATCTTCTCGTTTTTGTCGTTACGTCTCCCTCTCAGCGCCTTCGTCAGTAACACCACTCGTCACGCCACCCGCTCTTCGGCCTTCGTTGAAGAGCGTCCCTCTGTTCTTTGAAGGTTCCGGTCGAGCATACACGAAGTCTATCATCAAGTAAGGCCCTCTCAAATTTCATCCTGCAAGAAGCAACATCACTGCTGCAAGAGTTTCCGTTGGCCCCCTTTTCAAGAAGTCTCTACTGACCCTCAATACTCATCCTCTCGCCGGTAAGGCCAGTCCGCCTGCAGAAGCAATCCTTCGAAGCCCAGGTCCGTAAACCTTCCTGTAGGCTACAAGCCACAAGCCTACCTTTGCCTTCGTGTTAAGCAATTCCCGCGTAGCCTACATAGTGTAACCGCAGTCTAGCGAATAGGCTCTACCCAAAAGTGTACGCAAACAACCGGCAAACTAACTCTCTCATTACGACTGCGTTAGGCCTGTACAATTATTTTACCGTATTCAATTATCTTGCTGTATTTTGTATCCGCTTGTTTATTTGCTCATGTATGCGTTTACTCGCCTAATCCATTTGCTGTACCATACCGTACTTTCATTATCTCGGTTAATATTGGCTTAATTACTTAGTGTTTGTTCACGGCTGCATATCTCATCAGCCTACCTAAATTAATGTACTTACTTAACGATTATACTTACTAAACGATTATACTGTGTAACCATTTCTTATTCCTAAGAATCAGTCATTTGTAATATAGTATAAATACCTTTATAGAATTGTTAATCACTGTGAACAGATAATTAATTTATTTTCTAATTAAACACAAAACAACAAAGTAATTTCTCTCTTCTTACTAAATATTGTTTGTTTGGGCTGTATTTCCAAACTGGTGACCCCTAATTATTCATTTCAATATAATTCATTAATTATAGTAAGCCTAATTTCTTGACCACATCAGACTGGTGATCCGTACGCCACTATATATATATATATATATATATATATATATATATATATATATTATCTATGTATGACCTCGGAGGCTGACGCCACATAGCTGAATGCCGGTTAGGTTAATTGGACGCCCTTGACGATTGGTTAGGTTAAGTCGTAATATTTTCGTTAGTTTTAACGAAACTATCACGACTTAACATAACCAATCGTCAAGGGCGTACAGTTGACCTAACCGGGCATTCAATAATTTTACCGAAGGTTTCGATATATATATATATATGACCTCGGAGGCCGACGTCACATAGCCTATGTTCTAATATATATATATATATATATATATATATATATATATATATATATGCTAGAGCTCCGCCCATTTTATGACGTGTCTGTGATGTTGCCTTCTTTATGGGGAACAATAATTTTTAACCTATTCTTGTATAAAATTTCTTTATTTGGAGCCATTATACTATCTTATCTATAAAAAAATTAGAAGATGAGACATTTTTTGTATTGAAGTTTAACAAATAAGATGATATTTTTAAAGAAACTTCCACTTACATGAGGATATAAACAGCATGTGTGAGTCATAAAATCTATAAAACATATTATTACATCAAATTGAATAGTATATTTACCAATAAAGAACCTGATCCTCAAAATTAGCAAAGTCAATAAAAACTAGTAGTGTACTGATTCATCGGCATTGGCAGAATCGGCCATGATTTGGGCATTGGCATCGGCCAAATTTAGCTGATTCTCTTACTGATTATTTGAAATTTTGAAATTTTCATTACAAAACAAAATCTATATTTACAGAAAATTTAACACCAAAAAACACTGATAATTTATACTCATTTCAAAGTGTAATTATATAAAAATAATTTACATTCACAAATATGGCAAAGCATAATAAGTTAAGTTGTACATAAATTTACATTTTCTCGACTAGCTAATCTCTAAATAATATAAACTATTGTAATGTAATTGTAATTGGTTGTGTAATGTCTATATTTGGTTCAAATTCACTAATATATAAAAAGTTGTATTGTAGTAGCTGTTCATATAGACTTGCAGTAATCATAATGGAACCTTATTACTGTATAAGACTAGTAAACTACATGGAGTTCAACGCTGTATATGATCATATTAATTGTTTATCTTTATGAACACAGACATTACAATATAATTACCTGTATGTCAATGAATGCACATTCAATTGTCCTTTAGATATATATATGTCTGTGTTATATGTTGTTGTAGTTGTTGTTTAACCGATCAGCCCACCCTGATCGAGCAAGCCGGCGGCACGCAGGTAACCGATCGCCCTCTCCGGAATGGACGAGAGGTTCAGCGCACTAGTGATGTTGTGTTGTGTTCTATGTTGTGCTAGAGTGGTACAGTCTGTCATAATGCGTTCAATTGTTTGTGGTGTGTCCTGGCACAGGTGGCAAGTGTCGTCTGTGGAGTTGTCTAGTCTGTGTTTATATGTCTGTAAGTTGGGGTGATGTCCACTTCGGAATCGTGCTAAGTTAACTCGATCCGATCTGCTCAGGCTGAGTTCTGACCTGTTAATGGGTGGCGGCTTCGCACCTAGGACCGCATTCGGACCAAGTCGTGTCAGTGCTTTGTGGGTTAGGTGTGTGTGTATGTGTTTTCTGTACTTTGTGATGTCTGTGGGGCGTGGTATGGAATGGAGCATTTGGTTATAGTGTCTCTCTGGTGTTACCTTAATGGTGCGAGGTGTCGGTGCATGATTGTACATGTAGTGGCAAGGGTGTTGTGGATTAGTTGTCGCTGCTGCCATGAATTGTGTTCCCCTCATGTCTAAATGTTCCCTAACTTTCAGTATTTTTGTTTCTGTGTGCAGGTGTTCTATTGGTGTTGTTTGAGTGCATCCTGTAATGATACGAAGTGCGTTGTTTTGTATTGTCTGTAAAGGTGTTTATGTGTGTGTTTGAGATAATGGGTGGCTAGCATAGTCCATAACTGAGCGAATATATTGTTTGTATATGAGTGATGTTTTTTCCTGCTGGTGTCCAAAGTTTGTGCCTGTTTGTACCCTAAGCGTGTTAAGTCTTGACGTACATTTGTTTTTAATGTCCTGAATGTGATTTGCAAAAGATAATGATGTGTTGTATGTAACCCCAAGTATTTTGGTCCTGTGAGTGTGTGGAATGTTGGTGTTGTTTAGTGTAAGCTGTGGAGTTATCTGGTGTTCTTTTGTGTTGCTTGTAAGCAAGGTGATGGTTGGTTTAGTGGGCGCTACTTTGAGTCTATTGTGTGGGAGCCAGTCTTGTATACTGTTTATGTATGTTTTAGGTTATTTGTAGCGGTGTCGATGTTGTTGTGGGTGGATGTTAGTGAGATGTCATCTGCATATGATGATAAGGTAAGCTTGTTATCTATGGGTGTTGGAATGTCATGCATGTATAAGTTGAAGAGTGTTGGTGAGAGAACAGAGCCTTGAGGGACCCCGTTCGGAAAAAGCTTGTTTTTGGATGACTTGCCATTAAATGTGACATGTGAGTATCTTCCTGAAAGATAGTTACTCAGCCATCTTTTGGTGTTATTGTGCATGTTTGTGTTGAGTATTTTGTTTATTAGAGGGAAGCGTGGGATAGCATCAAATGCTTTACTAATGTCTGTTGTTGCTAATAGTGTACGTTGAGCCGGTCGTCTGGAGTTGATGCCATCCATGATGTGCTGCGTGAGGTTAGTGAGTAATGTCGTGGTCGAGTGGTGAGGTTTGAATACATGTTGAGTAGGCGATAGTGGTATGTGTGGGTTGGTGATTTGTAAGAGTAGTCTTTCTGTTACTTTGGAAGGTGTGCATAGTAAAGTAATGGGTCTATAGGAAGCTGGTTCTGTTAGATTTTTGTTTGGTTTGAATAGTGTAATAATTTTACCTTGTTTCCATGTCAGGAATAATACAGTGTTGGTATGAATATATGCTGTTATTTGTAAGAGCTAGTATTCCCTGTGGGCCCAAGTGTTTAAGTTGTATGTAGATATGTTGTCTGGTCCAGTAGCATTCGAATTCTTAATGTTTTTGATGATGTTGGTGGTCTGGTCTGTATTGAAGGGTGTAATGGTCGTGACGAGTCTGTAGGTTTTCTTGTGTCTGGCTGTTTGTCTGTCTGCGTGTTTCTGGTTGTTGTCTCTGTTTAAGTGACTTATCTTTGCGTAGTGATTAACTAGAATGTTAGCTTGTTGAGTATGTGTTGGGATATTATTTTGGCTGCGACAGATAGCCGCGTGTGAGGTGTGAATACCGCTGTTAGAGTGGGTAATACTGTTTATAGTCTTGTATAGCCTGGATGTATCTGTGGAGTGGTTTAGTGTTGTTATGAATTCCCTAAATGTTTCTGTTTGTTTTTCTTTGAGTTTGTTGTTTATTTCTGTGTTGAGCTGTTGTATCTGCTGTTTTATGGCTTCTGTGTGTTATGTTTGAGGTTTTACGTATTGTTTACTCTTCCTTTTCTATTATTTCGAAGATTATTTTAATTTTCATTTGTAATGACAGAATTAACTAAATGCAACTTTATTTTATTTTCTCCTTATTCTATTTATATTTCTTATTTTCTTTTGTACTCGTAAAAATAGAAATGAATCTCAAAGATTTTTGCCTGAAAAGCTGTTATGCTTCCCAACGGCATATTTAGAGAAGAATATTGTAATTAAACTACTTCTCACTAAATATACAAAATTAAACTTTAATGCCAGCATTGTGTAATCCTACATGGATGTGATGTATATCTTATGTAATGTGTTCTTTCTGAATAAAGATTATTAATATTATTATTATTATTATTATTATTATTATTTAATTTTTTCCAAGTTTCCAAAAAGTTATAAATTTTTTCTCTAACTATTCTTTCAAACAATTTGATGGGATGAGATGTAAGCGACACGCCTATAGTTTTTAGCCTCGGATCGATCGCCTCCTTTATATCATATATTGGAACTATGTTCGCTCTCTTGAGGATGCTCGATTTTTCCCATGTCTAGTGATAGTTTCCTTATCCAATAGAAGGACTTAGCGATTTCATTCTTGCAGTTTCTTATTAGTTGTGGCATTCCAATTGTCCGGGCCTGCTGCCGAGTGAGTTTTAGGTTTTCTAAGTCCGTTATACTGTTCCCATATAGTCGTTCTTCAAAGAACGCGTTTCCATCACATATTAGTTTATCAGTTTTTGGGGATACGGAAAGATGATTCATATTGAGCTCTTAATATTTCAGATACTTCCTTTAAATATGTTGAAGTATTTATATTCTAATATGAATATTTCAACATTTAACCATTCCCAACCTTTTTACAATCGACTTATCCCTCCTATAATAACCTAATATATTTTAACAGTTGCCTCACCCTTCTATGTTTTATATACATTTTCATTATTAAATATTTAATATAAATACACTATCAATATGATTACATAAATATATTGTATACATTTTTTGTTCATATTTATTCACTTTTTACATTTGTTTTAACTTTTTTAGTACTGATGATGGAAACTGAATTTTTCCGAAACGTCTGTCAATAAACATGGACCATCTCCTCGTCCTTTTATTTCTCTTTGCGATTCCCTAAGAACAAAACCATCAATTTATATAATATTACACTTTAAGACGAAAAATTTTAAGATTGCGTTTGTGATGAAATTTAACTGACTTTGAAGCATAATCTAATATTTGCTCGTTACACAGGATGGATCACCTGAAGATTCGGGCTCCCAGCCTTCGATAGTTAGCCTTATAAGGATAACTAACGAAAATATCACGACTTAACCTAACCAATCGTCAAGGGCGTACAGTTCACCTAACGATTGGTTAGCCTTATAAGGCTAACTAAAGAAGGCTGGGGGCCCTGGTCTTCAGGTGATCCCACAGGATTTACTTCGGCCTATTCAGTATATCATGACAAAGTAAAATTATTTCATTTGAAATGGTATAAATAACTCCTTTTAACTAAGTCATTACTAAAATATGTCCTCTATTTACAGTTAATTAAGTAAAACATTATGAATATAATAACACGTTATAAACATTTAACTTACAATTTAACAACTTTGATCAGAGTTAATTAAGTTACCTGCTTTTGACGTTTATCCTCCTCTCACATCGTTGTCTTATTAGCGACATTATCTCTCTCTCTCTCTCTCTCTCTCTCTCTCTCTCTCTCTATATATATATATAATATATATATATATATATATATATACGTTTGTTCAAAAAGTATCCTTACTGATGTGATTATATACAGAATATGGTACTTACAGGATTTGGGGCTTAATCTCCCTCAAAGTACGCTCTTTCTGAAGCCACACACTTTGTCCAACGATCCTATCACTGTTGAAAAAAATTTTGGAAAGCACTTTTCGGAATGGACAAAAGCTGCTCCGTCGAATTTCTTTTAATGGTCTCAACAATATCGAAACGGTGTCCTTTCAGGGTTTGTTTGAGTTTCGGAAACATAAAAAAAGTCGCATGGAGCCAAATCCGGCCAATATGGAGGCTGCTGTACTTTGGGGGGGGGGGGCGTTTTTGGCCAAAAATTTGTTGGACAAGTTGCGACGAGTGAGATGGCGCATTATCATGAAGAAGCATCCAGTCTTTGGACTCCCACCTCTGCGGCCGTTTCCTGTGAACTGCTTCACGTAGACGTCTTAAAACTTCAATGTAAAATTCCTTGTCGATTGTTTGTCCCTGTAGAACAGGTTCATGGTGCACCACACCTTCACAGTAAAAAAAAACAAGTAACATGACCGACATCGTAAGAAATCGCCGCGAACCAAAACACATCTAACTTTATCGGCACACCAAAGTGGACTGACGCTACACAATGAAGTGCAACCCTATCACTCAACTTGTCTCGACATGCAGCGATATATATATATATATATATATATTATATATATAATATATATATATATATATATATATATATGAAAAGAAGGACCAACACAACAGCAAACATTTTCCTTTATTTTTTTGTACTTCAGACGTTTCGACAAATCTTTTGTCATCATCAGTGAATTATAAACCTTAAAACCTTAAAACAAAAATAAGAATAAATAAGTAAAATTACATCAATACAAAACAAAATTAAAATCAATAAAATTAAATTAAATTAAATTAAAATTACCTCAACTGGTAAATACACAATGATTACGTCAACCGCCATATTCGACAGATCCTGAGAGAAAACTGTATAGTCAGTTATATTGGAAGGCATGAAATATCTATGAAAGTAGGTTGGTTGGTTAGTTAAGAAGAGCTGTAATTTGTAAGATGAACTACTGTTGTTAATAGAGGGTTTGTTTCTATAGATGTGCAGTAGTATGCCCGCAAAATGCCAGAGTGCAGAAATGTTACGTAATGTTGCAAGAGTGCCACCCCCACCCCCTTTGTTGCAACAGTGCCAACCCCCATACCCCTTTGTTGCAACAGTGCCACCCCCCTTTGTTACCAACCCCCACCTCCTTGTAGATTCGCCCTCGTCAACCCACTTAAATTATCAAATTTTTTAAAGTTCAAAGAAATTCCCAAAAACTGTATGCCATAATGTTGTTTATAAATACACGTGCGACAGCTGTAAGGTTGCGTATATCGGCAGTACTCAACTCCAACTGGAGGTATGCCTTTCTCAACATTTGGCTTATCAGTCCGTACCAACCGTCCCCTCAGTAGCCCACCACAATCCGCAATTAGAAACCATAGCAATAACAACAACCATTCCCTTCACAAAACTCGGTTCGAAATTCTAACAAGAACCAATAACCTTACAGAACTCCAAATTTTAGAATCTTTGTACATCTATAGAAATAAACCCTCCATTAACAACAGTGGTTCATCTTACAAATTACAGCTCTTCTAACTAACCAACCAACCTACTTTCATAGATATTTTATGCCTTCCAATGTAACTGACCATACAGCTTTCTCTCAGTATTTGCCGAATATGGAGGTTGACGTAATCATTGTGTATTTACCAGTTGAGGTAATTTTAGTTTAATTTAATTTAATTTTAATGATTTTAATTTTCTTTTGTATTGATGTAATTTTACTTATTTATTCTTATTTTTGTTTTAAGGTTTTAAGATTTATAATTCACTGATGATGACAAAAGATTTGTCGAAACGTCTGAAGTACAAAAAAAAATAAAGGAAAATGTTTGCTGTTGTGTTGGTCCTTCTTTTCATCTGTAAGCTCCGTTTCTCTAAGGAGAAGTCAATAGCTTTGATATATAACTTTACAACCTTACAAAGGTTCCGCGCGATGATTCCTCATTTCGCGAAGGTCAAGCTTGTCGCCCCTCCTCTCCTACACATATATATATATATATATATATATATACACTGTATATACACAATATATATATATATATATATATATATTGTGTATATACAGTGTGTGTGTGTGTGTGTGTGTATATATATATATATATATATATATATATATATATATATATATATATATATATAAGGACTTCCGAAGCAAAAGTAGCACAAGCGCCATCCGGGGCAAAAATGAGTTATACCCACTGAGAGGTTCTTCAGATCGTATACTATCATATGGTAATGGATGAATTGCAGAAACGCCAATGTTCGTATGGTCGAAAGTCCTGCGAAAAATAATATGATTCTCTGTCCGAAGGTCGCATAACTTTCAACGCATTTTCTGACGATTAAAGAAAATGGCGCTTGTGCTACTTTTGCTTCGGAAGACCTTATATATATATATATATATAACCTTTGGTTAGCTTCCGCCCGAACTGTTCATTCTGACGAAGGTCAAGCTTTTCATTCTACCTTAGACCTACAGTTTAACGTGGAATCCGAACCACGCCCCATCAGTAGCCCAGCGTGTTAACCACTAGACCACCTAGGGTACCCATTTATCTACCAACCACTTTATTTATTGTGTGGAAGGATGAACAGCTGGGTTTTGGGTTTATGATGAAAATAACCACGAAGGAAAAGAAAACACCCAATAGTGGTCAAGCGCTTTCGTCTGATGACATCCTCAGGAACACTGAAATTAATAACAAGATTGAGACTATATATAGATCACACACAACAAGAATAATAAAATGATTTGTGCAAAAAAATATTGTAGGGAGAGCATACAATTTACTTGGAAAAGCCACCAGAGTTTTAGCGCCTTACTTTTCTTGTCTAAATCTGTTCTAAATGAATTAAAAATAACAGGATCGAGCGAAAAAATGCCCTGGCGAAGGTTGAAATTATTTGGAAGTTGAATAATGGCAGACTGAAGAATATTTCTATTAACAAGGTTGCTTGAGTGAAACAAAATTAAAGCATTATTCCAATCAATACAATGGGACAACTCTGACAAATGGAAAAAAAAGGCACTGGACGACTGTCCTGTTCTAACGGAATATTGATGTTGTTTTACACGCGTGTTCAAATCTTTTCCCGTTATTTTACACGGGTGTAAAACAACATCAGTATTCCAATAGAACGGGACAGTTGTAGATAACATTAGAACAAGTAAAGTTAAACCAAAGTATTTTTGTATTTGTAGTAGGAAAAGAATATGGAGTATACGCTTCACTGCCTCAGAGAATCACCTCCGTGATGCGGTCAGATCAGTGGGACTCCGGCTACGGAATCAGTAATCATTCCATAGGAAATCAAAGAACTACTGCCTTAGGGTTTCCCAATCGACAGCACAAAATGCCAAAGGCGTCTCCTCCGGGGAGGATCCAAAGGCCGAACTGGAGCAATAGGACAGGAAACAGATATAAGATTGTGGTTGGATAGTCAGTAGAATTAAGGGAAATGTAGAAAGCTCATATGTATTTAGTTTGAGATTGGCATGTAAGCCGTAGCCAGAGAGTAGAATTCGGAAGATTCAATTTCGGGAATACGAGAGCAAGTTAGGTTGTTGCGTACAAATACGCAACATCCACTCCGAAATGAAATTGAACTTAGAGAAAGTAGGATGGTACAGAAAAGGGGTTGCTGTCAGTAGTCCCAGACACCTGAGTTTTAGTGAGGAAAAGAAAGTGAGGTTTAGAGGAGGAGAGGTGTTGTTCAACAGATTGGAAATTGAGGAAAGGCGACGAATGTTGCTGAAGTTTATGAGAAGTGAATTAGGCAGGGGCCCAGTACATTTGAAATGGGTAGTAGCAAAACCAGCCGCACTCCCATGGTCTGCGTTCCTGGTATTGGATGGATGACTATCCTGTGTGTCCAGATGACATACCTAACCGTAATACGGTTGCCACATAAAGATGTACGTTAGTTTCCGTCACTTGGGGTTTACCGTCATGAAAGAAATCCCCCCCCCCGAGACTATTACTATAAATTTAATTTTGTCAAAAGCTGTATTTCTGACTGAATTGTGCTATCGTCGTTATTTTCAAATAAAGGCTTAATGTGTGTAGACATGAGTTTTGTGGAAATATAACAATGACAAAGCACGCACTGCCAAAACAGTAAAAGTATAGGCACAGACATTGAACTGGGGTCATAAATTTTAAATCAGGTGTGTATATATATATATATATATATATATATATATATATATATATACTCGGCCGGGTCGAAAATGGGAATTTTTTTTATTTCTTAAAAAGTACACTATTTGAGAAGCTTCATTTTATCATCTTAACAAAATATTAAAATATCAAGCATGTGCTACCCCTGCTACCCCTAGCACATACCCCCCTTTTTTACCCTCATATTTGCATATATTTAAATGGGAAAAAATGTTATTTCTTAAAAAGTACACTATGTGAGAAGGTTTTTTTTATCACTTTAACAAAATATTAAAAAATCAAGCATGTGCTACCCTACTACCCCGATCACATGTCCTTCCTCCCTTTTTTGCCTTCATATTTGCATATGTTTAATGTTGTTATATGTTACATGATAAGTTGTTTATTTAATGCTTGATATTTTTATGGTTCAGATAAATAGAAATAATTTTTCAGATAAATAGAAATAATTTGTATTTGCTTTAATTATAATTTGAATTATCATAAATTATAAATTAAATATAAGTTGATTTTACTTCTGAATATAAACTATGACTACTAGAAGCAAGTCCTCAAATGCAGCCTTTGGATATCATACGGAATTCCCAGCAGCCATGACTCCTTCAAAAGCAGATGTTGTGAGACACTACCTTTTTGTGCGCCGTCGTGAAGAAGCTAAATCAAAAGGATCAGCAACTGCTAATGATTGTTACAGGGTCGTTGTAAAAGATATCGAAGACATTTGGATGAAATTTTCTTTTCCTACGATTAACACCAAAGGTATCTAGTTTAAAGTCAGTCGACTAATAGAAGAAGCCTCAAAATTGAACAAGGTGCCGTTACATCGAAGAAATGAAAGTTAGTTTTGCCTTAAAAGTAGCTCATTATGATGAAATGTTTGATATATCTTCTTGTGAATGCTATGATAAGGGAATTGATAGGAAATCTTGCAGGTGTAATGATAAAATACCAATGGCAGAATGGGAGTCTTTTGTGGGTCAAAAACAAAAAAAAAATCAGTTAGGACCAATTGATCGCATAGCTAGTTCAACAAAGAAGAGATTTTTAGCAAGAGCCCAAGAAGCACAAAACCGTCAACTAAAAGCACAAGAAGAAATGACTGAAGCCACCAATATTTTACCATCGGAATTTATAGAAAATACCGAATAAGACATGGATGTAGATTCAGGGAGTCAGGATGTAGATTATGAGGCCGATTTAGAATTGACTGAGAATATTCAGAACAGGCACTCCTATAAAAACCTAGCATTAACAGCAGATCGTTATCGTGTAAGTTGTAGAGCTGCAGCTTTAAAAGATATGGGGATCCTTAACCACACCAACATGCTTGACAGAAAGAAATTAGACAGAGAAAGAAATCGCATGGGTGAAACAAATACTTTTAGGCCTAAATCCGAAAATCTGAAGATGGAGTTCCTTGGATTTGATGGAAGGAAAGATAACACATTAACTAAAAGTGGAAAGATAAAAAAAGAACACTATGTTATTGTGAAAGAACCTGGAAGCATCTATGTAGACCATGTCACACCAGATAATGGAAGCGCTCGCTGCATAGCAGAAGAGTTGATAACTATTATTACAGACTCGAACAGCACAAACACTATCAAAGCTTTACTGTGATGGTACTCCTGTAAATATAGGGAAAATTGGTGGAGCCATAAAACTGGTTGAAATTCATCTTAACAGACCAGTGCAGTGGTTGGTGTGCCTCTTGCATTTGAATGAGCTGCCTTTTAAGCACGTCTACAAAGCCATTGATGGCAAAACAACAGGTCCAAATACTTTTGTGGGTTGAATTGGGAATAAACTGAAAACAGATTTAACAAAATTGGAGGTAGTCAAATATTCTCGCGTAAAGGGAAACATTGAAGAAATTCCAGCAAATGTTGTGAAGGAGCTGCAGTGATCAAAGATATCTATGATATGTGTCTGGCAGTGCAAACTGGAGATACTTCTCAAGATCTGTCCACTCGATCCCCAGGTACCCTTCACCATGCTCGCTAGCTAACTCTAGCCATCAGGGTCCTTCGATTATATATCTCAACCCCAAATTCCGATAAAAACCTTCAAGATATAAAACCTTTGGTTAGCTTCCGCCCGAATTGTTCATTCTGACGAAGGTCAAGCTTTTCACTCCACCTTAGACCTACAGTTTAACGTGGAATCCGAACCACGCCTCATCAGCAGCACAGCGTCTCAACCAGTAGGCCACCTAGGGTACCCATTTATCTACCAACCACTTTCTTTATTGTGTGGAAGGATGAACAGCTAGGTTTTGCTGCGCGCCGGCTGCCGTCGGATTTCGAACCCGGGGCCGATGGATTCGTAGTCAGCGACGCTAACCACTACACCACCGAGGCGCATATAGTCAAGATTATTATGCAGTTCTATGCTCCAGGGTGGTTTTTGATAAAATCTCATCTTAATGCAACTGATGGTACATATAACTTTTGGCATTTAGTGTGCTTGCTTCGAAATTTAGATGAACAACATAGATCAATCATAGAACCAGTGAACCTAGTAACAAAGGCATGTCAGGAAAGAATAGGATATGACAACCGTCAAAAGTTTATCTTAAACTCATTAGAATCAAGGCGAAAACTGCCCATGTTTGAATTGAAGGCCCAATGGAATGAGTAAGAAACATATGAAATAAAATTTCCTAATGATATTGAAAATTTCTTCCCTTTTGATGTGATAAGGAACAATGAAAAAGTTAATTGAATTTTAGCACATTTATTATGCCTCTAATTTTTTCTTTTGAATATATTGTTGTACTTAATTAATTTTCCTAATACTGTACATTATTAAATAAAATATTATACGTTAATAAAGATCTATGTCATCAATAAACCTGAATGTCGAGTAAGTCTCGTATAAATGGAATATTCTTCAATATAGGTCAAAAAGTGAAAAATTGCGGTAGGGGTAGGAAGCTTTAAACAGCGAAAATAATTTATGAGGGGGTTCCTGTGTTCCATTCAAACCCCTCACAATATGTACCTTTTCAATATAAAATTTCGACCCGGCCTAATATATACCTAACCGAGTACCCTAGTGATTAAGATGTTGGGCTGCTGAGCTGGAGGTCGTAGGATCGAATCCCGGCTTGGACCTTGTGATTTCAGACTTCTTTGGAGGATTGCACGTTCAACTTCAGGTCAAAGATGAGGCGTCAAGCCTGACCTTCGTCAGAATTTATACTATATATATATATATTATGTGTGTGTGTGTGTGTGTGTGTATAAACTCAAATTCAAACTTTATTTAGAGAAGAATAAAAGTTAGAGTTTTACAATTTTTAGAGATTTGTTATGAGTAACATTAATATATAAACATTAATATATAAACTGACATTAAGAATTTCTTCAGCTGTTGTAGTTAATTCATTTTAAATAAATTATATTATGAATGTAAATCATTTTAATTTGTATTTTAGTTATTTTTATATATTAAATATTTTATTTGAATTACATTTATTCACTTTTAAAAATCAGGTACATTTTATACTTTTAATTTCTAACTGATATATACTGTATACCTTTCGTTTCAACCTTTCAAATGTTCCGCGCGATGATTCCTCATTTCACGAAGGTCAAGCTTGTTATCTTGTCACCCCTCCTCTTGAGTTGGCCTGATGAAGTAGTGAGTTCGTTTCTTGTACTCTCCACCTCACATAGCCAGGAACGCCCGGTTCATCGGGGATTGTTCTGAGCCAGGCGTCTAATCTTCTTTGGAAGATATCCACTGCAACCCCACTCGTGTTCCTTAGGGCTTTGGGCAGCTGATTAAACAGTTTTGGTCCTCTCACAACAAAACTATTTTCTTTCAGGGTTAAGGATGTTCCCTGTCTAGCCTTTAATTTGGGAACACGACACAGTCTTCCTTTTCTACTTTCCACTGTTGTTTGAGGAGTTACAGGGTTGAAAGTAAGATTAGGGACTAGTTTCTCCATTATTTTCCAAGTGTAAATAATGGTGTATCTCTCTGTCCTCCTTTCCAGTGAATATAGACTTAATTCGCATAACCTTTCCCAGTAGTTTAGTTCTTTGCACCCCTTGATCTTGGCTGTGAAGCTTCTCTGAATCCCTTCTAGTTATCTAATGTCTTCTTTTTTATATGGGCATGTTAGGACCGAGCAGTATTCCAATTTGGGTATGATCAGTGTTTTCAGTAGAGGAATCGTTATATTCCTATCCCTTCATTTAAAAGTTCTCAATATCTGCCCAGTTATTCTCTTTGCTCTGTTTACTGCTACCTTATTTTGTTTCAAATTTCGCATCATGAATCATTACAATCCCTAAATCGTTTGCTCTAGAATTTCTCTGAATTTCCTGTCCATTTAGGGTATAATATTCCATAGATTTTAGGTCTTCTCTTTTTCCCTACCGTAACAGCTGAAATTTCTCGGTGTTAAACTTCATATTGTTGTCTTCCGTCCACTTGTAGATTGTGTTCATGTCTGTTTGTAGAGATCCTATATCTTCTGGGTTTCTTATGTTTCTACTGATCTTTGTGTCATCGGCAAAGGATGTGTTATACAGGGTGTCCCGAAAGTCCGGCATCATAGGAAAAATAATTAAAAAAAGGCAAAACAAAAGCTTTTATTTACAGAACGTGCACGTGCTCAATATGTCCACCATTGTTTTGTTTTCAATACACAAATTCAGACGTAATACGCAGTCAGCAAGCACACGGCGAATGCTGTCAGGAGTAATGGTGTTACATGCCCCAATAATGCGCTGCCGCAAATGTTCAACACTCCTAATTTTCTCTGTGTATACCAGCGCTTTCAAGTGGCCCCAGAGATAAAAATCTAGTGGCGTAAGATCCGGGCTTCTAGCTAGCCATTCCACAAACCCTCGACGTCCTATCCAATGACCAGGGAATTGTTGGTACAGGTATTCCCTTACTTGGGTGCTGTAATGTGCAGGAGCGCCGTCTTGCTGGAACCATGTTGGGAAATTTCCTTCTTCGTTCAAGACACTGGGAAATGCTTCTTCCTTGAGCATACGTAGGTAGGTGCCTTCAGTGACATGTTCATCGAAAAAGAGGGGGCCTATGATGCGATCCTTCCAAATGCCACACGCTACTATCACCCGAGATGTACCTTGTTCCTTTGAAGAGGTATACCAGTGAGGGTTGTTTTGAGACCAGTAGCGGGTGTTCTGTCGATTTACCTCACCATTTCCATGAAAAACAGCCTCGTCACTGAACAGAATGGTGGACGGGAAATTGGCATCCCGAGCATAAATTATGGTTTGTAAAAATAGAAAATATGAATTTCTCCTATGATGCCGGACTTATGGGACACCCTGTATATATATATATATATATATATATATATATATATATATACTGTATATATATATATATATATATATTATTCCTGCTTACTTAATAATCACTGACAGTCTGATTATTAATAGTTTTATATGAAATTTCTTGGTTATCGGTTTAGAGAAACTTCAAGGACACTAAATGAAGGATCTTATGTAATTATATAATTATAAAATGAGTCCCTTCATGCTAAAATACATATTTTACCCCAACTTATTTCATTCAATAAAGCGAATGCTTTAACTAAACCACTGTTGTATACTGGTCTGCAATGGAACTGAATAAAATCGTTTACATAATGTTGGGCTGGAAAAAAGTCAGCGAAGTGCACGCATGGCGAGGGCATTAAAGAGTTGAAATGCATGGAAGAAGTACTGAGAGTGGGTGCGTGAATTATGAGCCATTTTTATATATCGGCTAATAGTTTTACATATATATATATTTGAAGATGCAAGAACATACTGTAAATTACACTGTGTTCCGCTAAATATTTACCGAGGGCATCTTAACTCTGTTCAATATAATTTTTTTTCGTACATTGTTCTAAGAACGAAAAGGGGTCTTCATGCGTACTATTAACTTCCGTACTTTGATGCGTAGCTATACTCGCCTATTTGCAATGATTGATAATTCAGTCAGTATAGCTTTCGACTCGCGATATATATCATATTTTCCTATGACGTTAATGACACACCTTATTTTTAGTTCATTGCATTATTTCAACTGAACAGTTAAAAGCGAGACTGATCCATCTGCATAAATGTCAGAATTTTTAATTCTTGCCGTTGAGGTGATCTATGTATGCAGTTTCGAACAAAATGAAATTCACCTTTACTTACATACCTAAAATTTTTAAAAGAATAAAAAGTTAGTTACAGCTAAGTTGTTACTGAGACGTAACTACTCACTCAGATCACATCATAAAGTTATATATATATATATATATATATATATATATATATATATATATATATATATATATAAAACCTTGGTTAACTTTGGTTTAGCTTCCGCCCGAATTTTTCATTCCGACGAAGGTCAAGCTTGTCACTCAACGTGGAATCCGAACCACGCCCCACTAGCAGCCCAACGTCTTAACCATTAGGCTACCCAGGGTACCCATTTAGCTACCAACCACTTTCTTTATTGTATGGAAGGATGAACAGCTGGGTTTTGCTGCGCGCCGCCTGCCGTCACCGGGTCTCGATCCCGTGGCCGATGAATTCATAGTCAGCGACGCTAACCACTACACCACGGAGGCTCATATATATATATTATATATATATATATATATATATATATATGTGTGTGTGTGTGTGTGTGTGTGTGTGTTCAGAGATCAAGAGCGGAAAAAACAAGAATTTTAATAATTTTGCAGATTGATGAGTTTGCCTTTCAACTCTAAATTTTCTGAAATAGATTTTTAAATACTTTTCCTTTGAAATATTTTTAACTTTTTTGTGTTTTCTTAAAAAAAAAAAAAAAAAGTGTTATTACTAAATGTGAAACATGTCAGCTATAAAATATTTTATAATCATGTTTGTATTATGTATCCTAAAGCCTGTATTTTTTGTGTAAAAAAGCTGTAAATGCCTCTTCATTGTAAATTATATATACGTATATTCTCTTGTACAAACAATGTTTCTTTCGATGAAATTACTAAAGTTAGTCCTTACAAAGGATTAAATGTTTGTAAGTGTTTATAAATGTATTACTTCGCATATTTAATTTATATGAATAAATAATGGTGAAAGAAATAAACATTTCCATGTTCAAGATCACATTGCGATCACGATGACAATTCGCTTAACGACAATGGGACTGCTAAGGCAAATTTTCCTTTAAATGTCCTCTTCACTCTTATCGTGGATTGAACGAGGCTCTGATTCTGCTTTATTTGCTCCCAATTATTATCTTTGATCGGAGGTGAATCTAAATTTGAATAATCAGGATGAGGCAGATTTAACAGATCCGAAGTAAGAGTCACGCCAAACGTGGTCTACCGATCTTGCGTAGAATCACCGATTGTTTGGACGCTTGTCAATCATCAGGTGGCGCTTACAAGGGCTTACGAGCGCTTACGAGTGTCCTCTCAGCCCTAAGAGCTTCCGAAAATTATATAAAAAGAGCTCGGCTGCTTCGCAGCTCCATTGTGAACGCCACTCAAAGCACTTTGTTGTTCGTAAATTTCCCAACCTCGTCTTAAACCCTCCACAAACTATACGTCACCTTCGAATTGATGAAGGAGATCAGAGTTAATTGAATGTGATGTAATTATTTTTCAGAAAAGTAGCAATTAATTTCCCTTTATTAACTCTAATTATATACCGTGCTTGCGTGTTCTTTAAAGAGAAGTTAAGAAATCAAATTCCGGTAAAGGTCTTTTGTTTGGTGCGATGTGTTACTGTCCTCACTTCTATTGTGTTTACCCTTAGAGGATGCCCCAGTGGGTCCACAGCTTGTCCGAACGAGTAAATAGAAAATAAATCCGCTCTTCAGCCTTCAAATACATCTTTCACGCGCGTCATACAGTTATTAGAACGTGGTTTAACTCGAACAAACAATCAAATTTCGTTATACATAAAATTAGTCTATACCTTATAATTAAGGAATCTGAATATTAATTAAGGTATTAATACAGTATTAAGACAATCAGTTTTAGGCTAACCATAATATCATTATTTTAAGCTCAATCGGACGCGTTCCAACCTCCTTTTCGGCTCAACAAGGCAAGAAATCGACATTAATTTTTGCGAGTTATTTTAAAGTTTTATTTCCCTGTTAAAAGTCATTATTCAGGAAAGATTTGCGCACAATAATTCATCTTAAATTCAACGCAATTTTATCCCAAACTAACATAATATATTAGTTTCATAGTTATAACAATTTTCTATATAGTTAATGTACTTTTTAATATACGCCCTATTTAGCCGATATAATTTTAAGATCTCTTAAATAATTTCTTTGATGTTGTTCTCCTAATTTACACTATACGTACTCGTATGTATTTATACAACGTTTATGTAGTCCTCGAGTGGAACTACATTTAAAAATACACGCAAAAAACAAAATATACAACTGTTACATTAACATATACTCACTCTCTCTCTCTCTCTCTCTCTCTCTCATATATATATATATATATATATATATATATAATATATATATATATATATATATATATATATATATATTCACTAACGATAAATTTATCTCGTATGTATATTGAAATGAACACTTACCCTCAGGACATACGTACATACATACAAACAAGGAAACAGCTGATAACGACCTAATTGGCCAATTGTATGTTGTAGCCTTTTAATAGACTAATAAGCATCACCCCATTGTCACGTGTCAAAGCACACGCTTCTAGTTATATTGGAAAGTTTGTTCAAAAGTCAACAGAAATTGGAATTTTTTTTTATGTATTCGCCACATATTGTTAGAATATATATATATAATATATATACATACACACACAGTGTATATATATAATTATATATATATATAGATATATAATATATATATTATATATATATATATATATAATATACAGTGTGTATGTGTGTGTATATATATATATGTATATATAAGTTTATCAAACACACGGACATACGGTGATTCACATTTATATGTAACAATAATTATCTCATGAGCAATATCTTTATATAACAAAGAATGTCAACAGGTGTTGACTATTTTGTCAACACTTATATTTACTAACTCGTTTCACGGCAATTACGAATCCAGTTAATAATTACTTGCATTGTACTAAAAATTAACAGGGAGCATAAGAATAATGTTAAGTGTTTATATTACTGTTATTTAACTGAACCCATCAAAGAAACATCTGTTTTGTTCGCCCTTTGACTGTAACCTGTTTTTTCCACATTTTCCTTTTGTCGCATGTTAAGATAAACATTAATTAGTCCTCACTTTATTGGTCTACATTTCGAGAAAATTAATGTAGTTTTACATAAATCTTGGCCAGGTATGTTCATATATACTACATGTAGAGAGATGCCCGAGACCATTATTACACACTAAATTTAGTCCTTTAGGGCTACTTTAAATAATCCATGTACATATGTTTTTTCTAATTGTACTCTTCCAACCCAAAGTACATTCTTTATTTTATGTATACACGTATAAATATACAGTATAATATTAATATATATATATATATATATATATATATATATATATATATTATATAATGGAAATGCAATAGATGTACTTTCAGTGCCAAGAGTACAAATAAACAGAAATTTACATGTGTTACTTAGAGTAGTGGTTAAGGATCAAATTTAGAGTGTATAATTACGAGTATAACAATGACGCGAATGTGTTCTTTATATAATTGTTGACATTTGCTAATTTCTAGTTTAGTATTTTACTTGCACGTTGTAAATATTTATCCCTTCTCTAGAGCTACACATTTCATTTAATAGTATTTAATTATAATGTCTGAAACAGACGAGAATTAAATTTCAAGGCAATATTTGCCGCATGGCAGAAAATCTAATAGGATATGTTTTGAATGCGATTTATTACCAAATGAAGAGGAAGGATATGCGAATTATTTCTTATGTCTTAAATCTATTTAGAATTGACGCATTGTAATTTGTCACGCCAAAGGAAATGTATTTGAAAAAGATTTAAAAGTGTCAACATGCGATAAAAGAACCCATCAACACCCGGGTTGTGGGAATACAACGCGAATTTGACTATAACGAAGGATTCGTATCGGTATTCGGAAACTAATTTCTTAATAGGTCTGAACTCACTTGTATGTTCCTGAAGAGATCTCGGAGGAGTGACGGAAGAGGGGGCGTGGGAGACCGGAGGAAGGGGCCCTTGCGTATCCAGACTGTACAAAGAGGAAAAGTCGTCCACTTTTCTCTTTTCTCCACGTTCATTTGAGTCCATAAGACCTACTTCCTCCTTCACGTCGTGACGCCCAAGATGGGCGGCACTCACGCCCACGTCAACGGGCGTTCGTCCAAGGCCCAAAGGCCACGTTGTCCCCGCCGGTAGAGAAATCTTGCCGGTCGGAGATCAAACCTTAAGAAAAGTTTCTCCTGCAGATTGCAGGGAGAAATTTAGGATGCTCTCAAAAGGAGCTTCGAAAGATTTATTTAAATTTACTTTGTTGTTGTTTTTGGGTGTTGACCAAGAATAAAGAAATAAACTTAACAACAAATAGTTTTAAAAGTTTCAAAAATCACTCAGTATAGCTCGGGTGTCAAGCCATTAACTTTTGAGATGTAGCTGTCAGAAGCACGTGGTTATATGAACTGATCAACTGAGCGACACAAGAGTAATTTAAATAGGCAAAAATGTCCCGAGCGATGACCACGACACGACCGCCAAGCATCTAACTGTTGCCCTCCTTCCAGAAAACAAAGTTTGTTACGCCAAATCAACTTTGTTTCGACTCTTTAGCTTGTGTCTGACAAGCTATAACCAAACGAAAACTGACTAATAGAGTTATACTCGCAGATACTGTTTTATAGAAGACAAGCCCAGATTCTCTCGGCACACCTACCAATCCTATTGATCTACCAGGGGACCATAGACAATAGAGAAAGTGCGCGCATTCCCGCTTCTGACCAATCGCGGCCTTCCCTCGTCGGTTCCACCAATAGTCGCTCCGATCGCGCTCTCGTAACGTGAGGGTAGCATCTTATTGGCCAAAGAGGCTGCTAAACCCCAACATATGGAGGAGACAACAGAGACATGCGAGGGACTGAGGGGAGTCAAGAAAGAGAGAACAGGTACAGGAAGATGGGAGGCAGGATCAAGACCGAACGCGTTTACCAGTGCTTGAGGCGGGTCTTCGGGCTCAGAGGGGACTCGAGCCCTCATTATATAATATATATATATATATATATATATATATATGTATGTATGTATGTATGTATGTATGTATGAATTTTAGTTTAAGAAAGAAACGTTTTCATATAAAGAAAAATATTTCCGAAATTTTAATAAAACTGCCAATTATCGAGTGAATTACATTAATATTTTAATATAACTTGAGAAAACTTAATATATTAATAATTTGTTGGACGGAAATATATACAAATAGATTCAAACTCCAAATTTTATCTCGTATATATATAATTCTTACTTGAGAGTTTCATGCTTATTTGTATTTTATTTTTATAAAGAAATGCAGTGTATATATATATATATATATAATATATATATATATATATCTTCAAAGTTCCATATGCTTTAAGACCTATATATTAGCCGCAACAAAAGAATCAGAATATTAAAAAGTTTGAAATCACCAATTTTTAAGTCAATTTTAAAGGACTCAACAAAACGGACTTTCATTATAGAAATTAAATTTAATTGTTGTATTTGCCTTTAAACACGTATGTTGGTCGTGCGTTTTTAAAGAAAATTTTAGTCATTTAACTTTTTTACACGTATCTCCTATATTTTACTTCGAAAACAAAATCACCACTAATCAGTTAATTGCATCTTAAAAGCGTAACGATAATTTCATAACAAAACTCTTCACATTTTTAACATAATAGCCTCATAATAACAAAACGTCATTAAACCAAAATAGCCTTTGACGCTATTTGCCTTTTTAGCTGCTCTCTTTAAGCCTTCAGCTAAAGTTTTAATGGAGTAAATCAAAGCGAACTTGTTTAGTAAATTTAGCCCACCAATTTTGCTCCGTTCCTAAATGATAAAACGTATATTTGTAATTTACTTTGTCTCGTTATGACCCCAAATGTCGTCAGGGAGAGGAATCAAAGGACAGACAAAGGCTCTGGATTGGGAAGGGGAAATGAGGGAGACACAGACATGCAGCAGGGTGTATGAAGGTACAGTACAGGGTGTATGAAGGTACAGTACAGGGTGTTTATAAAGTCCCTATCTATTTCAGTGAAAACGTAGCAAAAAGGGTAAAATTCAATAACAGTAATAGAAGGCATACATTTAATGAATACTTAAGCATATGATTCTACATGAACACCATCAGTATCTCTACAGAGTTCGAATCTGTCAGCAACAGCAGTGTGGAACACATTTTGGAGCATGACAGGGGGTTATTTTTGTAACTGCTGTTACGATACGAGCACGTAAATATCCCAGCTTCATTCAGATGGCATTTTAAACACCGTCGTCTTTCAACAAGATGGGGCACCTTGTCATTATGCAAACATTGTTCAGGAGTACCTAAATAAACGATTTCCAAATCGGTGGATCGGACGTGGAGGCAACAGGCCCTGGGCGGCTCGATCTCCTGACCTAACGCCCTTGGATTTTTTTGCATGGGGCTTTATCAAAACAAACGTCTATCAAACGAGGGTTACAGATCTGCAAGATTTACTGCTCGTATCGTAACAGCAGTTATGAAAATAACCCCTGTCATGCTCCAAAATGTGTTCCACAATGCTGCTGACAGATTCGAACTCTGTAGAGATACTGATGGTGCTCATGTAGAATCATGTGCTTAAGTATTCATTAAATGTATGCCTTCTACTATATTGTTATTGAATTTTATCCTTTTTGCTACGTTTTCACTGAAATAGATAGGGACTTTATAAACACCCTGTATAAAGTCATTGATGAGGGAAAATTTGGTCGCTTCTTTACGCACGCGACTGCATTTAAGTTTGCCGCAAGTTTAATTTTGTAAGAGCTGCAATAAGTATGATTTTCAATGAACGTAAATTTATTTGTTTTACTACAATTTTCGGTACCATTGAATAACTAAAACCAATACCAGTGTTTATTTATACCATACCGATGCCATTAACAAATTTAAATATAGCGACATCCAAGTTTTTTTTTGGTAAATAATAAAATCAATTAATCAGTTTTGTCTAAACATTTTTTACCAGTGTCATTAATTACGCATTCATATACACAAATATATACCGTATATGCTGGCGTATAAGACGACATTTGAAGCTTATAAAAATCCCCCAAAACTAGGGTCGTCTTAAACACTAAGTATAAAATGTGAACCTTAAATCCTGTGGTGTACGGTAAGTTGTTAACATGGGTGATGGTTGATGGAGTGTGTACGGTAGGCTAACCCCCACGTCGGTAACTCTTGCCACAAATATTTTCTACTGAAACTCAACTTAATTCACATTATTATAATAAAATAATAAAAGTGCAGTGTAATGAAAGTTGTCTAACCTTAAATAAGATGTGGTATGATTGCATGACGACAATAAAATGCAAATGTCAGCCTAGCCAATCACAGGCTTCACAGAGGTGCGAGCCGTCACTTTTTTACTCGCATTCTCCAGGGTAACATTATTAGAATCTCCAGCTATCGCAAGACCCCATCATGGCCCCACCAACTAAAAGAAGAAAATACGAAGCAAGTTTCAAGTTGAAAGTAGTAACCTTTGCCAAGGAACATAACAACTGTGCTGCTGCAAGACAATATGATGTAACTGAAAAGATGGTACGAGACTGGAGAGTAAATGAAGGCGCATTAAAGAGCATGCCAAGGACTAAATGTGCATTAAGAAGAGGCACCGCACATTGGCCGATTCTTGAAAAACATGTAGCAGACATGGTGCGTGAACATCGTCAAGTTGGGTATGTAGTGAAAAGAAATAAAATACTATTTTTGCACTTCAGTGGGCAAAATCTAACCCAGAATCCAGCAAAGGATTTAAGGCCACTGCATCATGGTGTACTCGGTTCATGGAAAGACAATCTGGTACTGAGGCAGAAGACCAAAATTGCACAGAAATTACCGGCAGATCTTGACTGCAAAATAAGTAACTTCCATCGATACGTAATACAGCAACGCAAGGAACACAACTATCCCTTAAGTAACACATGGAATATAGATCTCTACAGATCTACAGGTTAGCCCGAGAGAAAGGAAAGAGGAGGGGGTTAAAAGAAGAGAAGAGAATAAGGGGTTAAGTAAGTAGCAAAACCTATCATTCGTGGGTTAACATTCATTCAGAAAAAGAGAACGAAAGACTCCCCATCATCATCCGCCGGCCACTGCCGACAAGTCGGAAAAATAGTCGGAGAAAATAGGAGAGGGGTGAAAGATGAAAAGAAGTAAAATAAGAACGCTTACAAACCATGCAAACACAGTCTTAACTCACTGTCATACCATGCAAACTAAGACATGCAAGTATAGAGAGTTACAGACATGCAAGTAAGGGGAGGATTAAAAAAAAAAAAGTAGGTAGAGTATAACAAAAAGTGGGTTAGTTTACTCTACGAGCTACATCTACGTTCCTGTTAGTCTAATTTTTTTTTTTTTTTTAATAATTTTATTGCTGGCATCACACGCTGGCATGTCACAAGGTGGCATTAATCGTCAACAGACTCATCCTCGACCACCACCCCCAGAGCTCCTGTTGCCAATTGTTTTTTATTTTAAACAACGTTAATATTTTTAAAATGTCTATCTAAACGGTTCTTAAACATATTAACGCTGGTAGAGTTAACGACTGACGCGGGAAGATTATTCCATTTATCAATTACTTTAAAGTTTAAACGTAAAGAAGTTTTTAGCGATATTAGTAATGAAACGTCTGCCACGCAACTTAAATCCGTTATTACGAGTATTGCTATTATCGAAAGTGAACAGTTTGTCAAAATTTACGTTATCGATTTTATTAACGATTTTGAAAACTTCAATAAGCTCCCACCTTAATCTCCTAGTTTCGAGTGAATGCAAGTCTAACTCTCTAATTCTATATTCGTAAGTAGGGTGACCAGACGTCCTGCATTTTGCAGGACTGTCCCGCATTTAGAGTTTCTGTCCCACAAAAAACATTGACCAATGCGGGACAATGCAATGTCCCGCATTCTTGTATTTATGCAATTTTCGTACAAATGAAATGTAATTTGTATTCATTATCGTAGATCTGGCATCCGCGCCTCCCCTCATAAACGTTTTAAAACGTTTTTGAAACCTCCAGTACGACAGACCTCGACGGCCGACGGTCGTCAGTTAAAATTTTGAATTATAATGGTGTTGACGTGTTATTTAATTGTCAGAGTACCCATACATTTTAAAAATGACTTCAAAAAGAAAGTGCACTTTCAATGAAGAT
This sequence comes from Bathynomus jamesi, assembly GCA_023014485.1. Classification (NCBI taxonomy): domain Eukaryota; kingdom Metazoa; phylum Arthropoda; class Malacostraca; order Isopoda; family Cirolanidae; genus Bathynomus; species Bathynomus jamesi. The sequence goes on along the minus strand of JAJOZX010000200.1, from coordinate 1,003,510 downwards.
TTAGAAAAAGAATATCCTTTTATTAAAAAAGCAAAGAGTGAGAGCATGGTGAAATGTATTAAATGTTTTTCTACTTTTTCAATTGCAAGTGGTGGGAAATGTGACGTTAAACGTCATTTAAACTTTTATATAAACTTTTAAACAATTAAATAAAATGTTTTTCAATAAATTAGGTAAGTAAACTATATAAAATTACTTTTTGGTAGTACAATAATTATTTGTCCGTTATATATCTTTGAAAGATAAAGTAAAATGCCTATAGAGTGCTGCAAAATGCTTTTAAAAGGTATTGGTTGACCTGTGGAGTGTTATCAAGATATCATACGAGTATATTAGTGTACCAATGGATCCGTCCCGCATTGGGATCGCAAAAATCTGGTCACCCTATTCATAAGGCTTGTTGCGCAATGACGTAATTAGTTTCGTGGCACGGCGCTGAACCGTTTCTAACTTATCAATATCCTTACGCAAATACGGGCACCAAAACTGAACGGCATATTCTAAATGAGGCCTGACTAGGGACTTGTAAAGGGGCAATATAATATCCTTCGATTTAAATTCGAAATTACGTGCTATGAAGCCTAACATCCTATTGTTAGGCTTCATCGCACTGGTTCCTAACTTTTAAATCCTTAGATACGTGTACGCCTAAATCTAAATCTACTTCCTCGCTAACTCTCTATCATCCATCGTGTACGTGTAATTATTGTTACGAGAACCTATATGCAGAACTTTACATTTGTCTACGTTAAATTGCATCTGCCACTTATCCGTCCACTCCATAATCCTATTTACATCGTCTTGGAGCCTATTTCTATCGTCCTCGTTAACAACCTTACCGCCTATTTTAGTATCGTCCGCGAATTTTGACACGTTACTAGTCAATCCTACATCTATGTCGTTAATGTAAATTACGAATAGGAATGGGCCTAACACTGAACCCTGTGGGACACCGTTACCTACATCCAACCACCCCGATTCACTACCATTAACAACGACCCTTTGTCTCCTAGCACGAAGCCATTCCTCTAACCAGTTAGCTACCTGACCGCGTATACCGTGCGCTTTAACCTTCGCAATTAATCTTCTATGCGGAACTGTATCGAGCGCCTTTTTAAAATCTAAATAAATAACGTCAGCCGCTCTATGCCTATCGTATTCGCGCACTATTTCGTTATAAAATTCTAACAAATTAGTTAAACAAGATCTGTGGCGTCGAAACCCCTGCTGACTACTATTAATCAAATCTCGACTTCTAAGTGATCGATGATACGATCCCTAACGACGGATTCCAATAGTTTACCGACAGTTGACGTTAAGTTAATGAGCTTATAATTGCTAGCTAATGTGCGGTCGCCTTTTTTAAAAATAAGCGTGACATCAGCTAATTTGAAGTCTTAGGAATAATCCCCGTTTCCAGTGACTGATTAAAAATCTTCGTTAAGGGGCCTACGATAACGATCTTTCAAATGTCTGGGATAAAAAGCGTCAGGGCCTGGAGCCTTGCTAACTTTTAGCCTATCGATATAATGCACAATCTCAGCCTCGTAAACAGTTATTTCATCCAAAATAGTCTCGCTACTAAATGGAACGATATCGTCCACGTCGGGGACATTATTTACGTCTTCTACGGTAAAAACTGTCGCAAAAAAGTTATTGAAAATACCCGCCATCGCCTGAGCGTCAGAAGCCAAAGCACCGTTAACATCCACTAGAGGGCCTATGTTATCTTTTATCGGCTTACGATTATTGGCGTATTCAAAAAACTTTTTTGGATTATGTTTACTATCCGCAGCTATAAGTATCTCTAAATTACGCTTGGCATTTCTAACTGATCTTTTAACCTGACGTCTAAGCTCGATATATCTATTAAAGTTAGCTGCCGTGCCATTGCGCTTATTAAATCTATACACTCTGTTACGCTCGTTTATGAACTCGCCTATTTCCCTAGTCCACCACTTGGGCCTACCATGATTTCTAGCGCGCTTGGGCCTACGAGGAATAAACTCCATTTCAATATTCATAAAACTTTCTTTAAACGCCTCCCAATGCAAATTTGTGTCATTACCCATAAATAAGTTATCCCAGTCCACTACTCTCATCCTATCCGCAAAACTACCAAAATTGGCCCTACGAAAATCAGGGACCTCTATTACGTTACTATCCTTAGTGTTTTCTATCAATAACTTAAACCTAAGAATTTGATGATCACTACATCCAAAACTCTCGCCTACTTCTAAACCTTCGACTATATTTTCGCCGTTCGTCATCACAAAATCTAAAATATTGTCACCCCGCGTTGGTTCGGTAACCATCTGTCGTAAAAAATTTGGATCAAGTAAAGATAAGCACCCCCAGCCTTCTTTAATTAGCCTTATAAGCAGTGATGTAGGTCTCGAGATCAGTCTCGGTCTCGAGACCGATCTCGAGACCCAATTTGCAGATCTCGATCTCGATCTCGGTCTCCGCTATTTAGATCTCGGTCTCGATCTCGGTCTCGACAGACGCTGTCTCGGTTTTTCTCCCCGAGACCTTTCGAGACCTCTCGAGACCGTAATGAAAAATACCGGTATATTTTTTATCATTAAAATTCATTATAGATCTCTTTGGGCTGAGTGGATGTTGAATTAATGCTAATTGCCATGCCTCTGTTTATAGTACCGATATATCAATTTATTTTTCATAGAAATGGTGTTGGAAAAATGCTATACAGGAAACTCAAGCACGGAGAATGAGCAGATACAGAGAGACAGCGCTCATTCTCACAGCAGCGATGACGAAATGAAACAGAGTCAAACCAAAGTTCCGAGACTAATGGCAAAATATCAAAGCTATCGGTCCAAGCAGAAGAACGTTGAAACTGGGAAAATTTTGAACCGCAGGGAACAGTTGCGACGGTACCTCTTCGAGATCGATGAATCTCATATTTTTGACAACTGCTCTCCAATAAAGTTTTGGCACCAGAAAAGGGATAAATTCCCATCACTGGCCAATATTGCCATGACTGTTTTAACAGTGCCTGCCTCTAGTGCTCCAATTGAGCGTGTATTTAGCCATGGAGGCATAATAATGAGGCCCCACAAAAGTCGAACTTCAGCAGATCTTCTGAGCATGCTGATGTTCCTTAAGTGTAATGAGCACCTATCATGCCTTAAATAAATGCACAAGTCAAACTGGGTAGTGGGTACGTTCATTAAACCTTCTGTAACAGATATAAAAGAAGCAAATAAATAAAAAGTATATATTCATTTGTTAATTTATAGGCTACACTTTTTGCATTCAACACACTACATCTGAGAAAGTAGTTATTAGTTTATTAATATACTTAACATAGTCTAATTTCCATAGTAGTGTAAAACAAATTGAAAGGGCATGAGCTTGGTCTCGATCTCGATCTCGGTCTCGAATTTTAAGGGTCTCGATCTCGGAAGGTAGATCTCGATCTCGAACCTTTGATCTCGGTCTCGATCTTGGTCTCACAGGATCAAGTCTCGGTCTCAGTCTCGGACTTGGTGGTCTCGACTACATCACTGCTTATAAGGCTAACTAACGAAAATATCACGACCTAACCTAACCAATCGTTAAGTCAACTGTATGCCCTTAACGATTGGTTAGGTTAGGTCGTGATATTTTCGTTAGTTAGCCTTATAAGGCTAATTAAAGAAGGCTGGGGGTGCTTATCTTTACTTTATCCAAAAATTATCTTCCATGAACTCAATCAATCTCAAACCCTCCTCATTACCAGTAAAAGTCTCGTAATTAACATTAGGGCAGTTAAAGTCTCCGACAATTATACTATTCCGATTGTCAATAAAGTTACCAAGAAGTGAGTAAAATCTAATATCGGTATCGAGGGATTGAACGGGAGGTCTATAAACAACAACAAAATTAAAACTAATACTACGCGCACTAACTTCAACGCATATCGCATTAATTGCTGCCGGAAAATCTATCTTAACCTCGATAGCCCTAAGGGAATTACGAATGTACAGCAAAATGCCGCCACCAATCCTATGTAACCTATCATTAGTAAAGAGTTTAAAACCCGGTACATCAAATTCCCCCAACAAGTCCCGAGTCATGGTATTTAACCACGTTTCAGTGATAGCAACTATATCGTAGTTACGGGAATAAATTATCGCCTTAAATTCGTTTAATTTATTTCTAATACTACGCGCGTTACAATAAAAGACGTTTAAGTTATTTTTTACCACGGGCCGGCATTTTAAACTATTTTTCACGTCGGGCCCGCGTTCCCCGGACCCACAACGTTTAAAGAAGGCTTCGACCTATACAGCTTTCGGACTTTTTCGTCAATTAACCTACCTAGCCTAGCATTACCTCTTTCATTAAAATGCACCCCATCTTTTATAAAAAGGCTAGGATCACTGAATTCTGACCACAACTTTACGAAGGGTACATTTTCCTCAGCACAAATCTCTTCTAATTTAGTATTCAAAAATATCGTTTTGGACATAATCCTAAGACCCAAACCCCTATGAATTTTGATATGGTTGGAAATCAAACTGTAGACTCAAAAGGTGCAAAAACAGTGTTAATTAAAACGACAAGACATGAAATGTCAAGATTTACAGTGGTACTAGCATGCATGGCAGATGGAACCAAACTAAACCGAATGGTCATATTTAAAAGAAAAACAATCCCGAAAATCAAGTTCCCTATTGGAGTTTTTGTGCATGTCAACGAAAAAGGTTGGATGGATGAAGAAGAGATTAAACTATGGCTTGATCATGTATGGAGTAGGCGACCAGGTGGATTTCGAAAGCAACGTAGCCTCTTGGTATGGGATATGTTTAAGTCTCATTTAACTACCAACACAAGGAAACGGCTGGCAAGAATCAACACTGACTCGGCAGTTATTCCTGGAGGATTGACATCATTGGTACAACCACTGGATGTGTGTCTCAACAAGCCGTTTAAGGATCGTATTCGAGAACAGTGGAACGAGTGGATGGTTAGCGGCGAAAAGTCTTTCACAAAAGGTGGGAATATGCGTGCTCCTCAGTTGGATGTGTTGTGTAACTTTGTCATCAAAGCATGGAATGATATACATGTAGAAACAGTCATGAAGTCTTTCAAAAAGTGTGGTATGTCAAATTCATTGGATGGTATGGAGGACGACTACTTGTGGCAAGATGAAGAGGAAGCAGAAGTTGGAGCCACGCCATCGGATTCAGAATTTGATCAGTACGATGATTCCCTTACAAATGTATCGCAAGACGTAATTGATGAACTTCTGATGTCAGATGATGAACATGATTTGGATTTTGAAATTGCCAATAAAACATAAACCTTTAAAATATTTTAAAATGTTTTAATCAATTGCCAATAAAATATTAACCTTTAAAATGTTTTAATCATATTGTGTATAAACTCATTATAAAATGTATTGTATTGAATTTATTAAATATATTCAGTAAGCATATACACTTTCTTTTCACTCAAATGCTAATGAAACAACTACTGCACTGTAATAAGATGACTAAAATTTAGAGTGGACAGAAGATTGGTGTAAACAATAGGAACACAGTCATCAGCTCAGTTCAGTTGTTGGGCGGAAAGTATTGTCTTTCCAACAAAGATAGCTTTTATATATTAAAAAAGTTAATAACGTACTTATGCCTAAGTTTCAAACATATTAAATTTTTATAAATAGGTAAATAAAGCAAACATCCGTTGTTAAGTAAAGGGTAAAATTTTACTCAGTACATAAATTAGTTATTGTAAAATAACCGACGCCTCAATGACGTCACCAGTGTTTAAGCTTACAGTAGCTGATCGTGTTATCGTTAAGTGTAGATTGTGGTAGTTAATTGACAATATCTTGCCATAAAAAGAAGGGAATTGGCCTTGTATCAAATAATCAAAGCTATACCATAATGCACTTCGCACTGACACTAAATAAGTATATATTTTTGTAGTTTCCATTAGCTTAGGTAGACTGTGTTGCTTACCAGCACTGCTCCGCTGGTCAGTGATTAGTGGTAGGCCTAGTGAACGAAAGAACAATTGAAGCAGTAATTCCTCACTGGCTCATTTGGTTCCCCGAATCAAGTGCACGATTAGGGGGGGGGGGTCGTCTTATATGGCGAGTATAGCCCAAAACCTACATTTTAACTTGAAAATTTGGGGGTCGTCTTATACGCTCAGTCGCCTTGTACGCCGCGATATACGGTATATATATATATATATATATACACGGTGGTGTAATGTGCGCCTCGGTGGTGTAGTGGTTAGCGTCGCTGACTACGAATCCATCGGCCCCGAGATCGAGGCCCGGTGACGGCAGCTGGCGCGCAGCAAAACCCAGCTGTTCATCCTTCCACACAAAAAAGAAAGTGGTCGGTAGATAAATGGGTACCCTGGGTGGCCTAGTGGTTAAGACGCTGGGCTGCTGATGGGGCGTGGTTCGGATTCCACGTTAAACTGTAGGTCTAATATGGAGTGAAAAGCTTTACCTCCATCAGAATGAAGAATTCGGGCGGAAGCTAACCAAAGGTTAACAAAGGTATATATTTGTTTTTTATATAAAATTACTTAAAAGTATGATTCCGACAAAAACAAATGTGCTTTATTTTTTTTTAAATAATTTTTGTTAAAATGATGATGATAACAAAATTTTTTTGTTTAAGGTTTGCATATTTTTTTTTTCAATAAAAGAATTAAAATTAACATTTTTATATTGTACAATTGTGGTACCAATTACATACAGGAGTAATATGCCACGTCTTCCGAAGAAGCATTTCTTAATTACTAACAAAAGTATTTTTGTTCAGATAAGTGTAATATTAATTTCGTTCAAGCGAAATTAAAGTAGCGAAATGTTTCTGTTAACCTCATACTAAAACACTTTTGTTTACACTGAATCAAAATTAATATCAAAAGAAATTATTTATGCGAGCGAATGTTTTTACAAAAACATCGATATTTTTATTTTCAATCTAATACAAATATAAATGGAGTTCCGGAATGATTACACCGTCCTACGAATTCAAATTTTTTGCAAGTTGTTTCAATGAAAATGGATGATTCTAGGCAATAAAGGCATGCTCTTTTCAGCTGTATATTTAGTTTTTCTAATCACATCTAGATATTCCACAATCACACGTAACGTATAGATAAGAAAATGTTACCAATTGGATAAGAGAACAGACGAATCATATGGCATATGTTATTCAATTCAAACATTTTACAGTAGTAATGCATGCCCAGAAACACACATCCACACACACATACTCACATTATTACTACATATATACAGTAATATATATATATAATACATGTAGTTTATATATAATATATATATATATATATATAATACAGAAAGTTTCAGGGGTGTTGTGTGACCGAAGAATAGGCGCAAGGGTTAAGGGAAAAGTGTATAAGACTGTGGTAAGACCGGCTATGATGTATGGGGCTGAGTCTTGGGCTATAAAGAAAGATCATGAGAAAAGACTAGATGTAACGGAGGTGAGAATGCTGAGATGGATGTGCGGAGTGACAAGGTTGGATAGAGTAAGGAATGAAAGGATAAGGGGCACAACAAAGGTTGGAGAAATCTCGAGGAAGATACAAGAAAGTAGACTGAAATGGTATGGACATGTGATGAGAGGGGACGAAGATTATGTGGGTAAGAGAACGATGAATATGGAGGTGTATGGCAGGAGAAAGAGAGGCAGACCGAAGCGAAGGTGGATGGAGAAGGTGAGGGACGATTTGAGGGAGAAGGGCTTGTCGGAGGAAGAAGCCCAGGACCGGGCTGTGTGAAGGAGGCTGGTCAGAAACGCCGACCCCGCATAGAGGCGGGAACGGGCGAAGAGAAAGAAGAAGTAGATACGGATTTAAGTAAGATACAGTATATTTATACTGTATATAAAAATTGTGAATGACAGAACCAACTATTTATCAACAGTAACGCATTGAATTTATCACAGCAGTCAGTAGCTAAAGAAACTTCCTTTTCGTCGATTTTCTCTTGTGTACTGATTTCGGTACATCTCTCTTTAGACTCCAGCAATAGTCTGCCATCATTCGAACATCCCATCTTCCCTGATACCTCCATTGCATTCCTGAAATATCCTAGTGGAATCTTTCTCCTTGTTCCTCGCTTACCCCGCCCAAGTTTTCAGGAAAAAAATCAAGATGAGAGTCTAGGAAGTGTATCTTAACACTCGTGTTACATCCCAGCAAACGATTTTTTCGGATCATGTCTTTAACTATTTCTTTGTAGTCATCAGATTTCCTGTTACCAAGGAAGTTGTTCACAACAGCATTAAAAGCTTTATTCCAAGCTTTATGTGGAGTGGAGGTAATAGTATCTTGTTACGATGTACCAGTGGATTAGCGATGATGTTTGCTTGTCCTGGAGTAATCTGTTTTCTCTGAGGCTATTCTTTCCTCACATAATGTTCTTCCCTGTCTCTGCTATTCCACAGACATAAAAAGCATGGGTATTTTCTAAAGCCAGCCTGTTGGCCTAAAAGAAGGCCGATCAACACAAACAAACCATTTGTGTTGTTCATAGTTTGTTGTTTAAAAGAAATGAAAGATTTCCGTGAGTCTCTTCCAAATGAACTGAATACCCTATTGGCAGAGAGGCAACTTTGGTTCCATTTTGCAGTAAGACAGCTTCCAAACTTCGCTTTGAGGAATCAGTAAATAGGCGCCAGTCACATGTTGGTAGTCTTTGCCAGGTCCTAATATACTTTTCAGGTCATGTATGTATGCATGAAATTAGAGATCTTCAAAGATAATATTTTGGCTAGTCTCTAAATCCCAAATTAAAAAGATGTTAAAAAACACCTACAACATTTATACGAACTTTTTGTTTCGAAAAAACTGGAAATTTTTTCAATACAATGAATATTTTAAAGGCACTCCGGTGGGGACGTTAGGCAGGAGACAGCGAGTTCCGGAAGTCCCGTTTCTCCTGTTACTGTCCCCCTTAGCTGATCCTTTTAAGTGTCTCGTCCACCCTGTGAGCAGTCCAGCATGCTCTCAAACACACTTCTTTCACTATTCCTCACTACACATGCGTGTATCTTACGCACTACACAATCTTTTCAAATTTAAAAAAGAAAAGAAATAGCATCGTATTTAAGAGCCTCGGGGAGTCTTTGGGAGGGGACCATAAATGTTCCCACTTGTGGCTACCCCGAATTTTACACTCTCTGGCTATGGCTTACATGCCACTCTCAAATTAAATACATCTGCGCGGTCTCCCTATCCCTTAATTCTACTGACTATCCAAAATTCTTTGACTACCTCACTTCTATCCCATTCTCCTTTTGCTGAAATCTCCATTTTAAGAGATTTCAATGTTCACCACCACCTTTAGCTTTCCTCTCATCGCACTGACATTCCTTGTGAACTAGCTTACAACTTTTCTCTTTTCTATAATATAGAGCAGACTGTACAGCACCCTACTTGTATCCCCGATCGCCTTGGAGATAGACACAACATTGTGAATTTAGTTCGCTCTACTCATCCTTCTTCTTACTATCTCAAACATTTTTCTCCATTGAGTTCCTCCGACCACAATCTCATATCTCCTTCCTGTCCTATTGCTCCAGTTCGGACTTTGGATCCTTCCTGGAGGAGGCGCCTTTGTCACTTTTGCGCCGATAACTGGGAGGCCCTCAGGCAGTACTACTTTGATTTCCGATGAAATAATTACTGCTTCTGTGGCCGGCGCCCAACCGAGTGATCTGACCGCATCACGGAGGTGACTCTCTCGGGCATGGAGGCGTATATTCCATATTTTTTTCTTCTACTTATGCAAAAAAAAGAAAAATCCTTCGTTTAACTTTAATTGTTCTAAGGTTATCCACAAGAGAGAGGAGGCTTTCAGAAGGTACCCCTTGTCATCCAACTCCTGACTCTCACTCCGCTTATATTTCGTGCAAAATCTGTTCTTCGACTGGCCAAAAGTTTCTTCATCAGTCGAAAATGTGAAAACCTATCTAATTCTTCTCGCTTTTTCTGGCACCTAGCCAAAAACATCTCCAACAACCTTACTTCTTTCTCTCTTTTTCCATTCTGACAGTTCAATTGCCGTCTCTTCTCCTAATAAAGCTGAACTCTTCGCTAAAACTTTCGCCTCCAACTCAAGCTGGACGATTCCCGTGCTGTTACTTTATCTCCTCCTCCCTCTGTATGTCTGAAATTAGAATCTCTTCCAAATGTTTTCTACCCTATCTGGGCTAATCTCTATTAAGGCGTACTGTCCTGACGGGGTCCCCTCCCGTTGTTCTCAAGAATTGTGCTTCTGTGATGACACTCTGCATATGAAAAGTTTCGTCTTTGTCTTTCATCTGGTACTTTTCCCTCCTTTTGGAAGTTCGTTTTCATTCAGCCTGTTCCAAAGAAGGGTGACTGCTCTCAACCCTCCAACAATCCTCCAATTGCTTTGATTTCTTGCCTTTCTAAATTTTTGAATCTATCCATAGTAGGAAGATTATTAACTACCTCTCTACTCAGTCTTCTTTCAAATCGTCAGTATGGGTTTCTGAAGCGACGCTTTACTGGCGATCTTCTTGCATATCTTTCTGACTGTTCGTTAGCCTGCTTTCGGTATTTCGGTGAAACCTTTGCTATTACGGTTGAGAAATTTAAAGCTTTTTATCAGAGTTTAGCACTGATCTTTAATTTCCAAACTTCATTCCCTAGGTTTTTATCTTTGTATCTGTGTCTTCATTCTGATTTCCTTTAGAACTGCCGATCTATAGCTGCGGTTGTAGATGATCACTGCTCTTCTGATGACGCTATTAATAGTGGTGTTCCTCAAGGTTCTGTCTTGTCATCCACTCTCTTTCTTTTATTTATTAATAATCTATTAGATCGTACTTCCTGTTCTATCCACTGTTATGCCGATGATTCCACCCTTTACTTCTCCACCCGCTTCACAAAGCGTCCTTCTTAACAGTCACCCCATGATTCGGGTGAGACGGCTATCTCGCACGTCACCTCTGATCTTTTTACTAGTTTAGGTGTGCTGTACCGGCTCCGCAGTTTCTTCGCCCCCACTCAGTTTCCCTGTGTGAAGTACGCTTCTCATGTGTCGGATGGCTCAACCCACACAGCTCTACTTGTCCTGGTGGAATCAAAGGCTTTTTGTCTCATCAATTCCCCGCCTCTTACTGACTGTCTTCACTCCTCTCTCTCTGTAACTGCATGCCTCCTCCTTTAAGGAGCGTATGCAGTACCAGGCTTTTGACATATTCCCATTTCTTTTCTGGCCAACTCTGTAACGCAGGGGTTGATCTGTATTTTTAATCTTTCCTCTGCTCAACCGGTGAACTATGGAACAACTTTCCTCAATCCATTTTCACCTCTGTCTATGACCGCCAATCTTTCAAATGCAGTGTCCAGGCACATCGAAAACTTCGAATCTTGATTTAGGCTCTTTTCTTTTCCTTCTATAGGGGAAGGGGAGTGTTTTTGCGGAGATTCGCCTTTGGCCGTCCCTTCCTCCATAATATATATACCGTATATACTCGTGTATAGGTCGAGTTTTTAAGACTGAATTCTTAGGGAAAAATTAGGGGGCCGACCTATATAAGGGTAACATTTTCGTGGGGTTGAAATCCGTGCACGATGGGGAGGGCTAGGTGCTCCTGTTAGCTTCAGACATGAAAAATATTTACCATTTAGTACCAGTAAACAATGAAAACATAAAATATGTACCAATAATTAAAATTACCAAATATGTACCAATTATTAAAATTACAGAATGGTAGGACAGGATGATATAAAACATTTCTAGTGTCTAGTTTTTGGAAATGAGTTTTATATGTCGTAAAATATGGTGCTTTATTACCCTAATTTGTTGTTCCACTACCCTCAACAACTGGGGTCGACCTATACACGAGACACATGATAAATTAATGATTTCTTGTCCAAAAATCAAGGGTCGACCTTTACACGAGATCGACGTATACTCGGGTATATACGGTATATATACTGTATATACAGTGTGGGAAAAAAAACTAATGACGCTCGTAAACATGTATTTATTGTTGGAAAAAAATGAAGATAGGATTGTTAAACTTAACGTAAGTGTTCCTTTATCAATCCTTAATTTATATAAAAAAAATTGTTCTATGTGACCCCCTTCTTGTTGAATACATTTGGTTAAGCGCGGGATCCACTCATCGATGCGTCTGTCAATATATCGCAGATACACCTGATTCCAGCCATCCAACACTTTAAGGTGTAACTCGTTAACATTGCGAATATTTTCACCTGGTGTATAAACTTTTGATTTTAAAGCTTCCCAAATGCCATAATCGAGCGGCGTAAGATCTGTACTATTGGGAGGCCACATGTTCGGTTCAATGAAATTGGATGTTTCTTGTTCCAGATACGCGATTGTACGCTTCGCCCTGTGTGCTGGTGTTCCATCTTGTTGGAAAGTGAAATTATTTCCACTAATCTGACGAATATCATCCAAATACTGTGGAAGGACCTGTGTACAGTAATATTCTGCATTGATTTTGGCTTGTGGCTGAATCACAACAATTCTTGTTTTGCCTAATTTTGAGACGCAAGCTCCTACCATAATGCTAGGCGAAAAGTTAGATGTTTCCTTTATTAACCGCTCGGGTGCAACATCACGTTTTCTTGCAACATTTGCGTATACCCGATCGTTTTGTTGGTTAATCGGTGCTACAATGTGAAATAATTTCCCATCAGAGAACCACAATCTTCGAACTGAGTTACCCAGAATCTGTTATCAGGCTTTATGCATATGTCATCCGCCTAACCTTATTGGCATCGGTTAGACTTTGCCCTGATATACGTTTATAAGCTTTTAAACTCAAATCGTGTTTCACAATATTTCTAACACTACTATGACTTATACGTGTTTCTTTTTCGATTTCCCTCGGTGAAATGTGCGTTCCTGCCTTACCTTCCTGACTTAAGATATAACCTTCCACTAAGTCTGGTTCCACTAAAGACTGGTTCTGCGTCAGGGGTAGATGACTTATCGAATGAGCACTTAAAATATGCAAATGACGTAGTATGTCTGCATATATCATTGCTCCTATCAGCCATGCTTGCTCATAGCTATATCCCTGCAGAGTTCATGAGGGTATATATCTTGCCCCTGGTCAAAAATAAGTATGGAGACATTCTGTCCAGCAATAATTACAGGCCTATTGCTGTCGCTTCCTGCTTCTCGAAACTACTAGAAAAACTCTTGTTTCTCCGATTAAATGATTTCCTATGGACATCTAATCAGTTTGGCTTTAAAAGGTCCCACTCAACTGACCTGTGTATCTATGTACTTAAAGAAACAATATCTAAATACATTGACAGTAATTCAACCATTTATAGCTGTTTCCTTGATATAAGTAAGGCATATGATAGGGTGAACCACAATATTTTATTTGCAAAACTAGAAGACAGGAAGGTTCCCATGTACATATTAAATTTATTGAAATTTTGGTATTCCCACCAATCTTTCACTGTTAGGTGGGGCAATGTACTATCCGAGTGTTTTGGCTCCTCTTGTGGGGTGAGACAAGGCTCCTTGCTCTCCCCTATGCTGTTTAATGTGTATATTGATGGATTAATTGCTTCACTTAATGAGGCAACAGTAGGATGTTGTATAGATAACACAAGGATAAATAACTTAGTTTATGCCGATGATATGGTGTTAATAAGTCCCTCTGTTAAAGGTCTGGATCGGCTACTAAAAGTCTGCGAAGTGTATTCGCAGAAACATGATATTCTTTTTAATGTGACAAAAACTAAGGTTATGCAATTTCATCCTAAAAGCTGTAATCAGCCAGCTGATATAAGGTTTAAAATGAATGGTGAAGTAATTGAGGAAGTACAAGAGTTTAAGTATTTGGGTCAAACTATTACCAGCTCCTTGAGTGATGACTCGGATATAAGAAAACAATCTCGAAGCCTGTGTGCTAAAGCGAATATGACCATAAGGAACTTTCGTTTCTGTACAAGTGAAGCTAAAGACACACTCTTTCGTACTTTCTGCAGTAATATATACGGTCAGCAACTCTGGGTGAATTATAAAAAAGGTTCTGGCAGAACCCTAAATTTGCTGTACAACAGGTCGTTTAGACTCTTACATAAATTACCCCCGAGATGCTCAGCTTCTTCGCAAATGTTTGCAACCCGCAATGTTCCGAGCTTCCCGGAGGTAACAAGACGTGCTCAACACAGTCTAATGCAAAGAATTAAAAAATCAACCAACCCGATCATCCAAGCTATCCATGAGTCCTGCCATTTATCCTCTAAGCTATGGAGTTTTTGGTACGAAAACGTCTGTCTGTAGCTCCACTTAACTTCGACAGTGCAGTATTATTTCTAATCAATTGTATATATTTTTATCCTTAGTGTATGAACTGTCATTGTATTAATAATATTTGTCATATGGACTATAGTCTGCCAATAAACCTTTTCATTTTCATTTTCATTTCATTTGCCTGAGTTCTTGCACTTTTGGGACGGCCACTTCCATCACGTCTCTTAACATCTCCAGTTTCATCAACCTTTCTAATGATATACCGAACTCCTGTTTCAGTCCACAGTTTATTTTGGAACATTTGTATCATTCTTCTGGCGCCCAGACCTTGGCCAATTCTTAGATTCTTTATAAGCATTTCGTCTTCACTGTATTTAGGCATTTTTGCACTTATTTTAGGGGATCTTAGTTATATTTTACTTTCTGAAATCTGAAATAATAAAGAAAAATAGACGTAAATATTACTGCAATCGTATAAAAGGGTGTATTTAATAGTGTGAAAATTGTAAGTTTATTGGATCATTATCATGGGCAAAAACAGCTTGCAAATTTTCGTCATCAGTTTTTTTTTGCCCACTCTGTATATATATATATATATATATATATATATATATATATATATATATATATTAATATATATATATAAAATTTCATTTAAACGCTTGCTCCTAGGGAAGCGTAGTTTAAGGATAAACAAGAAAACCCAAATCTTTATCACTCTTGTTTAAGATGCATGCGTTCCAAAACTCAGTTTCCATCTTCAGTGTTCTAAAATTATAAAATACTAAAAAAGGTAAAATGCAGTGCAAAATATTAAAATAAGAACATATTGTGGAATGAAATTAATAGTAAAAATGGAATAAAAACTTACTTTATGAATTCCTTAGTATGTTTTACAGTAATAAATATTGGCACAGAGCCATAGTACAAAAACAAGAAATTAAAATTAAAAATTAAAAAATTAAAAATTACAAACGATGTTATTCTGTGATGATCAGGTAAAAAACGGAACTGTAATTGTTTAGGGTGGGTTTGGCTTTTCGGATGTATAACTATTCTAAAATGCGGAGGACGGTTAGCTGATTGTTGAAAGCGTTTATTATTTGGAAAGAGGAGGGGTCAATAGTGTAATCTGTAGTTAGGGGGTGGTGTTAGTGCCACTTTTTTCAGGTCCCCTTTTAAAATATGGATATGGTCTATCTAAGTGTCGAGATACCACTGCATGACCCAGTAGTCCATTCTAACCCCCCTGTACATACCCCTCGAAGTCCACACACCCCAAAACTTTCCATTTTTCTCTCAAAATGGAATTCTAATGGGGATGACAAGTCTGAAAATCAATATGAAAATTATATTGATGAGTTTTACTCTGCAACAAACAATGAGATATACTGTACATAGGAAACATGTTAGAACACAGTAGAAACTCTATAGAGTCACACTTTCTGTTAACATTGTTCAATTTGTGAATCATAAGGGTAGCGTTTCACTGCAACTGTAGGTGTCTTAGTTGGCTTTGCTCAGAAGTGTGTCCATCGCCTGGCTGATATCCTCCAGTGTCACCTCTGCATTGGAAGTGATGTTGCTCAAGTACAGTTTCAGGTTTACTGCATAGGTTTTGATTGGAAGCTTCCTGTGGTCATTCATGAGACGGAACGGATCGCTTGTTTTGGGCAGTGAAAACGACGTGTCGCGAGCGTAGCGAACCTCCAGGTAAAGACGTGATAACTTAGTGTTGTCATCGATGTCTGATGGTACGTACTCATCAACTGCATCAGCTGATGTAAATGAACCTCCCATGGTTTTCAGCACCTCAAGGTCCTTGTTTCTCCTGCGAGCTTCTGTCAGATTAGCAATTTCCTTGTCTTGCAGGCCTTGCTTCTTGAGTTCCTTCTGTTTAATGTTCCATGCCAGCATGATTTCTGGTATTCTGCCTCCTTTTCTAACAATATTGCTATAGTTCCTGAATGACCCTGGCTGCCGTTGGTCAATCGGATCTGTTGACTTGGCTTTCACTTGGGCTGAAGACGCACTACCAAGCTGTTTGGCACCCCTCCTTGAGAGCTCATAATTCACGAAGCCAACACTGCGCTCTGCAGCCAGGTTGTGGATTGGTGCTTTCTCTAGCTTTTGAGTGTCCATGTAGGCAAGGGACATCTCTGAAGACTCATCATAGTCTCCAAAGCCAAAAATATCCCCCTTCTGTTTCTGGAATCTAGCAGCCAACTTGGGGAGGATCATATTCAGGAGCTTGATCACTTGGGGTTGAAATGAGGTGGCTAATTTGACTATGACCTCACAGATATCCTGGTCATACTTCGTGTGTTGGAACATGTCCTTGGACACGAACTTGAACGCTGGCTCATCTATATTTAGGAGGTTAGCAGAATCAGTGTCTGTCAGGTCCTTGTACAGCTCCTGGAATGCAGGAATTATCTTTGAGTACGTTGTTTTTGATGACGTTGTTAGTGACAGGTAAGGCTCAACCAGGTGGAGTCCAATGAGCAATGAGGGCACCAGCACAATACATGACCTTCAAGAAGTCCATGTCCAGGAAGCATCTGACGATGCAGGCTAGCTGGTTGGTGACATGCTTATACTTCTGCAGAAACGATGCCACATCATCCAGATGGTAGACGCAGATAGCACAGGTGATCGTCAAGCGATTGAAGCGTTCGTCCTTGGGAATGACCGACTTGTTTGGTTTGAGGGCTACGTGGAGATCAAATTCACTGGCCTTGTTCCATGGCTTGTGGTCGAAGTCATGGTTGATCAGCCGGGTCGTGCAGTCAAGGGCTTGCTCAGTAACACTCGCTGCTGTTGTCGTTGCATTAACCAAGAAGTTTGAGTATATCTTGTCCCTTCCCAGCGTGTTCTCTATTTCAGACCACTGCTTGGTGACAACCCTGTTGAACATCAGTGTTGGGTGTACATTGCGGAACAAATGATCAGGGACATGTTCAGAGTCCAGACTTTCTGCCACCATCTCATCCACATTGATGTTATGACCTGTCTGATCTGTTATGACAAAGTCTATCTTCTCAAAGAGAGTTTTGGCTTCGACACCACTTGCAGCCTGCAGGATCTCCAAGACTGCCATTTTTAGCGCAGCTAAGTTCTCTCTGGACTCTGAAGCAATGCCCATGGTGGGTAAGGACCTGTACTTCCCATTCACTGTGATGCTCTGAACAGAAAATGACCCTGCGCCTTGTTTCTTGGAACCATCAGCGGAATAAATCACCACAACCTGTTCATTAGTGTTCATGATTTCTTTGACAATCTCATCTAATGTCAGTGCCTCAATGCTTTTGCTTGCTTGTCTGATACTGCTGGATTCTGGCAGGGTGTCTAGATCAATGACTTCTGGCTTATCATGGTGCTTCCATGTTCTCCCAAACATTTTGTTGCCAACTGTGATGACAGCTACTTCTGCCTGCCGTTCAGACATATGGTAGCAGCTCTTGAGCTTATCAACAGTTTCGTAGAATTGTGGTCGCACTTTTCTAATGTTCTCACGGATATGCTGGTATCTGGGTGGTAGTTCATCGCTTTGCTGAGTCACTGTAACTGACAACATCCGCCGCTTCTTTACACCGGGGCCATCTTCATTAGCAGAACTCTGATTCTGTATATCAGAGTATGTTTTGTCAGTGTCCATACCCTGATCATCTGAGTCTGACTGTTCACTGTCCTCAAAAGAGGCAAGTGGTTTGCAGAGGTCTCTCTCTTTTTCTGCATCTTCTCTCATCTTCTCTAGGCTTCGTAAGTCCTTTCTTCGGCGCTCCATTGTTTCCATCCACTTCCGATCAACAAAGTCCTCACAGTACATTTTCCTTTGGTCTTTTGATCCTCGAGAGAGGCCCATTCCATGTCCCCCATTTTCACTCCATGTTTCAGTTCCAGCTGCTTACGTGTTGCAGAGTCCTGGCAGAAGATATCCAACACCTGTTCTACCCTTTTGTTGAAGGCCTTGGATCTTTCACGGAAACTCTCATAGCCAAGGAGTCAGTCTGTTTGTAAAGTTGTCCGCTGAATAAAAATAATGTCCGTTGCCGCTAAAGTTAAAAGTTTAGAAAATTCTAATTTTTTAAGTCTTACTAGTCGCCAATTAGCCTAATCTCTTGCGTATTATTCTTTTCTGGCTCTAAAACAGGAAACCTATTAGTTGTAACAGTAGTATGACCTAAAAATGGGAGATTGCAATGCAATGTTGATCAATGTTGCAAGGGGGAGGGGGTTGGCGGCCGTGGGGGAGGGGCTTGGTGCCCTGCATGAAGGGGATTGGCCCAAGACCTCCCCCGAAAGGGGTACCCTAACTTGTCCTGACCTAGGAAGGTAACCTAGGAGAGAGGAGAAGGAGAGAGATCTTTTCGTTGGCATGTCTTGTCGCATACTGAAGTTCTTGACTTCCTCAGCTGGCTTAGAAGGTGTAATCTGGCTTAGAAGGCGTAATCTGGCGTAGAAGGCTTAATTAGTCAGTTGGCTTGTTTAGAAGACTATATATATATCCGAGGCAATCCATAAGAATAGTTGCCAGATTGCGCTATTTATTTAATTTGTATATATATATATATATATATATATGATTATATAAAGTATATATGCATGTGGGGTGTGTATGCATATACGTTTGTCCGTAACACGGAATAAATAAAGACTTTTAGGGGCTCATCCCATCAACAACACGTGGTCGAAATGAGGGCTACAATCGTCTAAGTACAAACTTTATGACCTCCGTATAGACATTAGGAGCCCACCCATCAGCAGCACGAGGTCGAGATGGGGCTGCACCAATCGTCTAGACTTTAAGACCTTTCAGCAGTAACACAGTATTACATAGCCGACTTACCTATGGCTTTTACTTACTAACTAGATCTTACTTACCAACACTTGATAGACCAGAGCCGACTTATCTACGGCGTTTACTTACCAACTCCTGATAGACCTATATGGTCTCAAAAAACGACCGAAATAATAGACAAAGCTATTAAGCATAAACGTATTAAAATACATTTATGAGGCCATGGTAGATCTATACGGTCTCAAAAAAACGGCACAACCAATAGTTAAATCTATTGAGCTTCTCGTAGCGAAACACCACCAGGAGGCCATTGTGTTGTTGGCTAGGCGCTCTTTTAAACAAAAACTCAAATATGATAAACCAAATTTAATGCAAAAACAAATTTTTTGTCTTAAGATACAAATATATTTTTAAATCTTATAAAGTTCAATGAATATTGTTTATATTAAAAATAGATGCTATTTTAGGGTAACTTATTCATTTTTCACCTTTTCATTATGTATTCTACGTTACCCACAATTATTATTATCACTAATATTTGACATATGGAGTATGAGGTACAATAAACTTTTTCATTTTTATGTAAGTGTGATTCTTACGTATATATATATATATATATTAGGGTGTTTCATACCTATAGGGTAAAATAAAAATGAGCTTGGAGTTTTAATCCACACGTTTCTCCGTATTCTAAAGAACAAGAAAACACGTTTGTGCAAGTTTGAACCAGATCGCGCTGCATTTAGAGGTCCCCAACTTTGACGACTTTTTGTCAGTTCATTTCTCGCCTGCCTGCAGTGAAGACAGTTTTCTTCGTCACTTGAGCAGTTCGTGTTGTATAGCCTATTGGACAACTATGGAGGTAATTATATATGCTACTAATTATCTCATTTTACTGTGGTATTGAAATTTATTATTATTTAATTTCTGTCATTTTACTGTGGTAGTGATATTTATTATTAATATTACATGAAATTAATTAGTCTGTTGCATATTGGACAACTAAGCTGGTAATTATTTATGATACTAATTAATGTAATTTTACTGCGGTATTGAAATTTATTTAATTAATGAATTGTCAAAGAGAACGTAGTGTACACGTATCAGTTTTATAAATAAAGAAAAGCAGTAACTGGGACTCGAACCAGTGTCATAGCCGTTTGGAGGCATCGCTCAAGTCGGCGTACACAGCACGCTATCCACTCCCTAGATGGTGTAGTGGATAGCGTGCTGTGTACGCCGACTTGAGCGATGCCGCCAAACGGCTATGACACTGGTTCGAGTCCCAGTTACTGCTTTTCTTTATTTAATTAATGAAATTAATTACGATGTGAAATTATTTCTGTGGAATTATTTAGTTTGTTTTCTTTTCCACGTGTCTACCAGAGCGAAAACAGAAGTGTTTCTTATTGGCCAGACGGATGCGAACATCACATCAAGTGGCCTTCCAACTCAGTTGCAAGTACTCAAAAAGTACTTTTACCACCAAAAGGAGCAAAAATTTGGACGTACTAAATGCCTGAACCTGTGCCTGGATGCCTGTCTCATATTTTGGGAGAGAGCGAGAATCCCCATGATGCGTCGAGATTCGGCCTTGAGGAAGATGGAATCCCTTCTCAAGGAATACGACCGGCTTGTGAAGCACAAGTCACATAAAGCAGAGTCCTTCCGAGTGAAGGAGGCGATGTTCAAGGAGGCAATAGCGAAGGAGATCATGGACATTGCTCATTCACAGGCTAAGGAAATGATGAAGAATCAGGAGGACATCCACTTTCTCGACATGCAGCGTGAAGATCCAAATTCCTGCAGCATGGGCCCTGTTGACATGAAGCTTCACTATAAGGAGATTAGGAAAAGGAAGAGGCTGGACAAGATTAAGGAACAACAGGAGAAGGCCAGGAAGGAACAAGGAGCTGCAGAAGATACGGGGGCTTTAGTGATTTCAACTTCGTCAGAGACTGACTCAGATGTCGTTGACCCAACCGTGGAAGTTTTTCCATCCTCCTCCAAGGGAAATACCAAGAAGCGACGCAGGAATCTGATCTCACAGGATGTGACGACTACCTACGATCGGCTGAATATTTCGTACCGCGATTCAGCTATGTCATACGCTGCAGCGGCTAAATCACTAGGTTTTGACTTGGATGAACTGTCCATTTCTGCCAGTACCATGTACCGCACACGCAAGGCTCTCAGGAAGGTGGCTGCTGAAAGTTATCAATCCGACGAAGTTTGTCCTGGTCAGCCTCTTGTCTTGCATTGGGACGGTAAGCTCCTACCTGACAATGAGCAATGGAAGGAGAGCGTTGACCGGATCGCCGTCCTCGTCTCTGGCGACGGCAAGGAGAAGTTGCTCGGCGTTCCATGCATTCGACTTGGACACAGAATTCTTGAAAAAGCCAGTTGCCGAGTGGACTGAAGTAGAGGGCTTCAAGCAAGCAGCGGCAACTGTTAACAAAATCTCTGTCGTCAACGATCGGGCCGAAAGAGCCATCGCGCTCACCAAAGAGTTCAACTGTTCTCTGACGAAGAACGAAGAGCAGAAGCAGTATTTGCTCAAAACTGTGATGCAGCATAGGGCGAAATACCCGAATAAAACCAAGAAGGATTTCATGGACAAATGATTCGCAAGAAGTGGTTATGTTTTTTGTATCTTTGTGAAAATGTGTAGTGAAATGGTACTCGTTTGTTGAATAAAAATTCATTGACAAATTTTTGTTTAATTTTTTCCGTTTATGATCTGCCAGAGCATGAAACTGGGGACCCGTAAACTTTAAACTATTGAATTAATACTTCGGTTTATCAGTCTCCTCAGCAAATGGAACAAGGGGATCCATGTGGATTAAAATTTTTCCAAACTTTTAATTTATGAAACACCCTAATATATATATATATATATATATATATATATATATTAGTGATGGATCGAGTGGTCGGTTTTTCACAACCGCGGTTGCGGTTGTGTTTGCGGTTGTCGAATTTTTTCCAACCGCGGTTGCGGTTGCGGTTATCATATACTAGGAAAAATGCGTAATTATTAATTGGATTTAGCCACTATAGTGCGATTTAGCCACACTTGGTACATAATATACACTAAATAGTATTTATTTAGTAAATACCTTATGTTGAACACAAGTTTTGCAATACACCGCTACCGCTATTTGTGTGTTGCAAAACTTGTTCAACATAAGGTATTTACTAAATAAATACTATTTAAATGAAGTATATTCTAAACTTATATAGCTATTATGAAAGAATAGGTCAAATTAATTAAAACCATATTTTGCACTAAGTGTGTTACCAGGATGAGGGACGAGGACCCATCGCACTGTTCATCCCACCTACCACTTTCCCCAGCCTCCACCCATTGGAAAGTTATGGATTATTATTCATTTGAAAAACTGATGTCAAACTTAATGACAGGCAGTGTGAATTTCAAGAATAATATTTTTGCTGCATTTTCACCTTTCAAGCGGCAACGCCTCTCATCGTACAACGTTCCCGCTCCACGCATAAGGAGACCCATCATTTTCTTTTTAAAAAAAGAAATATTTCTAATTAACCTAAAATTAAAATTAACTAAGCTTTTACAACCGCAACCGCACTTATGGAACGGCGGTTGCGGTTACGGTTGCGGTTGTGAATTTTTGTGCGGTTGTAGTGCGGTTGCGGTTGCGGTTATTCGATCCATCACTAATATATATATATATATATAGCATACCTTCAATAGGAATATAAAGAAGAAGAGATACGACTCTCAACATTTATTGGCCATACGTTTCGGTCCACTCTGGTCCACTTCAGTGACTACATGAAAGCATCTAAAGACAATCAAAAATATAACTAAAGTAAATATAAAGGTCAGAAAAATATACTGTACGTAATAAAACCTAATACAATAAGAAAATAGTTAAAAATAGCTTGAAAAAAAAGTATCTGGATAGTAAGACAATAAAACAATAAAAGTTAAACCCATTAAAAATAAAATTTAAAAATTTAAAAAGGACTAAGAGTTGCAAATGACAAGAGTTGCAAATGACAAGAGTTGCAAATGACAACTGGAGAGAAAAAAGAAAGGAGAAAGAACCTAAGTTACTGCATTGTGTTGAAAAGGTGTTAGTTGGTTGATTAGGAAATATGTAATTTTATCGAGGAAAGGCTGTCGTTCAATTCTGGATTTAATTTCTTGATAAAAAGGGATTCTAAAATTTTGAGATCAAGCGAATTAGAAGCAGACGACAGAATCGTAAAGGAGTTCTGGGAGCACGGGTTGTCATGGGTCTCTGAATGATGCCGAATAGCAGAGGATTCAGGAGAGGAAAGAGGGCGAAAAGTTCGATAAGAAAAACCCAAATGCTTCGAAATCCTAACTTTTAACTGCAAGGCAGTCTGCCCCACATAGCGACTTTGGCAGGTCGCACATGTATGTAGATAAATAACAAAGGATCTCAAAAGCACGAGGAGGTGAGCTTTATGGCGGAAAAAAGATTGCAGAGAATTAGGATTAGAACTGATAATTATGAAGTCGCATTGAGGGAAGTGTCTGTCCAAAATAGAGTGGACATTTTTATTAAGTTGAAAAGTTAGTTAGTCTAAAAAAGGAAGCTTAAGATAAACCTTCTGTTTCGGAACCGTGGACTGAATTATTTTGCGTTGAGAAGTTTGTACTATGTTTATTTACGGTAACATCAAGAAACGAAATTTTATTGTATTGTTCTACTTCCATAGAGAATTTAATATTAGGATGCTTAGTATTAATGTGATTTAAAAATAAAGGGGCGTGATCTTTATGCTTAAAAATGACAAAACAATCGTCTAAATAACGTTTAAATAAAATAGGTTTAAAATCAGGCAGACAACCCCTCAGCCACTTTTCCTCGTGAAAGCAAAGAAAACTATTAGCAAAAGACGGACCAAGAGGCGAACCCATTGCCATGCCCTCGTGCTGGTGGAAAAGTTCTTTATTAAAAAAGAAAATGGTATCCTGGACTGATAACTTTAAAAGTTTTGAAAACAATTGTTTGCTTAATCCCAAAATGTCATTAGTGGAACCAAACAAAGAATTTATAATAATATCACAAGTTTCTAATACAGGTACATTGGTAAACAAAGAGTGAACATCAAAGGAAGCCATGAAACAATCCTTAAATTTCAACTTGGTGACACAATCAACAAACTCAAAAGAATTTCGCAAAGTGAAATAACTACGTGTGAGAGGGTCTATGATTGGGACCGAAAATTTTGCGAGGTTATAACTTGGAGTATTTATGGCTGCAAGAATGGGGCGAAACGGAACTCCAGGTTTATAGGTCTTAGGTAGGCCATAAACAACCCCTGGGTTAGTACCTGAAGCAAAAAGCTTATTGTAATGGTTGATTTAAAGCCCACGACTTTTGAGAGAACGTAAGAAGTTGTTGATTCTGTCCTCCAGTTTCACAATATATATTAACTGGATCAGTCTGCAGTTTCAAGAACTTAGTAGAATCAGAAAGTAAATTATACATTTTATTTAAATAGTCTTGTCTATCTAAGACAACAACACCTTTACCCTTATCAGGCTTACAAATAATTACATTCTTATCCCTCTGTAAGTTCGTGAGAACTTTAAAATCACTAAAACTAAAAACTGGACAAAAAACCTTAAACCCATCAAACTTATAGTAGAACTTGTTTGCTAAAAGCTTAATATCCTCCACTGGATTAGAGTGTTGAAGAAAAGAGGGAAAAAGACTAATTTGATGGCAAAGTTTCTCAAAACATAAAAAATAACGACAAAAATCAAGCTTAAAAATGAGAAGTTTAAAATCCAATCCCAAGGATAAAATTCTTTTTTCTTCAGTAGATGAAACCTTATTGGAAAAGTTAGAAATAATTTCATCTCGATTAAGATCAAAGTTTAAACCCGACTGTTAACGCTTAAAATTTTGACGGGTTAGAGAGGTGACATAAAATTTTGATACATACCTCGAAATACAACTATTTAAAATAATGAAATCAAGGCAAGACACATTAGACTTCAAATATTGTGACATCGTGAGTAATTTATTACCCAATTTTAAAACAAGTTTACGTTTTGAGTCTAACTCGAGGGAAAGAAGTTTACTAGTCCAAGAACTGAGGCTGAGGGGTTGTCCGCCTGATTTTAAACCTATTTTATTTAAACGTTATGTAAACGATTGTTTTGTCATTTTTAAGCATAAAGATCATGCCCTTTTATTTTTAAATTACATTAATACTAAGCAATACAATAAAATAATAAATACAATAAATACAATAAAATTTCGTTTCTTGATGTTACCGTAAATAAACAGTACAAACTTCTCAACACAAGTATACAGAACCAACTACCACCCAACTCAGTACTCATTTTTTAGCAATATCCCACTTACTTTTAAGCTGGCTAGTATTAAAAGTTGTATTTTTAGAGACTATCACCTCTGTTCAAGTTGGTCTTCGTTTAACTTAGAAATTCAGTATCTTAAGAGATTTTTTAACTATAATTTTTATTGCATTTCGACTATTGAGACTTTAATTTCAAAATTGTTAAATAACTTATATTCGCCCAAAATAATTCAGTCCACGGTTCCGAAACAGAAGGTTTATCTTAAGCTTCCTTTTTTAGACCAACTAACTTTTCAACTTAATAAAAATGTCCACTCTATTTTGGACAGACACTTCCTTCAATGCGACTTCATAATTATCAATTATAATCCTAATTCTCTGCAATCTTTTTTCCGCCATAAAGATCACCTCCCCGAGTCGTATCTCTTGTCTTTATATTCCTATTGAGGATAAGGTTCCCGAAGAACACTTCTATCGTAACTATATACAGTATATATATATATATATATATATATATATATATATATATATATATATGGTGTTCAACCAAGGTGAAAACATGTGCCTGTAGCTCCACTTCGACATTATTGCATTATTTTTAATATAATTTTAAACCAGCTTTTAGGATCGTATTAAATCTTACTGTTGAAGATAGAAGATGTCCAAGAAATAATGATGCAAAAATATTTGCAAAAATATTTAATTGACTAAAATATATACATATTTTTTACTTCACCATCCATTACTCTGACTGAAATGTATAACATTATTTTCTATGTTTTATACCCAATTGCAACTATCATACACCCATATCATTTTCATATATCATCTAGTGGGTACAAAAGAGAAATGTCTCTTGTTGTGTCACCCGTTGAAGTTCTTAATTTTACCACTCTTGTCTACCCCGTCTGACCCTTGTCTGAGTTCTAAAACTCGAGCCAGAGCCCTGTACTGCCTTGGAGTCCTGTCGTGTATTAGAACAAGGTCCCCACCCTTAATCGTGTCAGACGAATCCTTCTTAGTTATTTGTTTATGTCTCTCCCTTAGACCCAACAAGTACTCAGTTTTCCACTGCTTAATGAAATGAGCCTTAACTTTAGTTAAGTGATATAACCTAGTCTGGAGACAATAATAATAATTATAATAATAAAACCAAATTTAAATAGTGCTAAAAATGTATTTAAAATAATTATGTTGAGCGTCCACTTTGAAAAAACCTGAGGACTGCTTAAACCAATTTTGATAGAGACGCCCACAGAAGTGTAACCGTCCAGTCAGAAAGCCCGCAAGCTGGCGAATGGCCTTTTGAGTTCAGGCCTACGTCAGTTGAAATGGGTCAAAGCTCCGCATATAAAACGGGGTCCACTTTCATCTCGAGGCCATATTAGCTGTATTTTCCAGTGAATAATCACGCGTTGCTAGCCGTAATGAATACAGACAGTGAATGAGATTCCTTTTCATCACCAGACGTATACGAAGTTGGAGATGTTATGTAAGTTACATTCGCTAAGTGAAGTGAGAATATACACATACATAGTTATATATATATATATATACGGTAAAGTGATTTTATTCTGATGTTATACAGAGCTGACACATCCATGCTGCTCTTCGCAGTTTCTGACCCGGGAGAATTATTTTCATCGCAAGAAGTGGCCAACATTTGTGAAGCTGTACAAACTGAGACAATGGATTGTTGTACACACGAAATGTAAGTAGAAAATTATATCCCCATATTTTAACCAAAGCTTTTTTATAACTTCTCAATCTCTCTCTCTCTCTCCCTCCCTCCCTCTCTCTCTCTCTTCTCTCTCTCTCTCTCTCTCTCCTCTCTCTCTCTCTCTCTCTCTCTCTCTCTCTCGCTATATATATATATATATATATATATATATATATATATATGTTAGGATGAACAATGTTTATATTTGACTCATAGACATTTTAAAGTAGTCATATTATAAATTTAATGGTTAATTTTTATTAAAAACTATGAAATGTGATTTAAACTGAATATCTCTCTCTCTCTCTCTCTCTCTCTCTCTCTCTCTCTCTCTCTCTCTATATATATATATATATATATAATTATATATATATATATATGTATATCATGTGTATTTCACTCAGTGTTTAATATGATCTTACATTATATAATTCAAGATATCTCATCAGTATTGGTACCATGTTAAAACTGTAGGCTACCAGAACCCATTTCTGTAGTTTATTTTCCTCTGAAGCGTAATTTGTGCTATAGATTTCAGGCACTGCGCAATTTAAAGAAGGGAGTTAAACGAATAGAGTAGAATGCTTATACGAAAACTCAATTTGAAGTGTAATATTGTTCATCTTTTTTCTCTTAAAGGGGCATTCAAAATTTCTACTTTTACGTATTAATTTATATCATAAATCAGAGGCCTGGAAACTTTCTTCAGAAAAAATATATGAACTTAATTGTGACCATAAAATAAATAAAAAATTTCTGTCTACAACCGTATCTTTTTTTCATAAAGGACCAGGGCGGAGTTGGATCGTGTTGTACATACGTTTCGTAATAGCTTTGAAGAAACTCAAATCGACGACGGTGATTTGAATACGGGGCTAGAAGTTTTACAGGACATTCGGTCCTACGATTGCCTCATCATGGGTGAAGTGATGTAAGTTTTTCTTTTTTCTTGTGTGTGCGTGTGTGTGTGTGTGTGTGTCGGGTAAGAATAAGCCTTATATTTTCAACATTTTATTAAATTATAAAACTATGAGGATTGTTTTATAAATTAATACAAAATAGCGTTTACTATATACAACACATTTTTACGTTATATGGCCTTCAATGTTTCTCACACATATAGGAGCGACATTGCTCTAATTTTTTTATACATTATATATATATGTATATATATATATATATACACACCCGGTGCCCCATTCGAAATGAAACAACTTTGAAACCTTATAATTTTTTATTGAATGATGCAAACAATGTAATATTCGCACAGTAAATAGTCAATATCATAAAGTTTCATATAATATATGTGAATTATAACATTTAGATACATTAGAGTTCTTTATTGTATGCATTCAATATGTACACCATTTGAAGCACGGACCAGGTCACAACGGTACTCAATTTCCCTCCACACGTTGCCTAGCATCTCAGGAGTTACAGAGTCCACCGCTTCTATGATGCGCTCTTTCAGTTGAACGAGGAATCTTCAGTTCGACACTGGCACGACGGATGGGCTTTCTCGGGCTACTACCAAAGTCGCAGCGTATTCGTTCAACATCTTCTTCCGATCTTGGTCCATGCATATAGGTCTCTTCTGGTGGGTGGTTCCTTGTGAAAGGTTTTATGGAATCGCCGTTGCACCAGAGTAGAGGACTTCAACTCAGCCATCAATAACACACATTTCCCTTTTTCTTGTGGGGTAAACATAATTCAATGTGAAACAAACAAAAAACATTATGACAAAAACGTATGCATATGTTGTAGTAACTGGCAAAGTTTCAACATTCTCACATTAATACTTTAAAAATTACAGAATTTCAAAGTTGTTTCATTTCGAATGGGACACCCGGTGTGTATATATATAAAAATATATATATACATATATACAACTTAAATTAGTTACAGAATTACATCCATTACATTTTAAATAAGTACAGAACATAATCCTCGTCATTAAACGTTACACAAACTAATATTATTAGGGTACAGTTTATAATTTTACACAATATAGTCCTTTAAGCTATACTGTGCATAGTGCTACAATTAATTGATGAAGTTACAATTATATATACACGCATAAAACTTTACACAATACACCGAGTGCCTACAAACGGGAACCGGTTTTTTATTTGGGTGCATACCAGTTCATCATTTCGTTCGGTGTCATACAAGTCGAATAATTTTTAAAAATTTGTAAATTCATTCCTGCGGGCCATACGCATGAGAAAGCGCAAACTGTACATGCCACATATGTTGCTGTAGAAGCTCTGGAATCGGTAAGGATTCCAGACTATTTGGGGAATTTGCAATTGATCGAGAAATTTTACAATAATAGCATCATTCCAAGGATGTCCACCCAGTGAATTAAAATAGTACATTCGTTCCCTATTTTTAAAATAAACGGCAATCCAATGAATCCCTTCTCCGCCATTAACATCCTTATTTAGAATAAGTGCGCCGCAGTTTCTCGTAGATTGAAGTTTCAGCGTTTCATTCTTCGCAAACACATCGATAAATTTGGAACGTGTGAATCGGTCACTATTCATTACTCTCTGGAGTGGAGTGTCCATTTTTAAAAGTCTGTGCGCCTCGGTGGTATAGTGGTTAGCGTCGCTGACTACGAATCCATCGGCCCAGGGTTCGAGACCTGGTGACTGCAGCCGGCGCGCAACAAAACCCAGCTGTTCATCCTTCCACACACAAAAAAAAGTGGTTGGTAGATAAATGGGTACCCTGGGTGGCATAGTGGTTAAGACGCTGGGCTGCTGGTGGGGCGTGGTTCGGATTCCACTTTAAACTGGCAAAGCTTGACCTTTGCCAGAATGAACAATTCGGGCGGAAGCTAACCGAAAGTTATACCAAAGGTTACACCTCTAAACTTATCAATTTTTATTAGGGCCTGCGATTCGAGGTAAACTAGTACATAAATAGGAGCCTCTAGCAGCTAGGCGAATTCCAATCTGACTGAGATGTTCCCACTCTGCTGTGGACTTATGTGTGTGTATTTATACTTGCAGATAAGTCGGGGGAGATGTCAAAGGGGTAAAGGTTCACCCTCTCAAGAATTCCTTCTGTGTTACGCCGATTCCTAATTCGTAACAAGTACTGGCAATATGTGCAAGATTACTATAAGCTCTCAAGCAAAGCGGGAACTCGTCATCTGTAGACTAATTCTTTTCCAATGTCCCACCTAAGGCGACTCCATTGATATACAGCGTTATATTTTTAAGGCCGAAATTTTCAAAATTAAATGCGGTCTTTTTATATTTTCCATTCACAGAAGCGTGTTCCTGAATTCCAGTTAATGACCTTTTAGGTAGAGCTCCAAGAGCAACATTTTCTATCTGTTTCGATGTTAGCCCTGAAGGCACCGTATACAGTTTGAGTTGGACTCTATTAATTGGGTATTTTACTGTGGCGTGTAGTAAAGTTTTTTCAATTTCTATTTGTTTAGCATAGTTTAATTTCATTCGACACACGCAGAGATATGTCTCCATAATATGAATCACCACAGGCTTCGAGCTCTCTTCTTTGTCAGCCCCTAGATTTAAACAAATCTCAGGGCCTGTAGGAGCGAGCTTTATTTTCATATCGACCCCATTCACAAGCAGCTTCTCTTGGAATGTGAAATCTGTGTGTAGGCGTCCGAAGCACTCATACCGGCATATCTTCTTTTTAGAATTTTTAAATTTGGCCTTTATACTACTTTCATCTTTAGCTTGATAATAGCCTTCGGCAGTTAAAAAGGTATCCTTCGCTTCTTTTGAAAAGTTGAGGACATTTTCCAGATAGGCTCGTAGGTGATAGTAGCCAGACCCTACCGAGACGTTGATCTGATTTATCAGGTCATCCCATAAGTAATGTCGTTTTTTACGATAGATTAAGTTTAAACTAGTCCCTCTCGGTTTAAGCATAAATTTTCCGAAGGTTATATCTAAGAGGAGATCTATCGTGTTTCGCTACATACTTTACAGACCTTGACCAGTGAAGACGTGTGTTTTGCTTTATGTGAACCCCTCATAAACATGGCGGTATCAGAAGAGCATATCAGGCATATAATGCTTTACGAGTTCAAAAAAGGGAATAGTGCTACTGAAGCAACGCGAAACATTCAGGACGTTAATGGCAACGATATTCTGCATGTGAGGAAGTGTCAAAGATGGTTTCAAAAGTTTCGGAATGGTGACTGCTGTTTGACAGATGCAGCACGCCCTGGACGCCCTGCTGAGTTTGATGATGACCTGCTGTTAGCCGCACTTGAAGAAGACTGTTCAACAAATGTCGAAGAATTGGCCCAGAAACTCAATTCATCCCCGTCCACCATCCATCGACATTTGCAACAACTCGGGAAAGTGCCTAAGTTAGGAAAATGGGTGCCACATGAATTGTCGGTCGACAATCTGAGGGTGCGGGTAAACATTAGCACAGCTCTTCATTCTCGTGAACTCCAAGATCCGTTTTTGCACCGTTTAGTGACTGGTGATGAAAAGTGGATACTGTACCAGAATGTTAAGCGCCATCGACAGTGGGTTTGTGCCGGAGAACCAGCGACACCACAGCCAAAACCAAATCTTCACCCTCGGAAGGTGTTGCTTAGTGTTTGGTGGGATAAAGGTGGTGTAATACACTTTGAAACCTTACCACACAACCAAACAATCACCGCTCAAGTCTACTGTCAACAACTGGATCAATTGAACACCGCACTAATAGAAAAGAGACCTTCTTTGGTTAATCGGAAAGGAATCGTGTTCCACCACGACAACGCACGTCCTCATACCGCTCGGATCACTTCTGCAAAAATTGAGGAGCTTGGATGGGAAAAACTTCCACATCCTCCATATTCTCCAGACCTTGCGCCTTCAGATTATCATCTCTTCAGGAGTCTGCAAAACTATCTTGACGAGAAACAGTATACTTCTTTAGATGACTTGCACACCAATCTTTGTGCGTTTTTTGCCTCAAAACCGCCTGAATTTTATAAACATGGCAGTGAAAAGCTTGTAGGACGTTGGCAGAGTGTCATTGATTCCGATGGAAAATATATACTACATTAAAAAGTTTCAGTTGAGTTTTTTTTTGTCCTTCAAATTCCGACCTAAAAAACGACATTACTTATGGAGTGACCTGATAAATACACGTCACATTGACTGAATATAGTGTGTAGAAAGTTTGTTTCTGGGTATACAGCGTAATCTTTCACGTATTCCGTTCCATCTGAAAGTACTATTCGTAGTTTAGCGTACATGTGCACCCAGCTTGGGTCAAAAAAGTAAGGGCCTGAGCTGGGGATCACGAACTCTATGAGAGCACTCGAGGAGCTAATGGTGTTTAACGGATTAACTGTAATAAAGCCACTGTGCTCTATAGATACTTGAGTTGGGGGCATGTCAAAGAAGGCCAACTCCGATTTACAACATTGTGAACTACACGGATGGATGAAACGTGCCATGACGTGACAGAAATAGACCTCTCTCGACACGTAGTAAACAGTCTATGATTCATGAGAACAACGTCCTTAGCTTATATCAGTTAAAAAAAGTGGTCAACCATAGGTTTCATGCGCTTAGAACACCTTTTTTGATGTCCTTTTACGTTTAACGCCAAGTGCTGGTAACCCCTTCTTCTTCCGTACAGAACTCTTCTTCTTCCCGCCACCACGCATTTTTCTCTCTGCGTCCCGTGTGCTTTTTTAGAACTTCTTTAGGCTTAGCCCCAGCCATTATGTCTTCTACTGTGTTAAGACCTGATTGTAACGCTTTCCTGCCGAGATATCTGGCACCACTCTTCAGCAAGGGGAAAGGCGTACGAGATGTGGTTAAAAAAATAGGTCTAATCCCACTTCCGCGGTGGTATTCTACCCCTCGATAAACTGTGAAAGGCCTTCGGGTCATTCTATCACAGTGCGACGAAAGTGTAGCTTCACTGTTAAGTTCCCGTCACCGAATGGAAAACTTTTCCCTTCAATCGTTCTTATATATATTGAGATACTGGTTAGTAGGTTAGTTGCAACATTGACATAATGAGACTTGTCGTATGTGATGCTTAAGCTCCTTCCCTTCCTCTATGATTGGGAATGTGGGCAATGCTGCAGCAGGCGCGCCCAACAAACTGATGTCCCACGATATTGATGTAAATATAGCACATGTCCAGGGGAGGGTAGCCATCGTTCAATTTCTCCAATTTCAGCTGATACATTAAGCTGCACAAGTCATGTTTTGATTCGTGAAATGTATCTCTTTAGATGGCTGCCCCATATCTGCCCTCGGTTATAATTTTGAACAGCCCTTTGTCCTTAATATTTCTGTTAGCCTTTAGTTTTAGAGTCAAAGTATGTGCCTAGGTATCTTTGTTTACGATTTCGTATACTAAATCAGACGTAAGATCTGAGCTTTTCAAACTACCATTTAAGTCTCTCACAACATCCTCTGCTGTGTCATACTGACCTGGTCCTAGTGTTACTACTGTAGTGTAGTACTGTGCTTCTCCACTCCGAGCGGCGCGCATGGTTTCGTCCGGACTTACCTCGGCCTTTTCACACTCATCACGGTTTCTAAGAACCGCAAAACTGGATTCTTTTTTATCAATATTTAAAAATTTGGTAGCCAATTGTAATTCGCATATTCCTACCTCATATGATTCACCGCCCAATTCAATGGACCCATGGAGTTCTGTTACAAAGGTGGCTACGGTGTTGTTAGGATGTACATTCAGAAGAGGACGGGAGTGTGACGTAGAAGTGGTTAGGCGCCATGTTGCATAATATTTAAGCTTCATTACTGCAGCTGCTTTTATATAGGTGTTGAAGCTTTCTGAGTACCCTAGCCATTTCACCAGGTACATTTTTTTCTTTCTTGAACCTTTGCTGCCTACAATTTTTTCAATTTTAAACACTTTTTTTTGTAAATTAAATGTCACTTTCTGCAGCTCGTCGCTGTAACAGCCCCCTACAATTTCTTCCCCATTCAAATCTTCAACGTAATACAGTAATACAGCATTATCTCGTCTTTAGGTCTCATAGCCCTAACTTTAGAAATCTTACCTGTCCAACCTTACTCAAATCCCTTCGCAAATTTATTACCTGAAAGTGACAGCCATATATAATCACTAATTTTGAAGCGCCAAGAGCGTGGTGGCACTCTACGAATATCTTTTCTCACCTCACGTTCTGCATGCGTACCTCTTTCTAAAATTTCGTTAGGTGTTGTTCCGATCGCACGGTGGTATGTACGGTTGTAGGATGAGGCCACCTAGTCCAGAATGTCTATATACTCGTATCTGTATGTGGTTTTTATGTGTGAAATAGCGATGCATGCGTTCCTTTATGGTACGCTGAACTCTTTCAGCTAAAGATGCCTTATGTATAGAATTGCTTGTGTAATAACTGATATTAAACTCTGTCAACATGTTCTGTAAAGCTCGGCCTATAAATTCTCTCCCCATGTCCGTACAAAAATAGCCAGGAATCTTTTTTCTTTCAACATCAGCCTTTTGGTGGTTTTAGCAACTGTTTCAGGCGATTTATTTTTCAGGGGAATTAGCCACAAATATCTAGAGAAAACATCTATTATGTATAGGATGTAACGGTAGCCGCCATTATACACTGAATATCTCTGCATGTCTGTTAAATCCGCCTGCCAATTAGAATCAGTCGAGGCTGCTGTCTTGGCTGTTTTAAACCTTTTTCTCACCGGCTTTTGAAATGTATAAGCATCTTGCGCCCGCAAAAACCTCTCAACATCTTTTTTCTCTACTCCATCATTATAAACACCTCTGTACAGTCTATTAACGCTGCCGTAGGAGGCTGGGTTAGAAATGTCATGATAACGTTTTCTTAATATGGTAGCCATTTGCGCATTTTGGAGGCGGTCGGGGATGGTTGGCCATTGTTGTTTGGTCTCTTCCTTCTCCTCTTCAGAGATGTTACTTATGGGGGCCAAGGCGAGTTCAGCTGTGGTACATGCGAGGCTTGTCCCAAGTTTTTTATCCTGTTCAGATTACCTATCAGTGTTTTTGGGACATTTATTTGCTGTAGTCTTGCTTTAATATGTTCCCATCTTGCTGATGAGGGCCTATCCCACTTTCTCACCACATCATGGACGATGTCAACGATGTTCTAACCCTGTACCATTGTTCCTTCAACAACAATCTCACCTGTATCGGTCCAGTGCATATTGGGATCCTCACTCGATAGATTATAAAGACTTAAACCTTTATTCCTCACTATATGTGGGAGACTGCTTTTTAATACATGCTCGATATGTTGTGGGATCGGTTCGTTGTTCTTTGACTGTTCATCTCTTGCCTCGACCCCAGGTCCAATGCTTCCATGCTCAACGTCGTCTGCGCTGTGTCTAATAACTACGGGGACCTCTGTCGGATTCTTATAATTTTCGTACTCATGAAGAAATTTCTGCAGAGCTTCTTGGTATAAGATTCTTTTCTCATCAGGTGACTTTTCACTGTTTAATAGGTCTAACATTTCGCTTTCCATTCTTTTAAGCCTGCTTTTAGGTGGTTCTAGAATCGTATTTGGACTCTTTGAGCTTTGCAGTGAAGCATACACCTCGTGTGAAATCACGACTACTGTCTTCATTATAATATTAAACTAGTCAGTAAAGGCCCAAAAACTGAAAATAAGATGGGTAGGAATGAACCCCCTCTTTGGACAATAATTCGTTTTTTCTTCCCCAGAGTTTGATTTTTACGAGAGAGTGCGCGTATTATGTTCTTGTAACGACTTCGATGGTAAGCAGGGCGGGACCCACCAGTTTTTCAGGTGCTCCTACGGGGTACGGATTGTTCTTCATCACGTAGGGGTATAAAGAACAGAAGTCGTAGTAATGGAGTTTCACGCCTTCCGCAAGTGGAAAGTATAGTTTGAAGGGGTTTGTACGTCCACCGAACAAGCTATTGCCGCATTTGAAAGGAAAGATCCAACACCATTGAATGTTTGATGGTGTTTATTTTTTCGCGGTACTGCCCATCTGCCTCCATCCGTGCATTATATTTGTGCTCCCACAAGAACTTGTGAGTGAACTGGGAGCTTATAAGCTGATCGCGGGTCCGGGTCCATGCAAGACTGTCGGCAGGAGATCTACCATGGATATCTCCTACGATTCCAGACTCAGGACGTGGGCATCCATGCCACCAGCAACCGTTAAAGGAGTACGCAGTCTTCTCGCCAGTGGCACGGTCTTCGCTTAGACCATCCACCCAAAAAACACGACCATTGACCTTAATGGTCACTTCCCCCGTATTGCGGGCATGTTTTATGTATACACCGGTCTGTTGCTGTAGGTATATGAGCCAGTAAATAGCCTTATGCCCATAACTGTGTGGGTTGTTTCTGTGAATGACGGCTAGTGTGTCCTTAGGCATGAAGTTGTTCTTGAACACCGTAAAGCACAATGAGGCGATCGTGGTTGCGGCTTGCACCGGGTGAGCAGTTGAACCGGCCTATGTATATCCTTCTGAAGGCGTGGAAACATACGCTAAGCAGTGCACATCATTCACGCAATAACGCTCACATTCATCCGTTATATTGTAAGGCATATCTTCATTAAAACTGTTGTAGTAGCGGTCAAAATCTTCACGCTCATTGTCACTCATGTTGGCATAGTTAAAGTAATGTTTGGGGGTGGTAGTCCTACGTAATTTAAAGTGTCGCTAGTGAGGAAAGTTTAAGGGAAATACCCCTTTGAAACTTCGGCGGCCACGCCCATGAACTTGGGGAGCTTCGCCAATTTACAAGGTATCAATTATAAAGTGTCTTTAAACTGAACATTACCTCTTATTTGCATCTGTATAAGTTTGTTTCCTTATTTCAAGGGATCGCCTGTAAATATCTCCGATGATTCGTGTTCAAGCATTTCCTTATAAAGGAATTGTGTGTCAAATTTTGCGCCGTTATGGGCAAGAATATACAGAGTCATTTTTCTGAACTTGTCCGCTAACTAGACAATATAGGACACAAAGATTTTCACGGGGTTGTCGTGTGTGTTCGTTTTTAAAACGTTTGTTCGTCTGCCACATTTGCGACACTCATCACACTCGACTTCCATGCACTCGTCGCAGATAGTCTGGCTCACAAGTAGATGTGGGATAACCTCTTTGGTTTCAGCATCCGTATATGTTTCTATGTCGTAGTATACAGGTATACAAGGTTTATTTTTAAGCTTAGCATCTTTCATATAACATACATGCTTTATAATACCTGCCTTATATTTCTCGTGGCATGTAGAACAGTGAATTTCATCACATTTATTGATGAATTTCTCCCAATTATCCATCATATGAAACATACCACGTTATAAAATATAATGTACCAGTAAAACCCCCTCAGAAGGCTCGCCTACGTCGACCTCAGATAATTTGAACGAGAACTATTTCGCCCTTTTTTCGTAGATGTGCTGTCCCCCCTCGCGACTTATGGATGCCAATCTTACCCGTCTTTATAGACCACAAACTCATGTTTCCTCTGTGCGTGAAGTGCGCAGAGGAAAACAATGGGGCCTGTAATCGCACATCCAACCAAAGGAAGATCAGAGGCGTATATACAAGTCCTAAGCTGTCCCTAGCCGTTCGCCAAAGTTACAGAATATTGAAGATATATGAGATGTGGAGGTTTCAGAAGTTTCCCAACCTTTTCACACCATGTATAAACGCTTTTCTGAAGGATAAGGTAGAATCATCAGGGTACCCTCGAGGAGTTGAGACCGAAAATGAAAAATCGGCGTATATTCAGCGCTACCGTAATCGTGAAGGGATACAACTTGAATGGGCCCAAATTGTAAAGAACCCAGGCAAGCTCTTTAGTGCAAAGTTGTGCCTAAATAGTCTTTGGGGGGAATTTGCTCAGAATACAGACAAGGGGAACGTCTGTCTAGCCCAAAGTTATAACGAGGTGTGGGATTACGCCAACGCTCCCGATAAAGAGGTCATGGAGATCGTGAATATGGGTAATACGTACATAATAAAGTAAAACAGAACCGAATTGGCTACATATACATCACGTGTTACAAACATACCTGTAGCCAGTTTCACAACAGCATATGCTCCCATCAAACTTTGGAGTCTACTGCATTCTCTTGGGCGGAGGGTTCTGTACGCAGACACAGATAGTGCGATATTCACGGAGAGGGACAGTGAATATATGCACCTATTTGGGAATTCCTCGGAGAGTTGACTGATGAGATCAAGGATGAGTATGGAGATAGTGCCTACGCTGATTCTCTTTTCTCAACAGGTCCAAAAACTTACGGGGTACCCTTGAGGGTGGGAAAGGAAATGAGATATATCGTGAAGGTGAAAGACATCACGCTTAACCAGGTGAGCTGGCCGATCGTCAACTTTGATTCACTGAAGGAGCTAGTGAGCTTAGAAGATGAGGGTGACGAACCACCGTAACTGACTGTAGGGACTCACAATTTTCGGGCACCACAGAAACTGGGGGCGTGAGGGAACTTAGGGGGAAGGGGGACGAAAGTGTTTCGTACTGTTCCCTTTGGATACCGCGAGGCGTGAATATTGCTGTCATTTTAGCGTATATTTACTTGTTGACGATATGTTTATTTATTTATCAAGTGTATTTGAATATATGCCATGAATTAGAGACTATTTACTTGTTGACGATATGTTTATTTATTTTTCTATTTAAAATAAATCATGTTTCATTTAGCGTTTCATTTTCTCCTTTGTGTGTGTGTATGTGTACAGGAAAGAAGCTAAGCGCCGCCCAGTATATGGCACAACCCAATCAAAGGGGTCACGTGACTCCTGCTACTAGCTGGTCATATCTCTGCCCTGCGTCCTCAATTGACCTCAACAAACCCTGGATCTCAGACGTGTATTTTACCTGTTGGAGAATTCTCACGTAGACAGAAAATAGTGATGGTTACCTTTGATAGTGAGTGCTCGACATTCATGAAGTGGTATTCAATAAATCTACAGATGTGGTGAACCCTCAAAGAATCCCTAGTCCTCCCTCCTTTGAGGCTTTTAAGGCCACATTGATGCGCACGAAGCGTGAGGAATAGGAGATCCAAATATTCTGCGGATATTCTGGCGAGAATATTGCGGGCTTTCGTGGCTCAAATGATGAAATGGACAACGTCATAGGACTAAACTACATAAAGGCGCACATACACAGAGAAGTGAAAAAAACATCACGTGCAGAGGAGAAACAACGGGTGTGGGTTGTGAACCTTGTTGACGAATGGAGTGACATGCGCTATTATGTCATGTTACATCACACCGAGTACGCATACCCTGCGGCTGAGAATATAAATCTTGTGATTATGGATAACCTAAAATATTTTTAGCATTACGGTGGCGCCTCGGTGGTGTAGTGGTTAGCGTCGCTGACTACGAATCCATCGGCCCATGGTTCGACACCCGACGGCAGCCGGAGCGCAGCAAAACCCAGCTGTTCATCCTTCCACACAATAAAGAAAGTGGTTGGTAGATAAATGGGTACCCTAGGTGGCCTAGTGGTTAAGACACTGGGATGCTGATGGGGCGTGGTTCGGATTCCACATTAAACTGTAGGTCTAAGGTGGAGTAAAAAGCTTGACCTTCGTCAGAATGAACAATTCGAGCGGAAGCTAACCAAAGGTTAACTAAAGGTTATTACGTTCATATATATCATGATGAGGTTCGCAGTGAGATTGTGGCTAAAGGCTTGTGCTAGTTTTTAATAGAGTTTAGGGATGAGTATCGCTTGTTAAGCAAAAAGGACA
The DNA here is from genome assembly GCA_023014485.1 of Bathynomus jamesi. Taxonomy (NCBI): domain Eukaryota; kingdom Metazoa; phylum Arthropoda; class Malacostraca; order Isopoda; family Cirolanidae; genus Bathynomus; species Bathynomus jamesi. Next base: position 963,617 of record JAJOZX010000200.1, on the reverse strand, counting down.
GATATGGACACATGTTTCTCTCAACTAGAGGAGTGATCAAAAAGTATCGATAATTTTATTGCTATGGCCAAATGAATGCAAATAAGAAATAACCGTTTACATATGTGAGTCTTCCTGCCCTCTGGCGTCTGCAGTCTGAAGCAAAATCTGCTACCATGAGTCAGTAGTTGGTTGGAGCGCTTAAAAGGAGGGTGTGTTTTAGCAGTACGTATAAATCTCTGAAATGGAGCAACACGCGTTCGGAGACGAACGAAATGATTAAAACAGCTTTAGGAAATGATGCTCTCAGTGTAGCTAACGTTTACAAATGGCGCAAAAAGTTTCAAAATGGAGAAACATTTGCTCGTACCAGAAATCGAATCTGTTGGACATTTTCATCCGTACGAGAAGTGGAAGGGCGGCCACTGCGTTCATTGTCTTCAGGCGATGTTTCTCCATTTTTAAACTTTTTGTGCCATTTGTAAACATTATTTACACTGAGAGCATCATTTCCAAAAGCTGTTTTAATCATTTCGCTCGTCTCCAGAGGCGTGTTGCTGCATTTCAGAGATTTATACGTACTGCAAAAATACACCCTCCTTTTAAGCGCTCCAACCAACTACTGACTCATGGTAGCAGATTTTGCTTCAGACTGCAGACACCAGAGGGCAGGAAGACTCACATATATGAACGGTTATTTCTTATTTGCATTCATTTGTCCATAGCAATAAAATTATCGATACTGTTTGATCACTCCTCATATATATATATATATATATATATATATATATATATATATGTCTTCTAAACAAACCAACTGGCTGATTAATCCTTCTAAACCAGATTACACCTAAGCCAGCTGAAGAAGTCAAGAACTTCAGTATGCGACGAGACATGCCAGCGAAAAGATGATCTCTCTCCTCTCTATTAGGTTACCTTCCTAGGTGGTCAGGACAAGTTAGGGTACCCATTTTTGGGGGGGAGGTCTTGGGCCAATCCCCTTCATGCAGGGGACGAAACCCCCCTCCCCACGGCCGCCAACTCCCCCTTGCAACATTGATCAACATTGCATTGCAATTGTACTCTCCCATTTTGCTGTCATACTACTGCAACTACTCTTAAGCAAGGTTTATGTTGTCTAAGTCGGGCCCCATTTCAAACAGGTTCAAACGGTCGATCCCCCGAAGAGGAAAGGGGGGGAGGGAGAGACGGCTGATTGGGAATTGACCGTAGTGTCTACGTGGGCTCTCCAACCTGGGTCAGAATTCTAGCTCAAACTTTCTGTAGCAAAATCGTTTTGTGAGTTAAACCTAGCCGCCAAAGCACTAAATTCCTCCCTCCGCGTTGTTGCCTCTCCCATACTTCTTCGAAGCTCATCTCTCGGCGAAATCACCTCGTTTCGTCGTCCTAGTCGGTTTACGCAGACTCTGTAGACTAAAGGGTTAGAAAAGACAACGGTAAACGAGCGCTGAAGAAACTTTCCACTGCATTCAGTGGATAGATTATGAGAGTGTATTTAAATGAAGCGAAGTTGTAACCGGATGTATTTTTCTAATGATGTCGGTAAGAAATATGAAGTTTTTATTAATGTAAATAACTTCAGATAAATTAACTTCATATATAACTTCAAACTAACCTCAGTGTCTGTAAAGAATATCGCGTTTCCGGTTTAAGACTCTGCACCTACAGAATGCATTAATTCCTTAAGTTAATAGTTTATACAAAATGAAGGTAATAAATTTCAAAGTTCGATTTATATTTTTCCGTTAGCAGGTTTCCACGGATTGATGTTCAGGTTTCACTCAGGTTTCTTGACTTCAGTCTTGTGATTGGCTGGTTAAACTTATACAGCACATTCCACCCTTCTTATACAGCACATTCCACATTTCCTTGGACTGTTACCTTTATAAAAGAAAATTATTCTCAGGGCCGGATTAAGAGTTTTCGGGATCCTAAGCCATTTTAGATTTTTAATAGTAAGGGAAGCAAGAGCTAGCGCCGAAGGAGCCGAAATTCTTTCACTTTCATTCTCATCCTGTTGTAACCTAGCAATTTTACTGGATTAACAGTATTTTGATCATCATGCTCTGTAGAACCACTGTCAGTTTGGACATTTTTTCTTTTGAAAAATTTATAAAGATCCATTATCTTTAGTCCTGTGACACCTGCAAATAGTACTCTACAAAGTTACAAATAGAAATAGGAATTATTACTAACCATAACATTAAAGTCCATTATAATGAAATAAAAAATCCAACCAAAATCCACACAAAATTTTGTGTGTGCAATACAATGTGAAAAATTGTAAATTAAACGAAAACTGTGAAACTAAATTTTAAAATGTGTAAAAAACTGAATACCAAATTTTAAAAATAACATACTTAATGTTTCATTTCATTCATTAGTTACATGGTTGAGACCAAGCGGCCTTCACACATGATCACACACACACATTCATACACACAAAGTTTTAATCAATATTTAAAATTATCAAAATTTAGGAAGTTCATAAACTAAATATTTAAACGAATGTAAACAAAAATCGATAAACTGCGGTTGCCAGGTGCCATGAAAAATGACGCAATACTCATGAAACACAAAATCGCTAGAAAGCTAGCTAACATTTTTCGATTGGCGTATGAAATTAAATATGTAAAATATTTAATTGAATATGTAAATTAAATACGTTAAAATAATAAAAATAATAATTAATAATAAAATAATAAAAATAATAATGAAATTAAATATGTAAAATATTTAATTGAATATGTAAATTAAATACGTAAAAATAATAAAAATAATAATTTATTAGCTCAAAGGGGGGGGGGCGATCGCCCCTGTCGCCCTCCCCTTCGGTACGCCTCTGCTGACGGGTTTGCAGGCACAAGTTTCAATATATTTCAGACACAAGTGATTCGTTGTGTTTTTCTAAGAAAAGTAAAGTATGTAATTGTACTCGTATTTTGTTTAGCGTTCGTCGAATTTCCCCTTGAGTTAATTACATTCATTATTCTCGTATGATCTATCAATATATTCATTATTATACCTATAATTATTATCTCCATATCTACCATTGTTTTTATGAATATTTTTAGACAATCTTTGGTACATACTACCACTACGGAAATTTTTGTTATGTCGTCTATTCCATCCACCATTAAGCTCATCATAAAATCTTTCCCCATAAAATTATTGTGTCTGTCAAACTTAATTTCATTTTTATATCTTCTTATATAAGACCTTCTATTATACTCAACATTCCTCCTCTCCCTCCACTTGTTTCTGTTATAATTATAATCCAGTAAACTCTCGTCCAACGCGTTTTTGTTCAGCGCGAATTTGCTTATACACGGAAAAATAAATGCGAACAATTATTTGCCGAAAGCGGAAAATTTTATTATACACGGTCAGCCAAACACGCTCTAATACAATAGTACTGTACGCGTGCCAATGCGCCTCTCGTGTTTTCTCCTACACTCTCCAACACTACTGCACCTCCCTCCCTCTCGCGTCACCCCTCTCATCACCCTTTGTCTCAGTCCCGCTAACGTGTTAAGTTCAGTGAAGTTGTGTTGGATTGTTTTTTCGTATTTTGTCGTTGTTTTGCTCTTACCCTTAGACAGCAGTATGGCACCAAAACGTGAAGCATCTGCGAGTGATAGTGAAGAGAAGAAAAGTCGTAAGGTTATGACATTAGCCGAAAAAATAAAGATTCTAGATAAGTTGCGTGGTGGTATGACCATAACATCACTTGGCCGCGAGTATCACGTGAATGAGTCTACCATACGCACCATCCGAAAGAGTGAAGAAAAGATGCGTGCTATTTTCATTTAATATATTCTTATTTATCATATGTAAATATCATTATGTTTATGATTTTATTATGTTCTTATCTCATATACACTGTAGGTAGGGAAATTCATTTGTGTGTGAATAAAAAATCTACATATCTAAGTATTAATGGGAGACTTTACGCAGCCACGTTCACGTATCCCCATTTATTCCATAGGTATTAAGTTTGTCCAACGCGGATTTACCTAACGCGCCGTTCTCGCGGAACATAACCCCCTCGTTGAACGAGGGTTTACTGTATTTGCAATGCATCCCAAATTCTTTGGGATGCATTAGTATTTAATTACTAAATATACTGTAGAAAGTAAATTTATTGTTTAAAAAATTAATGACATACACACGAGAAAAAATTCATTACAATGAAGGTAAAAATGTTTATGGATAAATAAACAAGAAGTGAGTTTAATACTTTAATGCAAATTTCACGGAAATTACTTAAAAAAATTCCACTTGAATCAATAATATAATCTATACGTCTTATTATGTTGGACTTTTTATTTAATATTACTTTAATTAATATTTGTCTTTATTAGAGTCTTTACTTTAGGAAAGTTTTATATTGTATTTATACAGTATATATGCAGGCATACGGACTCGAACACTTTCTTGTCATGCACACCACTGTTTACCTTGTACTGCAATATATTGTTACAGATGGCAACTAAACGAACGCGTAGACTCTGCATCTACATATACTACGGTTGAGACTGGAGGAGACAACGTGTTACTAATGGACTGGGATCAACAGCGATTACGAGACTGTCTAGGACTTCTAACCCTTTGAGGACGAGGTATGGAAAATATAAGTTTTTTCTTTCTTGTTCCCATAGTATTTAAAAGGGTCTAATTAAGGGTATTTCAGTCAAAACTAATCAAAGTAAATAGTAGTTAAAAAAATAGTAGATCTGGTACTCTGAAGTACCGTCAGGACATAAAGGGGTAGAAAAATCTTGAAAATGCCTAATTGTATCCCGGATCAGGTAAAAAAAAAAACGCTGTTTGTAAGTAAGAATTTATTGAAACAAATGAAAAAAACATTTCAGAAATTACAAAATTACAAAAATCCCAACAATTTAAATTGAAAATATATGTAATGTTAGCGCTATACAGATTATGAACTGTAAATTATACGGTAGTAACTAAAAACTAATATCATGGGATTCAAGGAAGCAATTTTTTGAATTATTAATGCAAAGGTGAACTTTGCATGCACTGCAAAATGAAGTTGGTCGTGACTGGATATGTGCTTTTGAACAAACTTCACATCTTCCCCTTTTCTGTCCAAAAACAGGCCAATGAGCTCCTTTGTTACATAGTCTCACATCTTTTGATACCGAATAGCTAACTTTTCTTCTTTTGTTGTTGTTGGCCCGTGCCATGCCTACTTTATTGACAAGTCCCACGCACACCATTCTCTTAAAATCTAAAAGTGGAAGGCGCTCATTCATTTGGCAGTAAACTACATAGGCATTAATTACTGTCATGTCCATTAGACCAAAGAAAAGCCGATGCCACCATTTCTTACTTTTCCTATCTGTGCCATAAATACCCCGAAGCATATCATGTTTATCAATGCCTCCCATGAGCTTATTGTAATAAAAAACTACCTGAGGACATGGGATAACTATCTTTGATCCATCTTTTAGTGTTCGTGAAACAGTTGTTTCCTCATTTCTATGATAGTTAGACACAAAATAAACGGATTTTGAATCCTTCCATTTATATACAGTGATACCTTGATTTGTAGATCGGTAGTCAAATTGACCCCGTTGAAGTTTTTTATCACTTTTTAATTCAGGGAAATCTTTCCTTGTACTTCTAATAGTTCCACATGCATACGTATGCTCAAGTTTTAGCCTTCCAAGTAATGGAAATGAGGAAAAATAGTTGTCAAAAAAACAACATGTAGCCTTTTCCTAAATAGCCTTTTGAAAGGCGCAGCACAACACTTCTTCCTAACCCATAGATATCTTTTTCATCATTGTCTGAATCTCGTTGTTTCCCACAGTAAATTTCAAAATTAGAAATATACCCAGTTGAGTCTCCCAGACACCAGATTTTATAGCCACGTTTTATTGGCTTCATAGGGTTGTACTGCTTTAGGGATGATCTGCCCTTGAAACGAATCATAGATTCATCAATAGAAATTTCTCTCTCTGGAGAATACAGATTTCTGAAATTTTCTTTTAGTTTAGCAACTAAAGGATCGATTACAGCTTCTCTCCCTTGTGATTACCTATTACAGAGTTGTCATTTACCTGAAGATTTGCTAAAATAGCCTGAAATCTGTCCCGGGTCATATGGCTAGATATGAAATCATTTTTTAAACCTAATGCCTGGGACCAGTAATGTTTATATGAAGGTAATCTCACATATCCCATATACATATTTATGCCCAAAAAAGCCAGCATTTCTTCTTGAGATACTCACAACCTAACAGATTTTTGAGTAGCATAAAGGTTACTCTGAAAACAAATATGATCAATCAAGGAACCATCAAAAAATTGTAAGAAAAAATCAGTTGCAGTATTACAGCTTCAAAAATTTGATTCTTTTGGACCTTGATGAAATGAGACATCCTTAACAGTAGAAGCCACGTCTTTCTTCTTCCATCTGCGAATCGCTTCTTTTTTCGAAGTTTTCGTAACTGCATTATTTTCCGTTGGCTCAGTCAAGTTCATAGTATTTTGAGGGGTGGAAGCATTTACAATAATTACACACCTGGCTCTGTCATCTGCTGGCTTTGGGTCTTCATCTGCTGCTGGCTGTTCACCTAAGGCTTTAGTTAATGGATCTTCTATCCAAGAGTGATGTTCATCAACATCAACATCATCATCTTCTGTCTTCATCGTAGTCAGATGGAAGAGCATCAGATAGACTGAGAGCCTGTGCGACATCGACTGGTTTGCCTTGATGGTTGCTCATCTGCAAAATAGAAGTCGCATAAAAAATGATCTATTTTTAATATTTAGATTCCATTATACTTTAGTTAATTAGTTATTGTAGTTGAAACCCAGCACCAACATCTAGGTCATATGGCCTGGGGAAAAGAAGAGGAGGACGACTGGGACAGACAGATAACAGAGGCAGGAGTAAAAAAAATGGGAAAGTCGAAAAGGAAAGAGACCGAGGACGATGAAGAGCGAACTAGTGAACCTCATCACCCTCGGGTGCTAGGGCCGGGAGGGCGCACACGAAGCCTCCAGGAGCAAGCATGTACTAAAAAGCACAGTACTCCATAGTACAAGCTTAGAACCCCCTTGCAGGGAGATTCCATTATACAGAGTCTGAGCATGTATATACTACCATTTAACAACAGAGTAAAAACTGTTATATATATATGTAATAAAAAATTGTCCGTTACCCAACACCTGACACCAGTTTGTAATAAAAAGTCGTCCGTTGTCAGGGAGACGGACCCTTATTACAAATTGTTTTTTCTCGAAGGTCACTGCTAAGGCTCGATGAGTAAATTGAAGTTATAATAAATCTTTCCTTAAGTTAGTGACCCTCTGCGTGAATTCTTTATCCTCCGCTTACTTCTGTACCCCCGATTTCAGTTTGTATTTGATAATGAAATAGTTTGTTTGCATAGCTTTTAATCAATAAATTGAAGTCACATTTGGCTACAAGTTCGATCTCAAATTCGAAATATAATACGATTAAGTTCAGGTTTTTTCTTAAACTAGTATTAACATTAATCAAATTATTTAAGTTATAACGTTGCCAATCCACTACATTCCTCGCAGTAGTTTAGGTTAACGGTTCTCAATATTCCCTCATAAACTCTCTATTCTCTCAAACTCAATGTCTCAAATCTCACTCAATGAAACTCTCAAATTTAGTCTTTAACGAGCAAACCCTCGTTAAAGAATTACCAGATCGCCACCCGGCCTATCACTCATTCCCGACGAAGCGCAAGATATCTTCTAACGGGTTTTTTCCCCGCATCTGTTTTCGTACTCCATCCCTCCTACGTCAGAGTCCAAGACGCGCCGACGCGAGCCCAATCAACGGAGACTAATTTGTGGGTGAGAGCGCAACTTAGGGGTTTGCGTCCCGTTGATGTGCTGTTCAAGCATTTAAGAACAAAGAAAAAAAAGGGGGGGGGGGAGCGTCGCACGAGTCGATGAGGACACTCGAGGTTTATCTCAAGGGCTGTTTTAAATATTGAAGATAAAACATGGGGTATTATGGGGAATCAAGTGGCTTGTGTATAACAAATTCGTTCCTTCAAAAAAAAAAAAAAAAAAAAAAAGTATTGAGTCCCTGAGGGACTTGAGGCCGAACGAGGGACTTCAATGGTCCGTGAATATGGGAAGATAAATGCTCCGTGAGCGGAAATGATTCCTAGTGGAGAGGCAATTCTCAAAACACGAATTTAGTTTACTTAGGTCTATCCAGATACGTTAGAACTCGTAGTTTCGATGAAAATATGAGAAATTCAATCGAACATTAACCTAGTTAAACTTGCTTACTATTTATAAATAAATTGAAAGTTGTCAAATCAATAAGCTAAAAATTAAATTTACATAATAAATACCGTGAGTCAAACAACATATACTGATTTATTCTGAAAATTACATTTGCAGAATAAATACTTTTAACTCTTTTTAAGGGTCTACGGGCACTCTCTTCGAAAGTTGCCCTATAGTCCTATAGTCGTAGAATATCTATCGCAGGCACTAAAATGTTTGCCTCCTAACTTATGCCTCGGAAAAATGAAATGTGTATTGACTCACCGTGTAATTAATATATAAGTAGAGGAAAGGGTAGGTTTTAGAAAAGAAATACACAGCAAGAAGATCACATTATACGGGGAAATTTTAATTTCTAAATGCCTTATAAGGGCAACGCTCTTCTCTAAATTAAATAATCCGATGTGGAAACTGATCAGCCTTCAATATAGTGTCATTTTCCTTTATGTTAACATCATGAAAAATGCGTCTACCGGTTTAGGACGACTAATTCTTGTAACTTGGGGTGGAAAGTGCTTTCTTTAGGAGGAATAATTCGTACGACGAGTCGCCTAACGACTCTTATAGTTTTCCAAAGGGATGACTAAATTAAATTTTCATAAATCTCAAAGTTCATAAATTTTATAAGTAAAAATGGAAAAACTTTATTTTTCTTTTTTCTATACTAAAATTTGCATACTCCACCGAAAGACGAAAGCCTACATTCCGAGGGCCTACTTTATTAGTTAACTGAATGAAATTATATGAATTTATATTTTGCAGTATAATTTAGTTATCAGGTACGGTCAGCAGTTAGTTCGAATGCAAGCTTTATCCGCATCGTCAGCGCAAAAACAAGTTGGTCAGCATCTGATCTCTATTTACAGAAAGTTGCATTCGAGAGACAACTTTCGCAATCTCGCTTTATGACGAAGGACTATATTACAAATCATAATGATATTATAATGGTTTTATGAGTTAATATGTTTTTAAAATAAATAAAGGAAAGCGATATTGCAGGGAGAAAATTTGAAATACACAGACGGAGAAACTTATAAATTGCACAACGAGAGGTCATTTCAGTAAGGCTCGTAAATCGAACACTAATTCGTTAAGCACTAATCACTGAAGGAAAATATTATGTATTTAATTAAATTAAACACATCACTAATTATTTATCAGTTTGTTACGCACTAACTACCGAATGAAGTTATTACTTTAGCAATTCAATTCTACCATGTAAATTTAATTCAATAAATTAAACTACCTTCATTCGGTCGTTTTTCGTAAGTATTAAAAATGGAAAAAAAAAACACAAAGGGGCCAGATGGGAGAAATGGTTTAAGTCTTAATTACAGGAATGCCCATTTCCTCGTAGCCAACTTTAGGTGCTGATTCTGGCGTGCGATATGACTGAATTGTCGAGGACAATCTTCTGACGAAACTTGGGCTCGTCGGTGAAAAGCGAAATTCATGAGGGGGGCTTCTTGGGAGCGTTGGCGATCTGTTCACCTGAGCTTCTGGGGGGCCCGATGCAGGGATTTTAAACCTGGAAGTTGGTACCGGTATGATCTCGGCGACAGCACCGTCTCTTCCAGATCGCAATTCCGATGACCGCTATTCCCAACGCAAGACACAGGGTGAGGGTGGCGTAGGATACGGTGGAGGACATTCCTTCTTCCGAGTTCTTTAGGTCGACCCTGCGCAGGTACCGGGTTACATCCTGAAGGTCTATTCCCTTAGACAGGGAAGCGTTGAAGTGGTGAAGGGCCTCCTTCGCAAATGAGGAGTTCACGATATACGTGATCTCGAAATCACGAGGGGGTTCAGGATCAGCAGGTTTCGGTAGTTGGGCTTCAGACTGAGACGTGCGCTGAAAGTGTACGTGGGGCCTTGCAGAATTAGGGAGCCCATTGGTTGGAAAGGGACTCCGTGATTTGAGAAGGTTTGCGCCCCAACGTGTATGGCGCATAAGGTTAAGAGGACGGGGATCATGATTAATTCAGGAGCAATTTCGTTAAGACAAAACAAGAATATTTTATATGAGCAATGATAAACAAGAAAATTTCTTCTCTCGAAATCGTAATGAATTCTTTTTTATAAATTTTCCACTCGATTCCCTTAAGCTCAAGGAATTTAAAGAGGGCTGATTCGGACGCGTGAAACACGCTATCTAGGCATTCACGCCAACCTCTTAATCATGAATATTTCCTATTAAATTTCTGAGTCAGACGCCACGATATTAGAACGTGAAATATAATATAAAACGTTTTATAAACGATATGCAGTAAATAACCTGAAAAATGTATGCTATATGAAAAAGAAAATATGAAATACGTATAGTTATATGAACATTTTTAACTCCAAACCGGAATCATGCCTTTCAGTCAACTCTCCGAGGGGTGGGGGCGATTAATTTGATTATATATTAAATGGTAAAAGATTTGTTAAAAGGAAAGAACATCTTTCTTGATTGTCCCGGGGAAGAGTTTAACCCATTTGTTCCCTTTGGTTAATTCGTGTGCGTGTCTTGTTTACTCGTTCGATCGCCTTCTAAACGTTAGCCGATAAGTTCATCTTTTAGACCAGCAATCAGGGCCGTTTCGTCACTATAATTGCGTTTATTCTTCTGGCGTACGTAATTCATCTCGTTTGTTTCCTCATCTTTTATCACAATTTCAGGTTCGTCTCTTTTTCTTCTCTTTCGTCCAATGTAGTCCTTAAGAGGGTTTTTTTTAATCCCCTCCTTTCTTCTGGGTCCAATTTAGGATTTATTACAAATTCTTGTACTTCCCTTCTTTCCGGCTCTGCAGACTCAGGGGGTAACGAGGGGTCACTCATCATTTCTCCGCCATCAATTTCCTCTGAAATTTCGTCTTCGAATAATGTACGCTCCCGGCTTATAAGTCGATTAACTTCTCTTTCACTTACTTCTTGCTCCATTTCCTCGCTGTTGGAGGAGCATTCGTTCGGTGCGCTACAGGATCTCTTCTCTTCACACTCGCAGTATCGTAAATTCTCTCCAGCCAGCTTTATTCCTGCTTTCTTAACTTTAGCTCTATCATGAGCAGATTCATTTTTCACGATAACGGATACATTCTCTCCTTCGTTCGCGCAAACCCATTGCGGTTCTATACATTTTTGCTCAGCGCTTATTTTCATTTTTATCTGTCCCGTGGTGGTTAGGACTTCGTCATTCACAGTTTTACAACTATGACTCGTAATTTCGACTTGGGGTCGAAATTCAACAGTGTCAATTGACCCTTCCCTTGCTAGACAGACATCGGCCCTTTCGTTCAAAAGTTCAAGGGATACCATGGGACCGTTTACATTCATAATTTGTTGGTCTGCATTCTCCCTCACGCAACTTTCGTTTATTTTTACCCTGGTCGATTCCCAGGGGCATTCATTCGAGGGAGCTACTTCATTTATGTCTCTTTCACCTAACTCAGTCACTTCCTGTATTGCTAATCCATCCGCGTCCATTTTTACTATATTTTTCTCACTCGTTTTTATTTTTAATTTACTTTCGCAGTTTATATCGTCATTCACCGGATTCAAACTACTTCCGTTCCCACAATACAAACACGAGTCACTCTTCGTCACGTTATGTCTCATACTTACGTCACATGAACACACGTCATCTATTCCGTTTACCCATTTTGTCTCCGTTGGGGGATTAATTTCCCTTCGGCCTATCGTGTCCTCATCTATCACACTATCATCCATCGAGCTCTCAGATTTTAATTCTTGCATTCCTTCCATTTCTTTCTCGCTTAATTCGAACATTTCATACATTTTTCTCGTACACTCCGTTATCATTCCCACCGTATGTGTGTCCTTCGACTGAGGCCTTACCTCAAAGTCAAGGTCACTTTCTGTCCTTTCCTCGCACTCGTTCTCAGGTCTGCCTAATGCAGACTCCACTCTCAAGGTCAGATTCTTATGCAGACACGCTCCGTCCTCTCGCACCGTATATGCACTTTCAATGTCACTCGTTTCATGGGCATTTAAACACTTCTCTTTCGTATCATTATTGAAGCTGCGTCTTTCATTCCTTTCATACATTTCATTTATCTCTTTCGCTTCCTTATTTGTGAGATTTTTTCTGTCTCTTTCATCCCATTCGTTCACTTTCACTTTCTCACCTTTATCTCTTCTGTCTCGGTCCCTGCCTTTGTCTTCTTTTTTCTTTACCAATATCGGCTTCAATTCCAGTTCTTTTGTCTTGTGTTTTACCTCTTCCTCCTCCTTAAATGACACTCGACGGGGGGAAATGTCCCTTTCGGTTGAGGGGTCATTTCTTCGGGGCCACGGAGAATTATCTCGCCCTTTTTCCCATTCTTTTTCTGGGCGTCTTCCGCGGTTAGGTTCTCTTTCCTTATTGTATCTCCAATATGGTGACGGACTTCGGTCCGTTCTCCTGTCGGGATACCTGCCTCCATTCCTGTCGGGGGAGGGGTAACCTCCGTTTCTCCTGTCGTAAAGGGAGTAGTTTCTGTCGTAAGGGGAATAGTTCCTTCTTCTTCGTTGTTCATAGCGGAGAGCGGTACCGATTCTCGTACCTGTTGTCGTATCTAGGGTTACCCTCATACCTGCTGTCGTATCTGGGGTTACCCTCATACCTGTTGTCGTATCTGGGGTTACCCTCATACCTGTTATCGTATCTGGGGTTACCCTCATACCTGTTATCGTATCTGGGGTTACCCTCATACCTGTTGTCGTATCTGGGGTTACCCTCATACCTGTTATCGTATCTGGGGTTACCATAGTTATCTCTGTTTCTCTCATACGGCGAGAAGTTCCGTCTTCTCGAATATTCGGAAGGTGAAGAGTACCTACTTCCTCTTCTTTCCTGGTCTTCGTACCGTCGGCCTCCTCTTGGGGTCCATTCCCTCCGATGATCTCTTTCATTCTCTCGCCTATAGCTCTCATCCCTTCCACGCACCCTTTCACTCTCCTTCAATATCTTCACTTCTTCAATCAGGGGGCACTGCCTAGCTTTGTGTCCCCTCTCCTCACATAGAAGACATCGAGCGTGATTATACCCGGCATTATTTGTATGGAACTGGGGTGCATTTCTAGTATTATACGGGACAGTATTAACGTGTGGATCGGGGAAGCCTACATTGGGGGAATACAAGTGAGGATACATTGGATAGAAAGGGGAGACATAGGAATGAGGGAAGATGGTAGGGAGTGGTTGCTGATACATGGTTGGGACTGATTTCTTCTTGGCCAAGAGGCATGTTCTCGAATGAGATCGGCCAAAACTCGACCGAATTTGAATCTCTAAAATTTGTTACAAATGGGTTCGGATCCGGATTAGTCTCAAACTCGAGTCTAGGGGAACCGATTGGAAGGAAAGGTACTCTATTTATATCAAAATTTGGGGAATAAAATGAAGGTTTGATGGGGCTAATTTATGGGAATTGCCCGCTATAGGGAGGCTCTCCACTCGTCCTCTGAAACCTCTCGCAACACAAGATGGGTCGCTTACCTCTCTTTCCGCGTTGGTGGGAAAGTTTACTACTACTGCCGTTTGGTGTCCAGTAGCAAGTTGCGATGTCGACTCGGCCTGAGCAGCAGCAGCCCACGCAGCGGTTCTCGATCGGGTGACCCTCACGTTGTCGTTCGTCGCCGTCTGTTGCGAGCTGGTAGCCCTCATATACACACATGGAGAGCACTTTTTTTCACTTAGTTTTTTAGGTGGGGGGTATCAGAAAGGGAAGATCCCACTTCTGACACCAGTTTGTAATAAAAATTTGTCCGTTACCCCACACCTGACACCAGTTTGTAATAAAAAGTCGTCCGTTGTCAGGGAGACGGACCCTTATTACAAATTGTTTTTTCTCGAAGGTCACTGCTAAGGCTCGATGAGTAAATTGAAGTTATAATAAATCTTTCTTTAAGTTAGTGACCCTCTGCGTGAATTCTTTATCCTCCGCTTACTTCTGTACCCCCGATTTCAGTGTGTATTTGATAATGAAATAGTTTGTTTGCATAGCTTTTAATCAATAAATTGAAGTCACATTTCGCTACAAGTTCGATCTCAAATTCGAAATATAATACGATTAAGTTCAGGTTTTTTCTTAAACTAGTATTAACATTAATCAAATTATTTAAGTTATAACGTTGCCCATCCACTTCATCCCTCGCAGCAGTTTAGTTTAACGGTTCTCAATATTCCCTCATAAACTCTCTATTCTCTCAAACTCAATGTCTCAAAAGCTCAAATCTCACTCAATGAAACTCTCAAATTTAGTCTTTAACGAGCAAACCCTCGTTAAAGAATTACCAGATCGCCACCCGGCCTATCACTCATTCCCGACGAAGCGCAAGATATCTTCTAACGGGTTTTTTCCCCGCATCTGTTTTCGTACTCCATCCCTCCTACGTCAGAGTCCAAGACGCGCCGACGCGAGCCCAATCAACGGAGACTAATTTGTGGGGGAGAGCGCAACTTAGGGGTTTGCGTCCCGTTGATGTGCTGTTCAAGCATTTAAGAACAAAGAAAAAAAGGGGGGAGCAGCGTCGCACGAGTCGATGAGGAGACTCGAGGTTTATCTCAAGGGCTGTTTTAAATATTGAAGATAAAACATGGCGTATTATGGGGAATCAAGTGGCTTGTGTATAACATATATATATATATATATATATATATATATAATGGCTGTGCATATCTATGCAACCTGGTATACTTTCAGCACTGATGTATGACATATAGTTTAGTATGTATAAACTACTCGTTCAAATATGGATCACATTCAACAACTCGTCTAAAAATTAATCCTATATTATTGCCACATGCACTATGTCAAGACTAATCTTCACTGCACTTGAAAAATTGTTAGCTAAAAATAATCTGCAGTGTGGTATTTTAATAAGGCAGCATTGGCTCCCCTCAACCCTCAATTGGGATTTAATTTTTTTCATTCATAAAAACAATGTTGTCTACTAATAATAAGAATATGATCATTAGTCCTTCTCTCTTTTGGGCAAAATATAAACAAAATATATACAAACTTACCATTCCAAACACAACTCAACACATACAGGCTTGTCTTCTGACAGTATAGCTCTACCCAACTCTTCCACTCAGTTGTAGTTGATCTGCAAAAAAAAAAGTTCTAATAAATACTCATCCTTTTTATATTCTAAGAGTTTACAAAATATTGCACTTAGTCTCTCTAAAATTTATCAAATATTAACAAAAAAATAAATAAAACTAAAGGCCTAAGATTCAACTCATTGAAGCTAATGCAAACCATTTCAAGCCCTGCTCTTTCTCTCTCTCTCTGTCTCCTCTCTTTCTATATATATATATATAATATATATATATATATATATATATATATACAGATATATATATATACAGATATATGTTAGTATGTACATCAATATGCAAAAAGTTCAAAAGTAGATCAGATCAAACAATTCATAATAAGATTGAAGTTAAATTATGATTGTAGCAGGTTATGTATGTCTGGCATAGTTTGCAAATGCTCAGGAAAATATAAAAACTAGGAAACAATTTATAAATACTTAATATTAGGGGCAAATATATTATAATTATTATAATTTTCGAAAGTACAAGTAATAAAATGTACATAAAAATTGTATATAATCAATAAGATCTTTGGTAATAATTCGTTTTTACACCTAGTCTGTTTTTATGATGAGAACAAACTTTTCTGGTCAATTTTGAGGTGTTTTGCACGAATCTGCCATCCGTTTCCTGTACAAATGCGTAGTTTTCGAAATATCGTCATCTCGAAAACTACGTATTTGCACAGGAAACGGATGGCAGTTTCGTACAAAACACCTCAAAATTAACCAGAAAAGTTTGCTCTCATCATTTTCATTTAAACTAACGAAAATATCGCGACTTAACTTAACCAATCATCAAGGGTGTACAGTTCACCTAACCTGGTATTCAATTAACCTAACCGGGCATTCAATTAACCTAACAGGTTAATATTGGTTATTTCACCTAAATATCTTCTGATCTTTTCGTATTAGGCACTCGCCGTCACATTTCGGGCAAGTCAAGGATGAGAGAATAACGCCGTAATTGATAAAAACTTCCACTCCTTTGTCTTCATCTAGGGCACATGACGAATCAAGTTCTCAAAGTCAAAATCACACGAATGGCACGTCATAATTCTATCACAAATACCACTAAACTGAATCCAATTAGAAAAAAGAATAGCCAGAACAAAACCCAACCAACTAATTAAGTCGCAGAGTAGCGAAAAAATAGCCCAATCAGGAAAAATATTTTATGAAAA
Source organism: Bathynomus jamesi (assembly GCA_023014485.1). Taxonomy (NCBI): domain Eukaryota; kingdom Metazoa; phylum Arthropoda; class Malacostraca; order Isopoda; family Cirolanidae; genus Bathynomus; species Bathynomus jamesi. The sequence goes on along the minus strand of JAJOZX010000200.1, from coordinate 947,038 downwards.
AAAGTAGGCCTACATTATAGCCAAAACAGGAAATATATTTTATTAAAAAAGTACATTTCAGCAAATTTGCACAACATAAGATATATATTTTCTTAGTCAACTTTGAATGGCAATTCAATATATTGTACTGTTTTAACCGCTCGTGAGCTGGTTAAAAGACGAATATTAACCAGATCATTTATATAACACCAAAAATTATAACAGTCTACCAATGAAATAATGTAAATTTAAATAGTCTACCATTCAATAATAAACCACGGCAACTGCCAGCCTCAGGGTACTTATGAGTACCTTCATTAAAATTAATCTTCCTACATGCAAAGTCAAGTAAATTCTACGTAAATTTACCTTACGAGTAAGCTTTAGACAATTCCTAATCTAATTTTTATAATGATAATAAAAAACTTACCATAGCACCCAGTATAATTAACTTAGAAAAACAGCAAAAGATAAACGACCATCATTCCAATGTCGGTTCCAAATATGAAAGATGATTGTTTACAATAAAATGTTAAGTTGCTAGATATCTTCAGAAAACTAAATTTCAGGGTGTACTTGCGAGTACCGACAGGACTTGGTGGCGCTATTTCATGAATACTGAAATTTATAGATATTTTAAAAAGCCGTACGTACAAGTACCGTCAGGACTCAACGTGCTACTAATGGACTGGGAACAACAGCGATTACGAGACTGTCTAGGACTTCTAAACTTCTTTGAAGATATCAGATCAATATCTTGGATCATCTGAAGATCAGGACCCCCAGCCTTCTTTAGTTAGCCTTATAAGACTAACTAACGAAAATATCATGACTTAACCTAACCAGTCGTTAGGTCAACTGTACGCCCTTGACGACTGGTTAGGTTAAGTCGTGAAATTTTCGATAGTTAGCCTTATAAAGCTAATAATGAAGGCTGGGGGCCCTGATCTTCAGATGATCCAAGATATCTTCTATTTCTTCAGCAAATCTTCGTACAGCAAATACAATGAATCTTCTCATTTCTTCACTCTTCTAAAAGTTGTCAATGAGTCGTATGTTGAATTCTGATGAATTAATGTTCCAGCTTTAACTCCTTTACTCCTACCCTTCAAAACAAATTAGATGGAGCGGCAAGCGAACGAAGAAAGACGCAGAAAAAAAATACTTCGTGAAACACTGTTATAAAATATTTTAAAAATGTAACAATTGGGTTGGTGTTCTGTGTTGTTTTCTTCTTCTTCTTCGATCCCACATCTGACACCATTGTAAAAAAATAGTCGTTTTCTGCTGGGTGGTAATGATGGTTGTGTTCTTTCTGAAACTTATATCTTCCGGGCTATTGGGTTATCGTTTTCAATTTATTCTGGTCTTTGCATCATTCGCCTTCAGGACTAGTTATATATTAAGGGTAGGGTTAATTACGAGGTTTTATAAAACTTAGTTTATTATGGAATTATCGATTAACACTAAAATGCCAAGTCGACAAACATGAAGTCACTAGAACGACAGATCTATATTAAGGCACTTAATAGACAAGTCAAGGGAGTATTCTTCTTGTAATAAGTTTCTTTCTCTTTAATCAAGTTCTAGGCTGAGTGCCTTCTTGGTGCCTCAACTCTCAATATGTTACGTGATCTTTTATAGGTATGACGGGTAAAGGGGATTAAAATTTTTTAGGGCAATCTTTGGCCCCCCCCCCCGGAGAAAACCCATATGAATAATAATTTTACTTAATGTTATAGAACTAGATTTTTCAAATTTTGGACCCACCCCCACTCCCCACCGAGAAAACCCATATGAATAATAATCTTACTTAACGTTAAGAACTAGGTTTTTCAAATTATGAATGGGTTCGATAACGTAAATAAAGATAGCTTTTTCGAAATAGCACAATATAGTAGAACTAGAAACAACGGGTGTAAGCTGACAAGTAGAAGGTTCGAGACAGCAGTCGCCAAATACTATTTTACACATAGAATAGTAAATAGCTGGAATAGTTTGCCGGTAGAAGTAATTAGTAGATTAAAAATCGATTAGACGCATATGTTGATAGATTAGGTATAGTTTAAGGTAGTACAATTAAGGATTTTGTGGTTTGGAATCCACGTAAAATTGTAGGTCCCCTCCGCCACCACGGAGGACATGCGCAGTACACAATTACAAACACAGTTAGGTAGACTAGCCATGAGTGGATCCTAGGGTCTTTGCTGGTCTGAAACATCATAACATTATAACATAACTATTGTTTTTCCCCATAATACAGCATGTATGACAACATATACACTACGTATTCGATCTCAAATACTGTACAAATATATACATACATAATTACAAATCTGCTTTAAAATTATAACGTATCAATGAACTGGTTACAGGATAGGAGAAGATTATGTAACACTGAGAGTAATGAAGATTGCACCGTTGCGACTTTAGGATTTGGGAATGTGTGTGCATGATGGATGCGGTGTTAGGATTACCAAGATAGCTTTTCAATCGAGATTTGAAACGGGAGTGGAATGTTGCTCATTTGATTGGAATAGGAAGCTTATTACTTAGAGAGGGAGTAATTTGTGACATTGCCATGCTACCATCATGAAATCGTTTCATGCTTTTTGCAAGTCGTCATTATTTCTGAGACTCTTGTCAAGATGATGTTGATGGTTTAAAGGCAACTATAACACCGAGTGAGGAAGTAGTTGCGCATAACTTTGTATGGCAATGTGCAGATGTAAAATTATTTAGTCAGCCTAAATTTTCTCTAAAAGGAGTTGCATGATCGTTTTTTGTTTCCATATCCACACACCATTTTGATTGCAAAATTTTGCATTTTTTCTAACCTTCTTATTAAAGTTAAGGAGCATCTACTACAAATGTGAATCATTATTGACTTATTGAATTACTGCAAGTAAATTAAGGTGTCCTTCGCTTTTCTTCGCTTTTCTTCGCTTTTCTGTCCTTCGCTTTTGTATTTGTGTATGCTCTTCAAAAGACATGTGTTTATCAAAGATGATACTTAGACATTTGGCCGATTTAAGAATTAATTTATAAGTAGCCTTTATGAAAACACGAAAGAGATCATGCGAATAGAATAATCGGACTTGCTAAATTAAACTTCCTCCAAAGATAAGCTATCAAACTGCTCAGTAATCCAAATAATAAGAAAATGCTTTGATTCACACTAAATGCATCTAACTCAGCTTTTAATAGCCATTCCTCAGCACTTCCTCCAAACTCATCTGATAGCTCTATACGTTCCAAGATGGAGTATAGCTCTCACTGTGGGCGAGATGCGGTGGGGTTGCATTTAGCGACCTTAATTCAGCCTACAATATAGCCATAAAAACAATTAACAGTAGTACTATTTCTAATAATTTTCTCTCTTTACAGTTACGTAGAAGCATTTTATCAGTCGCTTTTCTTTCATTGTAAATGTCCAGAAGAACTCTACCCCATTGTTCCGCCCATACACAAGTATCCCAAGTTTATGAGAACTTCTGAGAGCCCGCATGACTAAGCTGTGCAGCTCCCCAATCACTTCGCACGCGGTGTCATTCTCATCTTCGGTCCGCAATTGAAAATGAATAAAATGAGAAATACAGATTTGAGAAAAGAGTTCCTTCATTTGAGAAAGGATGTCACACCCATTCACATTCGTGATGAAGGCGCCAAATGAGAGTGGCTAATATTTCACAACCTAACTGAAATTAACCTAAACTAACTTAACTATTAGCCTAACATAACATAGCATAATATAATCTGAACTAAAGTGGGAAACCCGTGAATGAACATGAGAAAGTCATGAAATGGGGAGAGATCACTTGAGAATTGCCCCCTGTGAGATTCTCACTCGTGGATTTATATTGAAGAATGAAACTGCAGTGACATAGTGAAATGATAACCATATCCAGCTATCCCATTGCCGAACTACTTATTTTTCAAAATTCAGTGTTTTCCCACGTATCTATAACCTTCCTAAACTTGAAACTTGATCGTTTTCTGCTGTCCATACTCCTTAGACAGGGGAATTCCTCTATTGACTGTTTTCACTTTATTTCTGCATTATTTATTTGAAAAAATATATGGAGGTAACTTGTGAAAAGCCACTTTTGACTTGCCTGTCAGTCAAACAGTAAGGCTATAGAGTAAACCATCAAAGCCATAGAATTGAGATTTACTGCCGAAACAATCCTCTCGAAAACATTATAGGAACTGGGTTATACAGAAAAGAATCAAATTAAAAAAAAAACTTCAAAATTAGTAAGTAGTTATTTTTCGTCTATCAATATTTTCTTTTTTGACAAAAATTTTCAAATTTTCAAAAGAAAAAACAGAATTAAAAATCAATAATTTTTTATTTTATTTTTTTCGGTGAACTCTCTTCCTCAACTCTACATAGTAGTAACAGTGAGAGAGAGAGAGAGAGAAGCGGCTTAGGATATAATGACGAATATCCGAATGAATTATGATGATGTCAGTTCGTTTATACACGCCTAACGGCTAGGGTAATCTTCACCAAATTTAGTATACATATCGAGGGAGATCCAGGGAAGGTTTTAGTAACACATCCTCCCCCTCGTAGTCGCTCCCTTGAGGGAAACTGGGAGGATAACCCCTATGCTCGATTATACACGCCTAACGGCAAGTAATTTGCACCAAATTTAGTGTACACATTAAGGGAGAAACAGGGAAGGCTTTAGTAACATACTACCTACGATTCGGCGGTCTACCTTTTAATTATAAGCTTAGCTTCTTATATTGTTTACTAATTGCTTGTTTACTTCCCACTGTCAATCGCCCTTGACGATTGGTTAGGTTTAGTCATGATATTTTTGGTTAGTTTTAACGAAAATATCATGACTAAACCTAACCAATCGTAGGTAGACCGCATACTATAGTAGCATCCCAAAGTATTAACCACTAGGCTACCCAGGGTACCCATTTTTCTACCAATCAATTTTTTTATTGTGTAAAAGGATGAACAGCTGGGTAAGTTACGCGGTACTTGCCGTCATCAGGAATCGAACCCGGGGCCGATGGATTCGTTGTCAGCGATGCTAACCACTACACCTCCGAGGCGTATATATATATATATATATATATATATATATATTATATAATATTATATATGGTACCGTCCCTCTTCTTCTCCCCTCACATCGTCTCCTGTTCTGCATTTCCCACTAACAAGATTATTCGATGTACGGAGAAAACATTTTTTTCAAAAGAGAATCTTCGATAAAAAAGAAATAATAAAAAATATATTCTTAAAAAGCGAATATATTTTTAATACAGTAATTTTTATGGGCGTAAGCTCTTTCTTTCTATATCTCTCTCTCTCTCTCTCTCTCTCTCTCTCTCTCTCTCTATCTACCTATGTACCTATCTCTCTATCTATCTATCCATTTATCTCTCTATCTTTCTGTCTCTCTCTCTCTCTCTCTCTCTGTATACAGTATATATATATATATATATATATATATATATATATATATATATATATATATATATATATATAATATATGTCAGACGCCCCGCCAAAGTAATTACAGAATTAGCTGACAACATAGCTCCTTAATCAGTAAACAGTTGAGTTAAATGCCCCATTTTAAAAGATATAAATAGGGGCACGTGACTGCGTCCTAACTGTTCTCCCAATTGTCGTTCTTCGACGCGTGCGGCCTCTCGTGAGAGCGTGTTACAAAATTCGAACACGCGCCGGTGTTGACTAAGTTTGTTTGCGTGTTTTGGAATTGGTGAAAGACTTCGAGGTTATCTTGATTGTCTGCGACTAAATATAAAGTAACAGATTTAATGGACTTTGACACGAAATTCTGCAAGGCACGTTCCATCACTTATCCATTGAATGCGAATGCACATACATACATTCATACACTTTCTCTCTCTCAATATATTATATATATTCCCGTTAAGTTGTATGTAACATTACGAATGTAACGTAAAGCAACGAGCTTCGCCTTACTCAGAATGAACAATTCGGGTGCAAGCAAAACTAATTGTTTTTACTTATTAATTAAGGTGTATATATATATATTATATATATATATATATATTATATGTATGTATGTAAGAGAGAGAGAGAGAGAGGCAGAGAGAGAGAGAGGCAGAGAGAGAGAGAGAGGCAGGCTATATAAGCCTCCCGGTGCGTGAGACAAGTGTGTCAGCGGGGAGCACCAAAGCGACATTTGGTCAGGGGAGAACAAATGTCCCATTCACCTCCTGCTGAATCCTCTCATACCACAGACTGACATCCCTTTTGCATCTCTCTCTCTCTCTCTCTCTCTCTCTCTCTCTCTCTCTCTCTCTCTCTCTCTCTCTCTCTTAATTTGTTGTTGTTGTTTCTTTTTTATTGTTCCTTTTGAACATATTTTCTAGTCTGTTTCCCGTTTTCCTCCAAAATGTCCAAACTTTCTCTTGTGCATTTAAATGTCTTTCAAATTCATGAACACGAAGCATTTTACTGCACGAACACACAGGCATGAATGTAACTACGAGTCTGTATTTCCATAGTACCCAATTTCAAATTTGGTGTAAAAAATTTTTAGGTTTAAAGATTTAATTTAAAGACTTGGATTTAAAGGAACTTTTGTACTCAAGATTGTAGAAAAGAAGTGAATCTTTTTGTTTCATTTTTAAATATAACCACTTTTTTATTTTTTTATTTTATCACACACACATATATATATTTACTTACTTCAGCCCCCAGGTAGGCTTGCGCCTGTCAGCCTCGAGCAGGGCCGGCCCTAGCTTCTGAGGGGCCCTGTGTAAGATGGTTGGTGGCCCCCATTCCTTACACAACCCTCCCAGGGCCCCACATATGTTTCTGATTTTCTATGAGGACATCATCTTGATAAAAGCAAACACCAAATATTATATATATATATATCTTTCGCAAATATATAACAGGAAGGTAAATCAGTATCAGTGTTCCTCTTTTATTATTTAAAGAATTGCAAATATTCAAAATTACAACGTAGAGTATAAATTTGAAATGATTTTAATGTGGAGAAAATAATAAGCAATGGCAGAAAATAAAATTGACAATTGTAAATATAGTTTGATAAAACGATAAATAAGAGAAGAAGAAGAAATAAAGGAAAATTGTTGAAGCCAACTGCAACCATGATTAGAAAAATTAACAAAAAACATCAATGTTTGTCAGATCACGGTTTTAAATTTTTGGTTGACGTCTCTATGGCAATACTACAGGAGGCGCTGCTGAGGTGACGGATGGTCAGATTTATTTGTTATATGTCTCGATATTATGATCAATAAACTGATGATGTAATAGGGAGTTGATATATTAGATATAATTGATATATGCCGTACAATAACAAAAAAATTATACCGTCACAAAAAATAGATTGATACCCGAACAGAAACACTGATAATAATATCATATACGCCGCGCACACGCCACATTACGTACATAAAGAGACGAAAAAAATTAAATGAAAAGAATTTTAACAGTGACAGTTCTGAACACATAATGACAAAAAAGTAGCCTACAAATATAAATATAATAATAGACGCTTATTTATGCTGCTTATTTACATTTTTTATGTGGTTTTGTGTCGTTTTTATAAGTTTGGTGATGCTATACCAACTAAAAATACGAAGAACAAATGAATTTTGGAGGGGCCCTCTAATTGATGGGGTCCCTGCGCAGCCGCACAGGCCGCACATAGCTGGGGCCTGCCCTGGTCTCGAGCATCTCCGTCGCCATTCGGTCCTATCTTCAAATATTCCCTCCTCCTCTAGTCTGTCAATTCTTCCTGTTCTATATTTGGTTAGTATTTCTTGCAATCCATCCCTCCACCTTTTCCTTGACCTTCCTGTTGGTCTCCTTCTGTTCTGGTCTCCATTTAAAGGTTAGCTTTGGTATTATCTCCTCAGTCATTCTCTCCACGTGGCCAATCCATCTCAGCAAACAGCGCTGAATTTGGGTCAAAACTGGGGTTAATTCTAGATTTTTACGAAAGTCTACATTTCTTCAGCCTCTTTTGGTTTTTCCTTGAATTAATCTAACGACTTTCATTTCAACTGCTATTTTTCTAGATGCATCTTTAGTGGTCAGTATCCAAGTCTGCGCCATATGTTAATATTGGCATCAAAATTGTTTTAGTGTTAGACATTTAACTTCTGTTGTAACATGATTGTCTTTAAGTAACCTCGGTTATGTCTTTAGTGATGCCTCCTTTACTGGTTAATATACTTCCTAGGTATTTCAATTCCTGTACTTGATTTAACTTTCTATCCCCAATTTTTTAACATTCATTTTTTTCTTCGACCTTACTCACCATCATAACCACTGTTTTTTCTTCATTTATTTGAAGTCTTGCTCTTTCAAAAGCTTCTTTCCATCTGTCCATTACTAGCTGGAGACTATTTTGTGCAAATTCAATATGGCATGTGTCGTCTGCATACACTAAGGTTTGCATATACTGTATGTCTCCTGATTACTTCTCTGACTACTTTATCCATATACGTAATGAACAATAATGGTGACAAGAATTAAAAATTAAAATTTCGAAAAAGGAAAAAAGACCAAAAAATAAATAAAATAAAGTTTTTAAAAATGTAAAAAAAAAATATAAAATTAAAAAAATAAATGAGAGAGAGAGTGTCCGAAAAAAAGAATCTATATATATATATATACGTCTATAGGTCAGAAAATCCTCGTGACCATCGAAAGGAAAGAGAAGAGAAAGAAAGGAAAAAAAATAATTTGTGTGTGTGTGTATTTCTTTTTAAGCTAATGGGTCCAAATTCTCATTTAATCTGCAATTTATGTATTCTGGAAACAACTGAAAATGCGGCAATAACGTGATTTCTGTAAAAAACTGCATGACTTTATCTGCATGAATTGGAATGATAGGAAAAAATACCGTCTCGAACGCGAAATATCGTGGGAATCAAATTTCTGTGTGACGCATGTACACAGACTGTAAACCGGAATTGTCCCAATGAAAATTCGGGTGGATGAGAGAGAGGAGGAAATAACGAATAACAATATAATAACGAACAACACTATAAACAATATAATACGGAATGAAGACATAGATGAAAGAAAAGAGATAAGTAAAAGTTGCGAGGTAGTAAAACTGTCCAATGAGCGAAATGATAAAAAGATAATAACTATAAACTTAGGAAATAAACAGCCAAAGAAAAATAATGATAATACCAAAATTAAGAACATTGAAAATAATAAGATAACAGGAAGTAGAAGCATAGAAAATACTGTATGTAAATACTACGCAAAAGGGAACTGCAGATATCGGGATGGGCAATGGATCTATGCACATCCCACATTATGTAACACACATTACACAGGTGGAAGTGGATATTGCAAATTTGAAAAGAAAGTTCCACCATCTTACTGTCTGCAACACCTATGCAAGATATGGGAGGTGCAAATACGGACAAAAATGCCGTTACCACCATCTTACTGTCTGCAACACCTATGCAAGATATGGGAGGTGCAAATACGGACAAAAATGCCGTTACCACCACTCTCAAAGGAGCGCAACAGGTGAACAGGAAAAACGAACATCAAAGAAGGGTACCAAATTTTAGATGTAGCCAACACGATTCAGCTGCTAAATACTATCCAGCAAATACAAAGTCAGCTGACAAACATAGGAATCTGAGAGCCGGACAGAAGGCACGCACAGAGAGACTTCATGCGTTATCGGGACAACAGGTACCGACAAAGATAAAAAGAGGCAAATTTTCGGAGGACCAAAGGGCAACGAAACCGGCACCACCATTGGAAAACGAATCGGAACCACCTGTTTGCGAAAACGATAGAGAAAAAATAAAAATAATTAATCCTAGCCAACATTCAGGGCCTTAAATCAAATCATTCCCCGGTCGAAGTTTTATACCTGAAAGGGCTCATGCAAGAAGCCGGAGCAGGCCTCACGAAAAGTCATCTAAAGGACTGCCAGGCGAACTGTGAAAACTGTGAGTTCTGTGTTGACAAAAAAGAAATACAAATTGAGAACTATAACATCCTCCGAGCCGACAGAACAGTGAGACGTAAAGGGGGATGTGCTATTTGCACACGCGAAAAGCATATGACAGAAATTACTAAGTAGCTCAAACAGCTACGTAGAATGTGTAGCAGCAAAAGTTGAAAAATTAAATATGGTACTAATTGTAATGTACAGACCACAAACACGCCAACCTCAAAATTTTCAGATTCCATTACAAAGGAAGAAACTGCGTAAAAGATCTACACTCTCGAACCCCAAATGTTTTTCTCTGTGGTGATTTTAATTTCCCATTTATGAAATATAAAAGGATAGGAAAAAATATATGTATACACCAAGACAAGGGGGGGGCGCACGGGAAGACCAGGAGCAGGTAAATATGCTACTAGCTCTAGCTGATGAATTTATGTTAATGCAAGAAATAACAGAAAACACAAGAAAAAACAACTGCCTAGATTTGGTATTCACAAACAATACCAACCTAATTGATAATGTAGAAATATTCCCAACTATAATATCGGACCACAACATTATTGAAATAACAACCAATATAAAAGCAACCAATATAAAAGCAACAGAAAGAAGCAAATTCGAAATTTTTAATTTTCACTCTAAAGCTATAAACTGGGAAGATGTATCCAGCATGGAAGTAATAGATTGGAAAACCATTTTCGAGGCCAAAACAACGGAAGAGATACTAATGACTTTAGAGGAGGAGACGCTGGAAATTGTGGAAAGACATGTCCCAAAAATACAACAAAGAGGGCAGAGAAGCAGGTTCGAGAGACAAAAGAGGTCATTGTTCCGAAAGAGAAAAAGAGTGACTGCAAAATTAAGTAACTGTAAAGAAAAATATCAGAAAAATATTAAATGATAAACGTCATAGAGGAACTAATTGAGAAACATACAGAAAAAGAAGACGACGACGCTATAGAAGCGATAAAGGTGAAATCAAAGTACTTGTATAATTTTGCAACGCTATACCTGCCAAGGAGGGTCGGTGGATTAGGGCTTGCGCTAATTGACCAAGTGCACAAAGCCACAACAATAGGATTAGCACAGCACATAAAGGAGGAGAAGGAAGGCTAGTCAGATTTGTAAGAGACCATGAACGTGAAAAGCCTCAAACAACATCACTCTCCAAAAAGGCAAATGATTATCTAGTGGATGCTAGCATAGGACCTGAACAGCTTGAAGACATTGCAAATAAACCTCTCATGGAAAAGATAAGCACCATCAGAAGAAAAGGAGAAGAACTGGGAAGAGCACAAGTTCAGCAAAGTATACAAAGAGGACGTGCTGAACAAAGCATACATAGAGAGGGATAAAACCGTGGAGTTCCTGGTAAGAGGGGCACTGAGACTGAAGATGAACGGCTGGTGATGGCAGCACAAGACCAGGCACTACGGACAAACTGGTTCAAAAGGAATATTGAGGGCAGAAATGAAACAGAGATGTACAGATTGTGCTCAAAGAGCCCAGAGACTGTGAGTCACATACTATTGGGGTGTGAAATACTCCTGCACAGAGGAAACTACACAGACAGACACAATGCAGTCTGCAAGCTAATCCACTTCAAGCTGTGTAAGAAATATGAAATAAGGCTAGAAATAGAAAAACACTGGGAACATATTCCACAAGGAATAGAAGACAATGACAAAGTGCTGCCCCTATATGATCACGGGATACCAACTGACATCAGGGTATCAGGATGCAGACCAGACATAGTTGTGAGAGAGAAGGAGGGAAACAAGTGCCTCTTGGTGGAAGTAGGAGTCCCAGCAGATTGGAATGTGGCGAACTATGAAAGGGAAAAGGTCTTAAAATACCAGAGACTCAAACACGAAATAAGGAAAATGTGGAATGTGGAACCTGAGATCATCCCAATAGTAGTGGTGGCAACAGGGGCAGTAAAGAAATCCACAGTAGAGTTCGTGAACCAACTGCCCATAAGTGTAACATCTGGAGATGTTGTAGGGGAGATATTACGATACAGCACCTCTATCTTACGCCTAGTACTAGGCTGTACCTAAAAATTTCTTAGGGTTAAGGTTTAACCCCGGAAGTAAAAAACTCTCCATCTGGTGTAGAAGGGAAAAAATAAAATGGGCAAGGGGAAGTATGCGGGTATCTATATTCAATATAAAGGTCTTTCAATTCGTTTAACATTATTTTTGTACCCACTTTACAATTGGTAGTCGAACTATCACTCTCTTTAAACACGGATAGAATACAGTTAAAAGCACGCACAAAGATGACATCGTTTGCTACAACATCACCATTAAATTCAAGTTCATAAACACTCCTCTCCAAACGGGTATTTATTCTTTCAGCGCTGACCTTTTCAACTGTAAAATCTTCTTCACAACTCATATCGGCAATTGAAGTATGTTTCTAAATCGTGCCGACAACTGCGTCTTATGAAAAAAAAAATTCTCCAGGGTGAACAATGAAGGTGAGTTCAGCCCTGTACCGTTCTCGTCCTTTGTAACAAAGTTCATGATATTTCGAGGAGTTTGCACCTTCTAAATACGCATCCAGTTCCAAACCATTCTCGCCTTGTTCGTCCCTACACTTGGTAAAATCATCGAGCAGGATGGTGTACGCGTATTCAAACACCGTGTCAAAATAACGCATATCAGCAACACGTGCGTCTAATATAGGTTTCAGTTTATAGAAACCGACGATTTCAAACGTTCTGTCGAGATTGAAACGGCTTCGCGTGGGGATAAGGGCGTTATTGTCAGCAGCATTCTTTCACATCAACCGTATATCAATGCATGGTTTGTTTGTATTACGATTTACCTATAGCGTACAAGTAATGGCGTATGAGGGTGCATCACTAATCTGTTCTCCTTTTGTGCCTACACTTGCAGGTATTTTATAACTGTCCTCACCCCACTTCTCGACCAACACGAAGATTCTGTTCATCTCTTCAACACTTAAATAAATAACATTGCATCTACCAGAGTTTGATTGTCTACATTTCGTTTCAAGTACATAATTAATAGCACCAGTATTACGCCTGAATACAGGCACAGACTTCAACACGAACACGTCGTACACTGCATTGAGGATGCTGCTCAACGGGAGTTCCATCTTTTAATAGTTATCTATTGATCCTGCAATGAGAGAACGTCCAGTCGGGTCAAGCTCTGAGGCGACTATGAGCCGCCGATGCGCTGTTTGACTCAGCGGGACCGTACGCGCTTTGGGGAGGTGGGAGGTGTGGGGGTGGGTATGAGTCACACGGGTTGCGTTAGTGATTCGTGTACGAGATTGTTTCAACATGAAAGATTCGATGCACACTGGTGAATCAACCGAATATTTGTAACCCATTGTACCGGGTAGGCGTTTAGAGAACTTTTCCATCTGCGATACATGAAGTAATATCGGTTTTAATGATTTACCACACACACTTCCTGGAATGCGCACCAATCATCTTCGTTTAGGGGTATTCACCATTGTACTTTCTCGAACTATGCACATTTATTAGCACTCTGGCGATCTATTTGAGAGAAACATGTGTCCATACTTGTCCTTTTTGCTGGACAACGATACTCGTCCCTAAACTCTACTAAAAATTCGCATAACCCTTTAGCTACAACTCGCTGCGCACCTCGTCATGATATACATGGATGTAGTGGCAGAAATATTTTAAACTGTCCATAATCACAAGATTTACATTCACTGCCTCAGTGTACGTGTACTCGGTGTAATGTAACATGGTATAATATCTCCTGTCATACCATCATCAACAAGGTTCACAACCCAAATCCTTTGTTTCTCTTCTGCAAGCGTGGATTCTTTCACTTCACGATGTATGTACTCTTTAGTACAGTTTAATCCTACAACATATTCCATTACATCGTCTGAACCGCGAAACCCCGCAATGCTCTCACCAGAATGACCATAGAGTATCTGAACGTCTTGCTCCTCATGCTTCCCACGATCTACTGTAATGCGGCCTTAAAGGTTTCAAACATTCTTTGGGTGTTCATCACATCTGTAGATCTTTAGTGAGTACCACTTCAGGAATGTAGAGCATGCAATATTATTGGACGCCATCGTTAGTTTTCGTCTACCCGAGAATTCTTTAACAGTTAAAAAGATACGTCTGAGAACTAGGGGCTTGCGGGGGTCAATTGATTACGCAAGGAGATATGCCCTACCAACTGAATTAGTAGCAAGAGTCACGTGACTCTTTTTATTGAACAGCAACATACAGTGGGCGGTGCTTAGATTTTTCCTCGTCAGTCAACTCTCCGAGGAATTCTCCAATAGGAGGCATATATTCCTCTTCTCTCCCCGTGAATATCACACTATGTGTATCTACGTACAGAACCCTCCGTCCAAGAGAATACAGTAGACTCCAAAGTTTGATGCGGGCGTATGTTGTGAAACTGGTTAAAGGTATGTTTGTAACACGTGATGTATCTGTAGCCAATTCGGTTCTGTTGTACTTTATTATGTACGTATTACCCACATTCACGATCTCCATGACCTCTTTCTCGATGGCGTTGGCATAATCCCACACTTTGTTATAACTTTAGACTAGATGGACGTTCCCTTGTCTGTATTTTGGGCAAATTTTCTCCAAAGGCTATTTAGGCACAACTTTGCACTAAAGCGCTTACCTCTTATCTGCATCTGAATAAGCTTGTCTCCTCTTTTCAGGGGATCGCCTGTAAATATCTCTGATGATTCGTGTTCAAGCAGTTCCTCATAACGGAATTGTGTGGCAATGAGAAAGAATATACACAATCATTTTTTTAACTAGTCCGCTAACTTGTCAATATAGGACACAAAGAACTTCACAGGGATGTCGTGTGCAGTCGTTTTAAAAATGCTTTTTCGTTTACCACATTTGCGACATTCCTCACACTCCATGTTCATGCATTCGTCGCAGATAGTCTGTCTTACAAGTAAATGTGGGATAACCTCTTTGGTTTCAGCATCCGTGTATGTCTTTATATCGTAGTATACAGTTGTACAAGGTTTATTTTTAGGTTTGGCGTCTTTCATATAGCATACATGCTTTATACCATCTGCCTTATATTTCTCATGACATGTAGTACAACAAATTTCATCACATTTATACTCGAATTTTCCCCATCTGTCCATCATATGAAACATAATACACTCGCAAATTCTTATTTTCCTACACGTTCCCTTTGATTTAAGGAATTCAAAACGGTTATTGAAAAATGTGTCTACAGAAAATA
Source organism: Bathynomus jamesi (assembly GCA_023014485.1). Taxonomy (NCBI): domain Eukaryota; kingdom Metazoa; phylum Arthropoda; class Malacostraca; order Isopoda; family Cirolanidae; genus Bathynomus; species Bathynomus jamesi. Next base: position 931,821 of record JAJOZX010000200.1, on the reverse strand, counting down.
CATTCCCTCTTCTCAGCTTCAACTACACGACTTTCACATTTGGAGCTTTTACACTGCTCGCATACCATGTGGCAATCCTTACAATGTTTCACTATATCATCCGCAAACTGAGATAATCCTTATACAAATCATGATGCCTCTCATATTTTCGACTTTTATCATAACTCGCGTAAAAAGCCCTTATATTGCGGATTGGGAGATACGTTGTCCCTGACAGCCCTAAAATAAGTAAAGGTTTTGTACGTTCTCTCACACCGCTTTTAAAAACATACACATTCCTATGACGATCATCAAATCCAAATATAACTATGCGAACATTCGTTTCCTGATCTACCCTTCTCAGCCCTTCAGGTCCCATATCACAGTCAAACTCGAGCCTGCAGTCTGTGGCCAGTTTACGGGCACGTTGCACAACCGTCGGCAACCAAACTTTTTTGACGGCCGTATTTAGTACAGTAAGCATATGAGCCAAGACTATTGCTATGAAGCCGCAACCGCGATCGAGGTTTGTGTGGTTTCTAAATATTTGATAACAACCAAAGTTAAGAGTATAAGGTGTGGCCGTATGTCCCGCAACACGGAAAACGTGGTCTATATCTATCGTGAAGTTGTCCATGTTAAATTCGGTGCTGCTTTGAGAGGCATGCAATATACGACCCAAAATGTATTCCACATCTAAAGTAACCAGACGTCTGTAGGGTATTACTACCCAAAAATCATCTTTATCCCCATCATCTGACCCGAACCCGAGGCACACTCGCGTCCTGGCTTCACGTCCCTCACTGCTCTGAAGGGCAAACTCCACAATACGTTCAACTACACGCCGCAGTCCGTGTTCAACACCGTTGCTATACATGGCTCGCGGGTCGACCCTGACTACGTACAGGTTTCTAGTCAGGGCTGGAGTGGGGATGATGGTGCGCACCAGCTCGAATGTTATGCTACTCTCTCTAGAATGAGATGTTGCTGGCGAGGTAGAGGGCACGGGTGGTATTGAATAGGAATAAGGGGTCACAGTTTTGTTTGTAGGAGGAGCTACTTTAGGGGTTGTGTCGTAGGACATAGAGGGCTTGGGCTCTATTACTGTGGGTTTAACTGCCGACGCACTCGGGGCGCGCTTTACGTGTGACGTGGAAGGTGTTTCAGCAATGTGACTGTTGTCATGCACCCGCTTTCTCCTCGAATTGTTGAGTGGGGGTGCTACAGTTGTCGCTGCTGGGGGTTCCGGAACGCTATTGAGTGTGATGTTGCAGTCTGTAGCCTCAACAACAACACAGTCGTCGCTATCATCAACCTCGTCTGCAATATCTACGATGGGGACATGTTGCTGGCACAGTACCTCATCCTCGTCATCATTCACGGTTCTGGGGAAGAAGAAAAACAAGGCTGTAGAATATAAGGAGCAGCATTTAAAATTTTATTATATTTTGTAAATGTTCCACTTAAGAGTGTGACGTGTTAGAGATGGATTCTGTAGAAAAATTCAGGTTCACGAACCCTTCTACTTGCATTATATTTGGCCGTACAGGCTGTGGAAAAACCGTGTTTATGCATGCTTAAAATCATTAAAGATAAGGGAGAATTTGTCTCAAATTTTGCTATTCGACATACCAGGTCGTATTCAACGAGTACCAAGATGATATCTTGTCCCACGAAGGTGTTTATGATGTTAGTTCGATAAAAGGTAATGAGCACACGGTCATTGTAATTGACGATCTCATGCTAGAAATGGATAAAACGTTTGCCGAGACATTTACAGAGTTCTCCCACCATCTTAACATAAGCATATTCTTCATCAATCAGAATCTTTCAAAAATAGATACATGCGCGATGTATCGCTAAATACACAATATCTAGTCTTATTCGCACAACGTAGAGATGTGGCAGAAATTGGGGTATTAGCCAATCAAATGTTCCCGTATCAGCGTAAGGAGTTTTTGGAAGTTTATAAACAAGCTACAAGCCAACGTTACGGATATGTGACCTTCACCCCCGAAACACGTTTACGGTGTTTCTGAGAACAAATATATTTCGAAACGAGCCTGAAACGGTGTATATCCCAGGATGACAAAGAGGCTAAAGAAATACCGTGAATTAATAAAAATCTATCAACGGTTGTCACGGACTCTCCAAAACCTGTTAAAAATATTGACACCTATTTTTTAAAATGCATCTGCGAAATCTGTCTTAACGTTATAAAATGCAATATAAAGCCCTCTCAGAAGTCGAGCTTACATCGTTACAAGAACATAATACGACATACGACAAGCCTCATTATATCAACTTACTAACTAGTATCTCAATATATATAAGAACGATTGAGGGGAAAAGGTTCCCATTCGGTGACGTGATCTTAACAGTGAAGCTTCATTTCCATCGTACTGCGCTAGAATGACCCAAAGGCCGTTCTCAGTCTACCAAGGGGTGAGATATCAGCGCGGAAGCAGGAGTGGGTCCACTTTTTCAACCATATTGCGTACGCTTGTCCCCATGGTGAAGAGTGGTGCCAGATATCTCGGCAGGAAAGCATTACAATCAGGTCTTAACACGAAAGAAGACAATGGCCTGTGCTAAGCTTAAAGAAGCTCTAAAAAGCATTTAAAACGTACACGGGACGAAAATTTCAAAGATGCAAAGAAAAAAAGGCGTGGTGGGGGAAATAAGGAGCGCACTGTACGGAAGAAGAAGAAGGGGTTACCAACACGTGGCGTTAAATGAAAAAATGATATTAAAAAAAGAAATGTTCTAAGCGCATGAAACCTATGGTTGACCACTTTTTTAACTGATATAAGCTAAGGACGTTGCGCTCCTGGATCATAGAGTGATTGCTACTTAGCGAGAGAGGTGTCACTATTTCTGAAGCGCCATGGCACGTTTCATACATCCCTGTAGTTCACAATGTTGTAAAGCGGAGCTGGCCCTCTTTGACATGCCGCCGACACAAATATCTATAGAGTACAGCGACTTTATCATAGTTAATCCCCTAAACACTATTAGCTCACCGAGTGCTCTTATAGAATTCGTGATCTCGAGCTCAGGCCGTTACATTTTTGACCCAAGCCATATGCACATGTATGCTAAACTACGAATAGCACATTCAGATGGAACGGATTGCGAAAACGACTACGTTATTTACCCAGAAACAAACTTTCTACACTCCGTATTCAGCCAGGGTGTGGCTATTACCACCTAAGATCCTATCTGGAAAATGTCCTCAACTTTTCAAAAGAAGCGAAGAATACCTTTTTAACTGCAGAAGGTTATTATCAGGCTAAAGATGAAAGCAGTATAAAGAACAAGTTTAAAAATTCTAAAAAGAAGATATATGACTGCTTCGGACGCCTTCACACAGATTTTACGTTCCAGGAGAAGTTGCTTGTGAATGGGGTCGCTATGAAATTAAAACTCCCCCGTACGAGCCCTGAGATTTGTTTAAATCTGGATGCTGAACAAGAAGGCGCGAACCTGTCGTGATTCATATTATGGAGACATCGCGTGCATCGTGTGAAATTAAGCTCTGCTAAGCAGATGAAAATTGAGAAAAATTTATTACATGAAACGGTGAAATACCCAATTAATAGAGTTAAGCGTAAGATCCAAGCAAATAGAAAATGTGCTCTCGGGGCTCTGCCTAAAAGGATATTAATTGGAATGCAGGAACACACTTCTGTGAATGGAAAATACAAAAACCCATATTTAAATTCGAAAATCTCGGCTCGGCCTTAAAAATGTAACTATGTCAACGGGGTAGCTTTAGGTGGGACATTGGAAATGAGTTATTCTACAGATGACGAATTTTCACTTTCTCGAGAGCGTATAGCAATCTTGCGCATAATGTCGGTACTTGCAACGGATTAGGAATTGGTGTAACGCAGAACGAATTCGTCGAGAGGGTCAACCTGTACCCTTTAGATCTCTTCCCTGGTTTCTGTGTGAGTATAAACACGCACTTAAGTCCACAGCAAAGCGGAATCATCTCAGTCATATTAGAGTTCGCTTCTATTAGCGCAGTAGTTTATCTTGAGTCGCAAAGTCTAATCGAAGTTGATAGGTTTAGGGTTGTAGTCATGGACTTTTAAAAGTGATGAAGAGTGACCGATTCACACGCACTAAATTTATTGGCGTGTTTGCGAAGAATGAAGCGTTCAAACTTCCAATCACGAGAGACTGTGGGGACTCGAGGGGCTACCCACCCTGACTCAATTGCCAGGATTAATCAGCCTTTAATCGAGACTCGTTCTGACTTCAACTGCGGTTCGGAGCAGTATAGAGGTCCCACACAAAATGAGCGACTTAGGGCCTGGGTGGAACTCCCTGTACCAAACCTCGGAGAACAGCCACAGAATCAAAGGGTGATGGCTCTTCGAGTAACTAAGTTCTTGAGGCCAATCACCACCTCGACCGAAGCCGTACCCAAGTTAAACTCGACTGATTCTGAATGACTGATCGAGTAAATAGTGTACGTGTGTGTGTGTGGTGTGTGTGTGTGTGGTGTGTGCGTGTGCGGGTGTGCTTTTGAGGCAAAGCTATGCTAATTCTCCTTTATATGTAATTTGTTGTTGTTGTTGTTTAGCCGATCAGCTCACCCTGATCGAGCAAGCCGGCGGCACGCAGGTAACCGATCGCCCTCTCCGGAGTGGACCAGAGGTTCAGCGGACTAGTGATGTTGTGTTGTGTTCGTTGTTGTGCTAGAGCGGTAAAGTCTGTCATAATGTGTTCAGTTGTTTGTGGTGTGTCCTGGCACAGGTGGCAGGTGTCGTCTATGGAGTTGTCTAGTCTGTGTTTATATGTCCGTAAGTTGGGGTGATGTCCACATCGGAATCGTGCTAAGTTAACTCGATCCGATCTGCTCAGGCTGATCTCTGACCTGTTAATGGGTGGCTGCTTCGCACCTAGGACCGCATTCGGACCGAGTCGTGTCAGTGCTTTGTGGGTTAGGTGTGTGTGTATGTGTTTTCTGTGCTGTGTGATGTCTGTGGGGCGTGGTATGGAATGGAGTATTTGGTTATAGTGTCTCTCTGGTGTTACCTTAATGGTGCGAGGTGTTGGTGCATGATTGTACATGTAGTGGCAAGGGTGTTGTGGGTTAGTTGTCGCTGCTGCCATGAATTGTGTTACCCTAATGTCTAAATGTTCCCTAACTTTCAGTATTTTTGTTTCTGTGTGCAGGTGTTCTATTGGTGTTGTTTGAGTGCATCCTATAATGATACGAAGTGCGTTGTTTTGTATTGTCTGTAAGGTGTTTATGTGTGTGTGTTTGAGATAATGGGTGCCCAGCATGGGCTAGCATAGTCCATAGCTGAGCGAATATATTGTTTGTATATGAGTGATGTTTTTTCATGCTGGTCTCCAAAGTTTGTGCCTGTTTGTACCCTAAGCGTGTTAAGTCTTGACGTACATTTGTTTTTAATGTCCTGAATGTGGTTTGCAAACGATAATGATGTGTTGTATGTGACCGCAAGTATTTTGGTCCTGAGTGTTTGGAATGTTGATGTTGTTTAGTGTAAGCTGTGGAGTTATCTGGTGTTCTTTTGTGTTGCTTGTGAGCAAGGTGATGGTTGATTTTGTGGGCGTTACTTTGAGTCTATTGTGTGTGAGCCAGTCTTGTATACTGTTTATATATGTTTGTAGGTTATTTATAGCGGTGTCGATGTTGTTGTGGGTGGATGTTAGAGTGATGTCATCTGCATATGATGATAAGTTGAAGAGTGTTGGTGAGAGAACATCGCCTTGAGGGATCCCGTTCGGAAAAAGCTTGTTTTTGGATGACTTGCCATTAAATGTGACATGTGAGTATCTTCCTGAAAGATAGTTGCTCAGCCACCTTTTGGTGTTATTGTGCATGTTTGTGTTGAGTATTTTGTTTATGACAGGGAAGCGTGGGATAGCATCAAATGCTTTACTAATGTTTATTGTTGCTAATAGTGTACGTTGAGCTGGTCGCCTGGAGTTGATGCCATCCATGATGTGCTGCGTGAGGTTAGTGAGTAATGTCGTGGTGGAGTGGTGACGTCTGAATCCATGTTGAGTAGGCGATAGTGGAATGTGTTCGTTGGTGATTTGTAAGATTAGTCTTTCTGTTACTTTGGAAGGTGTGCACAGTAAAGTAATGGGTCTATAGGAAGCTGGTTCTGTTGGATTTTTGTTTGGTTTGAGTAGTGTAATAATTTTACCTTGTTTCCATATGTCAGGTGTTGGTATGAATATGTGCTGATATTTGTGAGAGCTAGTATTCCTTGTGGGCCCAAGTGTTTAAGGTGTATGTTAGATATGTTGTCTGGTCCAGTAGCCTTCGAATTCTTAATGTTTTTGATGATGTTGGTGGTCTGGTCTGTATTGAAGGGTGTAATGGTCGTGTCGAGTCTGTAGGTTTTCTTGTGTCTGGCTGTTTGTCTGTCTGCGTGTTTCTATTTGTTTTCTCTGTTTAAGTGACTTATCTTTGCGTAGTGATTAACTAGAATGTTTGCTTGTTGTGTGTATGTTGGGATATTATTTTGGCTGCGACAGATAGCCGCGTGTGAGGTGTGAATGCCGCTTTTAGAGTGGGTAATGCTGTTTATAGTCTTGTATAGCCTGGATGTATCTGTGGAGTGGTTTAGTGTTGTTATGAATTCCCTGAATGTTTGTTTGTTTTTCTTTGAGTTTGTTGTTTATTTCTGTGTTGAGCTGTTGTATCTGCTGTTTTATGGCTTCTGTGTGTGGTGTTTGTGTGTTATATTTGAGGTTGTTACGTTGCCTTATGAGGTGGGCTATTTCTCTAGTGTAATTTGGGTTGTATTTCCTAATGTTGCCCTTGGGTATGTATTTGTTTGCATTATTGATGATCTGATTAAATGTCTTGAGTGTTGTATTGATGTTTATGATGGGTGTGCTGTTTAATGTGGTGAATTGTTCCTCAGTCTGTATTTTGAACTGTTCCCAATCAGCTTTCTTTTAATTTCTGTAAGTGTGCCAAAGGCTTTTGGGGCAGAGTGTAGAATGTGTTGTAATGATGATGGGCAGGTGGTCTGATGACAGTTGTTTTTCTGTTCTCCAGTGTGTGTGTGTTGCTAGTGAGGGGGAACAGAACGTTATGTCTGGGGAGGAGTTTGAGTATCCTGCTTGATGTGGTATGTGTGTATGTTCTTCTGTATTGTTAAGAATGAAGAGGCTGTTTCGTTGTGTGGCTATGTTGGCGCCTCTGGTGTTGTTTTGGTTGTGCAGGTAACAACTAGTGTCTTTGTCGTTGAAGTCTCCTCCTAAGGTGATATTAGTGAGAGAGGCCAGATTGTGTAACTGTGGATTGTAATTGGCTGGCACCTGAGGTGAACTATCTGGTGGGATGTAAATGTTGATTAGTGTGGTGTTGTGTTTTGCGCGTATTTTAATGTTAACTGCCTGTATTTCTATCGTGTTATCTGCTTGGATTGTGTTTGTAATGTTTTGGGTAGCATCAGTGTAGCTAATGCTTTAACGTATGTAAGTGATGAGTCCACCCCCGTTACCCCCAGTATGATCTTGACGGATCGCCGTGAGGTCAGGGATGGTGGGTGTTTTGTGTGCGCGTTTTAGTTTTGTTTCTTGTATAAGTGCTCTGTGAATGTTTTGTTTGTGTACGAATTTCCTAAGCTGCATGATTTTGTTTGTGAGGCCATCTACGTTGTACTGTAATATGTTAATATTATACTTCTGTACGTGTCTCATGGTACTATTGTGTCTATGTCTTTGTGTATGGTGACATGTGTAAGTTATAGTGGGGCCTGGATTAGTCTTAATGTAAGTTCAAGGAAATAGCTGTGAACGATTAAGTCCTATACGACTGGCTGTGAGCCGTTTACGATTGGCTGCCTTCTATGCCAGATCGCTGTGATGCTTATGTGATGCGCTATAGCTACGAATGGATGGCTCTTCTCTCTCTTCTCCTTCTTGTGTTTTATCTCAGGTTATCCACCTTTCGAGGGTCTAACCCTGGTCCGCCTCTACATATACAAGTCATATATACAGTATGTATATATAAAAAAGAATATTTGTTTTCTCTATGCAAACCTACATGCAAACACACTCACATATATACAACTCATATATATATATATATACATATACAGGGTGTCCCATAAGTCCGGCATCAGAGGAGAAATTCATATTTTTTATTTCTACAAACCATAATTCATATTTTTCTCTTTCTACAGGCCATAATGTCTGTGAGCAAGGAAGAACGAATCCAGATAATTCTACTCATAGGAAATCGGAGTCAAAGAGAGGCCGCTGCTGAATTTAACAGACTGCATCCAGACCGCGAGCCAATAACACAGAGTTGTGTTAGCAGACTTGTTGCAAAGTTTAAGGAAACAGGATCCATAGAAGATAAACCACGCAATGGACCTTCAAGGAGGTCCACTGACGATGATACAGCGACTGCTATCCTGGCTCATTTTAACAGAAGTCCCAATAAGTCTCTTCGGCGATTGTCCGCCGAGACAGGAGTATCGAAAAGTAGCATCCATCGCATTCTTCAGGCTCACAAACGGCATCCATATAAACTTCAGATCCTACAGAAATTAAGCGAAGATGATCCCGACCGGCGGATGCAATTTTGTGAATGGGCTACGGAACTTTTGTTTTGCCTTTTTTTATTATTTTTCCTATGATGCCGGACTTATAGGACACCCTGTATATATACATATATATATATTTATTTTTTGGAGTGGATGGGGTTGTTGCATAACCTCCCTCCCCTCATTATTTTTCATGTTGCATTCAAATGATTTGCACTCTATATTTTTTCAGGTATACTACTAGTGGAGCTTAGTCGAATATAGACGAACTACTAATAGCAGTATTGTAAACCTGTATAATATAGATAATTATGTTGCTTATCATATTGTAAGAGATGGTCAGGTTGGTGGGGGTATCTCTGTGTGTGTGCATAAAACTTACGACTCTAACGAAGTATTTTCTGTATGTAATAATGATACTGAAAATCTGATTGTTAATATAAAAGACAAAAGTAATGTATATTCTGTCCCTGCAATATACAGAGTGTGGCTACTGATGTTAGTATCAGTAGCTTTTTAATTCACTTAGATAACATGTTATACAACTTCCATAAATCGAATGCCATAGTCGCAGGTGACTTTAACATCAATTTGCACTCTGAAACAATCTCTCATAAATTTTTAAACTTAATGAATTCTTTCTATCTTAGTCATACTATTACCAAACCCACTCGAGTTTGCAACTATGGTAATCGAATAACAGAATCAACGATTGATAATATATTTGTAAATAACAATGCCCTCGTAAATTCTGGAACTACTGTATATTATAGGGTGGATCGATTTTACATTTTTTTCGATTTCCATATACTAATAGAGACAAAACCTTGCGCATGCATGAGAAAATAGCCTCTGCAAAATCTTAGCTTAATAGGTAATCATATTCTGCCCCCGGCAGAGCGATGAAAATCATATTTTAGTAGTCAAAAACGTATTTTTAAACCCTAGCCTAGAGTCATAAAATTTTGCGTGTGTGTTATTTCATGCCTAAGCAACGATATAAATGCTATGGGAAATATATAAATGCATTATTTAAGACAAAGAGCTGATCTGAAAATATGTATAATATACATATTTTCAGATCGGCTCTTTGTCTTAAATAATGCATTTATATATTTCCCATAGCATTTATATCGTTGCTTAGGCATGAAATAACACACACGCAAAATTTTATGACTCTAGGCTAGGGTTTAAAAATACGTTTTTGACTACTAAAATATGATTTTCATCGCTCTGCCGGGGGCAGAAGATGATTACCTATTAAGCTACGATTTTGCAGAGGCTATTTTCTCATGCATGCGCAAGGTTTTTTCTCTATTAGAATATGGAAATCGAAAACAATGTAAAATCGATCCACCCTACCTGAGTGTATAACCACAAACATCAGTGCTCATTTTCCTACTTACGTTATATTCAATAACATTGTCCAGGTTGCGGACAAAACAACAATTGATTACAAAATATTCTCAGAGGTTAACAAAAGAAAATTTATTGGGACTGTAGAAAATATTCGATTTGACTGTGACGAACCTATGAATGACCCAGATCATATTTTTCACTTCTTTATGACACCTTATTGCATATTTTTAATATCTGCTTTCCTTTAAGGAGAAAAACAGTTCCGCCCAAAAGTGTCGCAATTCCATGGATCACTCCAGGAATTATCACTTCAATAAAGAACAGAGATAAATTATTCAAATTGTAATTACAAAGAAAAATTCCTAAAGTAAATATACTCAATACAGAAACAAATTAACTAAAATAAAAATTGCAAGATATAACTATTATAACAATCAATTTCCCAAACATAAAGGAGACATGAAAAACACTTTGACAACCATAATCAGTCTTCTCGGAAACCAAATTAAGAAAAATTCAGTAGAGAAATTAAATGTTGATAAAGAAATTGCTGATGATACTTCTATTGCAGACTCTTTAAATATACATTTTACTTCAATAGCGGATAAGCTTCGCTCACAATTACTAAATAATGCTCATTCACCTCTAAAAGATATGCCACCCAGCCCACTCAATTCATTTTTTTTTGTTCATGCTACTTCTACTGAGGTTTGGAATATTATTGGTAAATTAAAAAATACAAAAAATAACATTCATAACATTCATAACATTCCTGTACCTATATTGAACCTTGTTAAAAATAAGATATCTGTAACTTTGGCTAAAATTATCAATCAAAGTATTTGATTGATAATTTTAGCGAATTCAACGCTAAGAACTGCTAATTCAATGATAAAAACTGGTTGTATAACACCCCTTTAAAGGGGGTGATCCTACACTAGCAACAAATCACAAGCTGGTGTGTTCATTATTTGTGTTCAGCAAAGTTTTTGAAAATTTTTTAAAAAGTAGAATGCAGCGATATTTAGAATCCTACACTATAGCTTCTGTAATAATAAAACAACTATTTTATTACTATTTTAAATATTATGGAAAATGCAAATATAGCAAAAGAGAACAAAGAAATAATGATATAAATATTTATGGATTTGAGTAAGGCGTTTGATGTAATAGACCATAATATTCTACCGAAGAAGTGATTGGTTTAAGTTATTTGTCCAATAGATATCATTTTGTATCAGTAAATAAGGTTTGCTCAACTAGATCGTTTGTCAAACATGGTGTGCCACAGGGATCAGTTCTGGGTCCACTGTTATTTTTATTATATATAAATGACCTTTCACGTTCATCTGATATATTGAACTTCATAATGTTTGCAGATGATACAACTGTCTTTTTCTTGCAAAGATGTTAATTCAGCTAAGAATATATTTAATTCAGAATTCATCAGTGTAATGAAATGGTTAACCACCAATAAACTCTTCCTAAATACCAGTAAAACAAATTTCATGATTTTTACTAATAAAAGAAATGTATATCTTGATGACCTTAATGTTAATGAAATCGCTATAAAGGAGTGTACTGTAACCAAATTTATTGATGTAATGCTAGATAAGAATTTGTGATGGAGTGATCATGTAAATTATATCGCGAAAAAATTTTAAAAAGTAGAATGCAGCATTATTTAAAGAGCTAAACCTACTAAAGCTCAATGATATAATGAAACTGGCACATTTCATTTTTATTTACAAGTGTAAGAACAAAATCATTAATTTACAATGGGTAAATAGATATTTTGTAACACATCAAGAAATCCACTCGTATCAGACCAGAAATAGATCAAAGCATGTTATACCTCAATTTAGATTGTCTTCATCTAATCTCAAAAACTACCTATTTTCAATGGATTGAAATTATGGAATGACTTAAATGCTGATATAAAAAATATTGTGAATGCAAATTTGTTTAAAACCAAGTTGAAATCTCGATTAATAATGACATACTAACAAAAATCTAGGATTATGTCCATTACTATTGTTTATTAATTTCTCGTGTGTAATCCAGTATTAAAAACACATTTCTTGGAATTGTTCAGTTCTTATCTCTCATACATAATATTGATTTCTTTGTATGGTATTGGTATAATGCCTTCACTGGTGACCTTGCATTTGTCATATTAATAATGAATTTAAGATTAATACATATTTTAACTATTAATAATACTTATTTACTTATTTATTTATTATTAATTAATAATAACTAGCTGTTTATTTTTAATAAGAGCCCAGTAAGGCCTAAAGCTTAAGGGCCAAATTAAATAAAATAAATAGTCTAGCTTCACAATTATTCATGTGATTGTAAATTGTAAAACCACTGTATTTATTTTATTATTAATAAAGGTTATTCAATATTCAATAAAACATTTCCATACCAATAAATCAACTGACTACATGACATAAAGCCAGGACTGATGAATAACTTGGACAGTTGCGTTTCTTAGTTTTGAAATGTTTGCTTTAGACTGTATTAAGCGCGTTTTATTAGCTTTATAGGAGGCTGAAGACATTGTAATTAGCGAACATTTGTGAAGCTGAGGATCTCGGAGGTAATGTGTGCAGCAGTCTAATAGATTTGTCCTTATAAAGCAAATTTAGGGTTCAGCTAGAGCCTTTTTTATAATTAGCATACAGTTGCTGGCCATAGATATTAGTGCAGAAAGTACGAAAAAGAGTGTCTTTAGCTTCACTTGTACAGAGTCTAAAGTTCCGCATAGTCATGCTTCTTAAGCAAACATGATTATGAGGGACATCAGCTCTAAGACTAACAATTTGGCGACCCCCATACGTCGGCGCCCTAGGCGGCCGTACCGCTCGCCCCTGCCTTAGTACGGCCCTAGTTTGCTTTAGTACAGCAACTTCGATATTGTTTTCTTATGTCTGAGTCGTCACTCAAGGAACTGGTGATAATTTGACCTAGGTATTGTATAAATTTATATATGCAGTAATTATTTTATACAGGGTATTTCATAACATGTGGGACGCACTTTCAAGATGGATTCAGGACCTGAAAACAATGAAAAAAGTTTAAATAAACATATGTTTGAAATCGCTTTGTTTCCGAGTTATAGCCCGTCATATGTTCCAGCAAGTATCCGCTTTACCTTTAAAGGAAGTGCTCAAAATGACCGCCTTGCGCTTGAATACACGCCTGAACACGCTTCGTCATAGGCTGGACTGCCTGACGCGTTCAAATATTCCAGGTATTGCTCAGATTTTCTGGAATTGTTGTTCTACAGTTGGCGAAGCATTTCAATGTTGTCAATGGGTGTCACGCAAACGCTGGATTTCAGATGACCACACAGGTAAAAATTGAGTGGATTCAGGTCCGGGGAGCGAGCAGGCCACGCAATTGGTCCTCCACGGCCTATCCATTTATCAGGGAAATGGTCATCCAAATAGTCTCTGGCTACTCGACTAAAATGAGGCGGAGCGCCGTCATGCATAAACCACAAACGACGTTGGACACCAAGAGGAACTTCATTTAGTAAATTGCTTAAATCATTCCTTAAAAAATTGGAATAGGATTCTCCTGTTAATCTTCCAGGCAGGGCCGATTAAGTTGTCGTCAATAAGTTCTGCCCATACATTGATACTAAATTGTTGTTGGTGCCTTGACTGGATGATGGCATGAGGATTCTCTTCGGCCCAGTGGTGACTGTTGTGAAAATTGATCACGCCATATCTTGTGAATGCAGCCTCATCATAAAACAACACGGAGGATACAAAAAGAGGATCGCGAGCACACTGTTGAAGGAACCAAGTACAAAAAGCCTCTCGTGGTGTTCCCGTAAAATTCTCCACACAGTTGTGTATCTTACACCCTCTGCTGCTGCTATCCTTCGGGTGCTGACACCAGGATGTTTCTCCACGCAATTCAGGACTTACTCCTTCAACTCACAAACATTGTCGGCAAGCAGTGTTTGTAAACAGTTTGCGGAAAGAATTGCTGGAACACAAAACGGGCTGTAACTCGGAAACAAAGCGATTTCGGGCATATGTTTATATAAACTTTTTCATTGTTTTCAGATCCTGAATCCATCCTGAAAGTGCGTCCCAAATTTAATTCTCTTTGTTAACTTACTTAGCTTCTATTTATTAAAAAATATTAAATATATAAAACTTTACATATAAATATTTCTGTATTAAAATTATTTTCTTATGTATATATATATATATATATATATATATATATATATATATATATATATATATATATATATATATATATATATATATATATATATATATATATATATATATATATATATACAGTATATATATATATATATATATATATATATATATATATATATATTATATATATAAATTTATTTTTTCTCCCTAGGAGACATGCCTGGGACTACTTCCGCCACGGCTACTCAATCCATTAAGGTCACGTTTTCCAAATCCGTTCCACACCCTCATAATAACCAAAAGAAGATTGATCTTGACCGAAAGATGGCAGAGATGATCTGTATCGACCATCAGCCCTTCGCATGTGTCGAACGGGTACGATTTAGGTGACTACTTCAGGCTGCCGATCCGAAGTACACGATTCCTTCTGAGAAGTTTTTCAGGACGAACCTTATTCCAGACATGGCAGGCGAGGTGAAGGGCAAGATCGAGGAATTGATGTCACAAATGAAGAAAGAGAAGAGGAAATTCTCCTTTACCATGGACATATGGAGCAGTCGAGCAAGTGAGTCATATATAAGTTTGACCTGTCACTTCGTCGGGCCAAATTTCGTGCGCAAAAACATCATGTTGAATGTCTGTCTTCAACGAGGATCATACAGCAGAAAAAATTTCCGCCAAAGTTCAAGAAATGATTCAAAGTTGGAGATTCTCCGAAGAAGACACTTTTATGATCATGAGAGATAATGCAGCTAACATGCGATAGTTTCGGTTGTTTGGCTCATACACTCCAACTGGTGATAAAGGATGGCTGCTTGAACCTCCTGAGTGTGGCTAATCTTTTGACAACGGCTCAGAAAATCGTCGGTCATTTTCGCCACTCTCCGCAAGCGACGCAGCGCCTACATCAAATTCAAAGAAGACTTAACTTGCCTCAATTGAAGCTGATTCAAGATGTGCCAACCAGATGGAATTACACGCTGGAAATGTTGCAGCGACTCCTTTCCCAAAAGCAAGCTATCATTCAATATGACGTCGAATGGCCGCTGGAAAATACGTTGACTTCAACGCAATGGAAGCTTATGGTCAAGCTTATTGACGTGCTTGCTGTCTTCAAAACTGCAACGCTCAAAATCAGTGAGGAAAACTAGCTTTTATCAGAAGTTTTACCTAGAGTCAAATCTCTGTCAAAAGAAATCTGTGCAGCGTGCTCAGTGAATGATGCTGGTGTCAAGATTCTGAAGAGCCAGCTGGGCGATTCTCTCGAACAGAGATTTCGAGAGCATAATTCAAATGAGAAACTGCTGCTAGTCACAGCAATTGATCCCCGATTCAAAGGAGCTGGGCTGATAGACGACGGCATGCGAGAAAAGGCCAAGGAATTGTTGAGACAAGAGATACATAGTCACATGGAGGGGGCCCAACGAAAACGTATTGGAGGTGCAATTGCCGTGAAACGCCGCCGAAGTGGTCGGGTTTCTCCGTCTAAGAAAATCGCTCTTCGGGAAAACCTTTCCGATTCAGAAGGTAGCGATCTCGACGATCACGTTCGTCCTATTCTAGTTGAAGAACCCCAAACGAGGGATACGGACACGAGGTTCACTGTCCCAGACGCACGAGTGGAAGCAGTCCTGGACGCGTATTGGTCGCAACCTCGGATCGCTGGGGATAGGGATCCATTCATTTTCTGGCGAGAACATTCTGCTGATTTCCAGGAGATTGCCAAAATTGATAAGAAGTGCATGAGCTGCCCCTTTGGATTAGTTGACTCTGAACGGCTTTTCTCAACGGCTGGAGATGTTATCAACGCGAAACGAGCCAACATCACCCCAATCAACGCTGAGGAACAAATCATCATCTCCAAAAATCTGAAGTTCCTCAATTTTGATTATTGAGTGAACTGTTATATTGAGTTACACTTCTTGAATTACAATTTTTCAATTACATATTGGTTCCATTACATGACTTTTATTTTGTGAATTCCATTTCTTCAAATATATGTTTTGAATTACAGTACATGTGTCGAATTACATTCTTTGAATCCTATTTTGATATTTTGGACAGATATCGGTATCGGCCGATACTTTGCTCTAACTATCGGTATCGGTACCGATACTTTGGGAATACTATCGGTCGGCCCCTATAATACATTAGGGTGTTTCACATTTCAACTTTTTTCAAAAACTCATGGAGCATAGTTCTTATATTGTGAGAAATACTGCATTGATCATAAATATAGCAAAAAAATTAGATTGGCAATTATTTCGGGTCCCCGCACCCCCACTCAAAGACGGACCCTCCTTTTGTACTGAAAATCCCCTACTCTTCATCATGAAAATGCTTGTAACTCCCTAATCCGATCTTTATAAATTTGGCATCAAATTGTAGAGGAGATCAATATGCATTTAAACCATACTTAATAATGTGGTTTAGTGAATGTTTGGGCAGTTTTATTCAAGTAATTCTATTTTCAGTTATATTTATTCAAGTGTAGCGAGTGTACCACCAGTTGTTGTTGTTGGTTAGCCGATCAGCCCACCCTGATCGAGCAAGCCGGCGGGAAGCAGGTAACCGATCGCTCTCTCCGGAGTGGACCAGAGGTTCAGCGCACTTGTGATGTTATGCTGTGTTCTATGTTGTGCTAGAGCGGTACAGTCTGTCATAATGTGTTCAATTGTTTGTGATGTGTCCTGGCACAAGTGGCAGGTGTCGTCTGTGGAGTTGTCTAGTTTGTGTTTATATGTCTGTAAGTTGGGATGATGTCCACATCGGAATCGTGCTAAGTTAACTCGATCTGATCTGTTCAGGCTGGTCTCTGACCTGTCAATGGGTGGCGGCTTCGCATTTAGGACCGGACCGCATTCGGACCGAGTCGGGTCAGTGCTTTGTGAGTTAGGTGTGTGTGTGTGTGTTTTCTGTACTGTGTGATGTCTGTGGGGCGTGGTATGGAATGGAGTATTTGGTTATAATGTCTCTCTGGTGCTACCTTAATGGTGCGAGGTGATGCTGCAAGATTGTACATGTAGTGGCAAGGGTGTTGTGTGTTAGTTGTCGCTGATGCCATGAATTATGTTCCCCTCATGTCTAAATGTTCCCTAACTTTCAGTATTTTTGTTTCTGTGTGCAGGTGTCCTATTGGTGTTGTTTGAGTACATCCTGTAATGATACGAAGTGCGTTGTTTTGTATGGTGTTTATGTGTGTTTGAGATAATGGGTGCCTAGCATGGGCTAGCATAGTAGGGTGTATAATGTTCAATTCGAATATTGAAATCTTGGAATATCAAGATTGGCATATGTATTCCTATGTAAAATTGAATTTTAAGAGGGGTTCGTCTTCTGTAACGTTTGCGAAAAATCGCATATAAGTGTTCAAAATCGCACTTTTTTGTCGAAAAATGGGATTTTTGTCCAATTTCAAAGACTTGGTAGCCTCAAATGACCTCCATATGTTCCAGATTGTTCACATACACCCTTAAGCATTTCTAGGGGCAGGCTTGGACCCATTTAAGACCAGCCAAAGTGGTTCATAACTCCTAAAATAACCAAAATCACTCAAAATGGCCAACCATCTCTTCTCTCTCGCCCATACACTGCATAAGCTGCAGCTGAAACTTCCTGGACTGCTCTTTCACAGCTTTGAGTGTGAACTGAGAAGTTCTCAACTTCAAGTGGAGACCTGAGAAGCTCCTCAACTTCTCAACTTCTCTTGACATCTTACAAGTGAAGAGTGGCTCATACAGTTTCTCCTTATCCCAATTAATCAGAGTAATTGGAGAAGTGGCATCAAAATTCAGTTTAGGGTTTCTATGAGTTCTCAGACTCATGTCTCCATACTCAGACTTACCTCTGATCTTCTTGGTCATCTCAACCCCCCATGCCCTCTCCTCCACATCCTCACTGCACAGGAGAGAGGCAATGAGATTCTCACTGTGAGCATGATATGCTCCACGAACTATCACATGAGTGATTATGTTCCTGACTTCAGAGGTCTAGCTTCTCAGCAGTCCCAGAGCGGTCACAATATGGTGAGGTCCATACCTCATGTGGTGCTTCACCTTGATCTCAAAATACATCTTGAAGTAGAAGTCCAGGCAGAACTTCAGCAGCACCTCCAGCTTCTTCAACACCTCCCCCTTCAGACCATGCTGCTTCATCCACAGCATCAACAGACCCTCACCTGTAGTCAGCCAGCGTGACTGATTCAGTGGGCCACACTTCAGACTAGCAACTTCCTTGCTCAAATCTCCTGTCTTGAGAGCTTTGATCAGTTGGTAGCAGTTCTTCTGATCAGTGCTAAGGTTCTGTACAATGTCTTCTGGCAGTTCAATTATATCTTCTTCTCCCGGCAGAGCCTTGACGCTAAAGTTGACAGGTATGTCATTGATCTTCTCCAAAAGTTTTCCTATTGGGCCACTGAACCCAAACTTGTGCGTGTAGGGACCATCAAGCTTGACGACCATGTGCCTGAGGCTGAGTTCATTAATATACAACTGGCATATCAGCCAGTGATACTTGTGACCGAGCAGGCTCTCCAAGTGAGTGATGGCTCCTCCATCAGGTCCTGTGTTTGTGTTGGTGGAGTCACCACCAAGGACCACAATAGTATCTTTAGCACCGTGAGCACTAATCCACTCAAACAGAGCCTGAGCTATCTTCAGTGCAGGTTTCTCATTTCCTTCAGGTTCTTCTGGTGTACAATGGGAGAGATACTTCCCCTCAGGTTCCCAGGTAACACTATAGTGCTCTTCAGTTGTAATATCAGGATGGAAGCGGCCAGTTTCTTCATTGTACCACATGATCTTTGTCTTCTTATCTTGTTTTCCATCAAAGAAAATTCCCTTGATCTCCTCTCCCTCTGTCCTTTCCTCCAGGGCCTCCACCGAGGTACCTATTACAGACTCCTTGCTCCTCCACATCTTCATCCTGTCAACAGCTAGATATGCCTTATCAGCAGATAGATGGCCAGCTTTGATGAGATCTTGCAAGAAACCAGTTGCAATGGCTGCTGCAGGAGTGTTTGCCACCTTGAACCTGACCTCAGCCGCAGCAGTGCTTGAGATATCCATGTAGTTCCTCCTGGCAGAGGTGGAGACTTTGCCAGTGTTGACACTGGAGCTTGTGCCTGGTGCAGTACTGGAAAAATCTGTGTCAGCAGTAGGAGCTGCTCTGCATGGAGACTCTTGCAAGGAAGTCACCTCATCGTCATCATCATCACCATCATCAGCTCTAAGCAGTAGCTCCTTTTCTTCTTCCTCTTTTCTGTTTCTCTTCTCAGCTGCCTTATGTTCTTCCTCCTTCCTCTTAGCAGCCTTCACCTGCTTCACTGTTTCCTTCACATCAACAGATGCCATCCGGAAGCCAGAAACTTCTGAGGTTTTGATCATCTAGTAATGGAGCCACTCTAGCTCTAGCTTTAGGATCTTCTGAGGCAGAGGACAGTCACAGTTGACATGAACTCTAGCAGCACAGCCAGAGCAGCCAGATGCTTCAGTTCCACAGAGTGATATCACGTCTGCAGGTTGTTATGTCAAACAATGTATCAAGTTCAGATATTCTCTTCTCTCTCTTTGCAGTCTTCACTCTGCCATTCACTAGGTCAATCATTTCATTCCACCTGACAAGAATCTTCCTGGCAATGGATCTCTCTCGAATGATCACAGGAGGAGTGAACTTGGTATTGCTTTTGCGCCACTGTGCCAGTACCAGTGATGCCAAGTCCTTAGCAAATCTTCCACAGGGTACTGAGCTCTCTTCATATCATGGAGAAGCAGCTTCTCTTCCTGGAGGAGGATTCCTCTCTGAAACACAGCTCTCCAGGTTGGAACTTCTCTGGGAAATAACTGCTTGCCTGGACCCACCAGATCACTCAGCTTTGAACTAGAACTTTTTCTGGTCTTTCGTCCTTGCTACACAATCTTCACCAAGCTTTGTATCTGAAACATAGAAAATTATCACAGTGAAACTCTAGTAGCCTATAATAGCTGTTACAATGGTTTTGTTTGGTAAGAAACCGGTCTGTTACATTTGTACTAGAGTGTATGTCCTGCACAGCTGTTCTGTACATAACCAAAAAAAGAAAAAGTGGAAATTTGAACAATTAAGTGATTTTTAGCAAAGGTTCAAGAAAACAAACCCCTCCTAAAATTTAATTTTACATAGGAATACGTACTGCCAATCTTGAAATTCGCGCTTCAATGAGCATGAGACACCCTATAGCAGGGCCGGCGAACCACCATGCCCGCGGGCCAAAAGTTGCCCGTTTGACTTTTGGAGGTTGCCCGCCTCAGAAATAAAAAATAAAAAAATATATTAATTCTATAAAAAATTAAAATAAATAAGAAATTTTATAAAAAATAAATAAAAAATAATTATTATATGCACAATCAGTGATATATACTGTTTGTTTTAGACGCCAATATTTCCTTACCCTTCAGAATCTTAATGACTTTGCTACCACCTCGACGTTGTTTCTTGTCGATCGCTTTACCGCACGGAACATTGTATTCAGAAGTAAGTTTTATTTGTAATTTTTAAGATTTTGTATTTGGCAAAAGTTTAGTATAAATTTACTTTGATAAACGATTATTTGCAGTTATTAATTGTGATATTTTAATGATATTGATAAAATATTAAGGTGGCCCGCTTGACTTTTGATTTTTTATAAAGTGGCCCGCTGACAAAACAACTTGGCCGGCCCTGCCCTATAGCATAGTCCATAACTGGGCGAATATATTGTTTGTATATGAGTGATGTTGTTTCCTGCTGGTGTCCAAAGTTTGTGCCTGTTAGTACCCTAAGCATGTTAAGTCTTGACGTACATTTGTTTTTAATGTCCTGAATGTGGTTTGCAAAAGATAATGATGTGTTGTATGTGACCCCAAGTATTTTGGTCCTGTGAGTGTGTGGAATGTTAGTGTTGTTTAGCGTAATCTGTAGAGTTATCTGGTGTTCTTTTGTGTTGCTTGTTAGCAGGGTGATGGTTGATTTTGTGAGCGCTACTTTGAGTCTATTGTGTGTGAGCCAGTCTTGTATACTGTTTATGTATGTTTGTAGGTTATTTGTAGCGGTGTCGATGTTGTTGTGGGTGGATGTTAGAGTGATGTCATCTGCATATGATGATAAGGTAAGCTTGTTATCTATGGGTGTTGAATGTCATGCATGTATAAGTTGAAGAGTGTTGGTGAGAGAACATCGCCTTGAGGGACCCCGTTCGGAAAAAGCTTGTTTTTGGATGACTTGCCATTAAATGTGACATGTGAGTATCTTCCTGAAAGATAGTTGCTCAGCCACCTTTTGGTGTTATTGTGCATGTTTGTGTTGAGTATTTTGTTTATGAGAGGGAAGCGTGGGATAGCATCAAATGCTTTACTAATGTTTATTGTTGCTAATAGTGTACGTTGAGCTGGTCGTCTGGAGTTGATGCCATCCATGATGTGCTGCGTGAGGTTAGTGAGTAATGTCGTGGTGGAGTGGTGACGTCTGAATCCATGTTGAGTAGGCGATAGTGGAATGTGTTCGTTGGTGATTTGTAAGATTAGTCTTTCTGTTACTTTGGAAGGTGTGCACAGTAAAGTAATGGGTCTATAGGAAGCTGGTTCTGTTGGATTTTTGTTTAGTTTGAGTAGTGTAATAATTTTACCTTGTTTCCATATGTCAGGAATAATAGAGTGTTGGTATGAATATGTGCTGATGTTTGTGAGAGCTAGTATTCCCTGTGGGGCCCAAGTGTTTAAGGTGTATGTTAGATATGTTGTCTGGTCCAGTAGCCTTCGAATTCTTAATGTTTTTGATGATCTTGGTGGTCTGGTCTGGATTGAAATGTGAGTGCACTACCAGTTGATTCTGTATGCTTGTCTGCTAGTAGCCATTGATACTTGTGTAGTGCAAGCTATTGAAGTATGCAGTTGGTTGGTGTTTGTGTATATGTGTGGTGCTCGTTTTAAGTTTTGATTTATCAGAGCAGACAAGCATACATAATCAACTGGTAGTGCACTCGCTACACAAGTAATTCCATTTTCATTTTCTGCTACCTTTTCTTTTGTCCTTTGCTGTGTACAACTTAATTCACAGACAGCTAATGTTTTGATATTTTTTTCAGACTTTGTTTAGTTTGTGAAACTAAAAAATTGTGTAATATGTCTAAGCATAGGCCTGTTCTAAGAAAAGTTCTAAGTTCATATGACTCTATATTGGGCATGTTAAAAGATGATATTATTGCTTCGGACAAATGGAGATGTTATTAAGCATTTTTATTTTTTGAGAAGAGCCCAGATGAATACTGCTAACGTATCAAAGTAAGAAAACATTTTGGCAGTTTTGAAAAAAGTAAAGACTGTATGAGACATGGCTACAATTCCGGTAAAAGACGATGTCAAGCATAGCACTCCAAGAAAAATGTTGCTTGATCTCATAAAACAGCATGAATCTCTCTCGAAGAAGGAAGGAAGAAAGAACTTTGTGTCACAGAAAGAGGCCCTTTTGGATTGCATGGATAAGCTTTTTGACATAGCAAGCCAAGATGCAGTAGAAATAATTCAGAAGGACAGAATGAGTTCAACGACAGATAAAGTGGCAGATATAAAGTTTTTGGAAGATCAAAGAGGTCCTCGAAAATATTGTCTAGGCTCAAAAGATAAAATCTATACTGCTAAGTTTGTGAGGAAAACAGAGAGAATGTAATCCGGAAAAATAAGGGCAGAGAAAGAATTCAAGAGACAATCTTTGGAAGAAAAAGAAACATCTATGGTCAACACATCAGAAAGTTCCAATACTGAATCAACCGACGTTGACGAATTTATCGCAAAGGCTGGACCTTCGGGAACAGTTAACATATTCAAATCAGAAGTGGTGTCTAACACAGCTGATCGCTTGAAACTAACGCATGGACAGCGAACCGTTTTTGCTTCTGTGGTGGCAGCTGAATGCGGAAAAAATATAATCAGATGGCAGCATCACGAAGCACATCCCTCAGAGCTGCAAGAAAGTCAAGAGAAATAACATTTGAGGCCATCAAAGCTGATTTTGTTCCACCTGTATATTGTTTAATCCATTGGGACAGCAAACTCTTTCCAAATGTCTCAGGTGGAAAGCATGATAGACTGGCGATTCTGATATCAGGTGATAATTTGGAAAAGTTATTATCTGCGCCAAAAACAGCTGACTCTACTGGCTCACCTCAAGCATCTGCGGTTTTTAATTCCATTAAAGACTGGAAATTGGAGAAAAACATCAATGGGATGGTATTTGATACAACCGCCTCAAATTCTGGGTGGGTAAGAGGCTCCTGCAAGATGTTAAAAGATCTTCTGGACAAAAAGTTACTCTGGCTAGCCTGCCGCCACCATATGACTGAAATATTTTTGTTCGCAGTCTTTACCAAAATAATTGAGAAGACCATTTCTCCGGAAAATGAAAACTTCAAGAACTTCAAAGAAAATATGTGGGATAAGATTAATACCAACCTCCCATATAAGAAACTCGTAATCAAAGAACGATATCTTCGTGAATTGAAAGATATTTCAATAAATTTTATGAAAGATATCCTCAAAGATGATAAAGCTTTTCCTAGAGATGATTATAGAGATGTTGCAGAAACTACCCTGATGCTCCTTGGTGAAGTTCCGCAGCGGGGTGTTCATTAGATCCGACCTGGAGCATTCCATCATGCCCGCTGGATGTCAGCTATCATATACACCAATAAAATGTACGCATTTTCGGATCAATTCGGGTTCGAAGACTCAATGAATGAAAACTTCGTAGAATATGCTTATTTGCGACCCTTGTTTATAGCAAATACTGGCTCTCTTGCACAAGTGCGGCAAATGCACCTGTCAACGACCTTACATTTTATAATGAGCTAGTCAGGTACAAGCAGATCGACATTCATACTGCTGAAGCAGCTTTGAAAGTATTAAATGGACATTATTGGTACTTGACGGAGGAACTGTCTGTCCTTGCTCTATTCGGTTCTTTGTCATATATTGAAAAAAGCAAGATGGCCAAAGAACTTCTACGTTACGACCCACCAGAAAAATTTAACAAAGGGCAGCCAGTCTTTCCCCACCTGAAACAAGGCACAAGAATTCAGCATCTTTTTGGGACAAAATCTTGGTATATTTTCAAGGAGCTGAATTCATCTGGAGAATGGCTAAAAGAAGTCTCAATGTCATGGGAGAGTGACGGCGACTATCAAAGAATGAAGAAAATCTTAACTTCAGCGAGAGTTGTTAATGATACAGCCGAAAGAGGCGTCAAACTTGTAGAAGACTATTTTGGAAACTGCAAAGAAGAGGATGAATTTCAGGAACAGCTACAAGTTGTTGAAAGAAACAGAAATGTACTACCAGAATTCAAGAAAGAAACTTTGAGTAAACTGATTTGTAGTAACAGATAAAATCAAGGATAAAAGTAATGTAGTGTGGTGTTTTTTTTTATTTTCACTTTTCACATGTAACCTTTTTGTTTCATAAATTTTTGCCAAAAAAAAAAACGATGGGGCTTTGGTGGTGCAGCTGAGACCTACTATGTCATGCATGTTACGCTTGTTCTTGGGCCAGTTGTTACCCAAACTACCGTACTGGATCGAATTTTTCCATGCTGCATCAGCAAGGTTGTTCCCACTTTGAATTGATTAGTTGAGGGAATGAATGCTATTGCTTCCATTTAACTTATCGGTTCAAAGCCCATCGCCGCAGAGCTGATCTGGGATGATGCTCTATGGGTGGCAGTCACACCCAAATTGACTTATTACATTTATTCGCAGCGGTTAAAGGATGTCAGTTAATTTACCCGCGATAAAATCAAAGTTTTATGAAAAAATCATGTAAGGAAATCAAGAAAAAAATAAAACTGCTTGAATGGAACTGCCCAAACACTCACTAAACCACATTATTAAATATTGGTTAGATGTTCATTGATCTCCTCTACAATTTGATACTCAAATTTATAAAGATCGGATTAGAAATGTGGGAGTTACAAGCATTTTCATGATGAAAAGTAGAGGATTTGCAGTACAAAAGGAGGGTCCGTCTTTGAAATGGGTGCGGGGACCCGAAATAATTGCCAATCTAATTTTTTTGCTATATTTAGGATCAATGCAGTATTTCTCACAATATAAGAACTACGCTCCATGAGTTTTTAAAAAAAGTTGAAATGTGAAACACCCTAATATACATACTTAAAACAATGCAAAAGCGTATACAGACATACAGTATATACAAAAATCTATCATCTTAACGTCTCATGGCCGAGTGAGTAACGGGGCTATAAGGGGACGATAAGGGGATAGTCGTGTGGAAGATTGTGACGAGTAGACAGATGAACTTAGATTTTTAGGCATTGAAAGGGTCGCTTTGTGACTCGGGTGGAGAAGTGAAGGGCAGAATCATCGGTACAAACGTGGATATGACAGGAATCACAACTTTAAAGATCATTCAAAAATAAAAGGAAGAGAGTGGGTGACAGAACAATACCCTGATGATCACCACTATAAATAGCTTTAGGAGAAGAACAGTAGCCATCTAAAACGCAGCTGTAAACGGTGTTTCCAAATCATAGGAATCATAGGAAATACTTTTAATGTATGTATGTGTATATATTATTATGTAAACACATTGTATATGTATATATATATATATATATATATATAATTGAAAAATAAATATTCCTATAATTCCGGACTTTTGAAACACCCAGTTGATCGTCCAGAAAGGAAATTAGAGATGAAGGCACGGTTAGAAGGACAGAAACGAAAGGAGTCCAGTTTCGAAATTACGGATTTGTGCCAGATTCTATAAGAAGCTTTTGATATGTCCAACGCAATAGCAAAGATTTCACCGAAATCCCAAAAAGATGATGACCAAAAGTCAGAGAGATTAGCAAAAAGATTGCCAGTAGAGCGTTCCTTCTGGAACCCATACTAAGGATATGAAAGAAGATTGTGAGGAGGGGTGTTTAAGAATCTTCCTATTAAAGATAGATTCCAAAAGTTTAGAAAGACAAGAGATCAAGACAATTTGACGTAAGTTGGAGGGTTGAGAGCCCTTACCCTTCTTTGGGAAATACTTAATGAGAGCGAACTTCCAGCAAAAATTTCCAGACGATAGTTTGCTTCGGCAGGGTGTCAGCACAGGAACTCGGTTCTCCAGAACAACAGGAGGGATACCATCAGGACCGTACGCCTTCTTCGAGTTGAGCCCAGATAGGACAGAAAAAATATCTTTGGAAGAGATTCTAATTTCAAATATAACTAAGTCAGAGGAGGAGATGGAATAACAGCACCGGACTCGTCCAAGGTTGGCTTAGAGGTGGAAGCTTGAGCGAAGAGTTGAGCTTTATCAAGAGAAGAGACGGCAACTGAGCCATAAAAATGGAAAAGAGGAAGGGAAGAAAAAGAAGTAAATTTGTTGGAGAGGTTCGTGGCTAGGGGCTAGAAAGCGCAAGAAGAATTAAAATTAGATAGATTTTCACATTTTTGTCGGGTGAAGGAATTTTTGGCAAGTTGAGGAGCAGATTTTGCTGAGTGAGAGTCAAGGGTTGGATGGCGACGGTACCTTCTGAAAGCCTCCACTCTGTTGCAGATAGTGTTAGAATAAGCAAAGTTAAACCAAGGTTTTTTTTTATTAGTAGTAGGTATAGAAAATGAAATGTACACCTCCATGCCCGAGAGAATCTCCAAGATGCGCTCAGAGAAATTGAAGGGGTGTGGGGTCGCCACGGAGCAGTAATCATTCTATGGGAGATTAAAGAAGTACTGCCTCAGGGCCTCCCAATCAGCAGCGCTGAAGTACCAAAGGCGCTTCCTCTTGAGAGGATCGAAAGGCCAAATTGGAGCGATAGGACAGGAAACAGATCTAAGATTGTGGTCAGAGGAGCCCAACGGAGAAAAAGTTTGACAGAGTAAGAACAAGGATTAGAAGTGAGAAATAATTCCAGAATGCTGGGCCTATCTCCAAGGCCATCGGGGATGCGAGTAGGGTGCTGTACAAAAGGTCATTCATGATATAAGCTAATTTACCAGGAAATATCAGTGAAATGGGAGAAAAGCCAAATGGTATGGTGAATATTAAAACCACCTTAAATGTATCTGGTTGTAACATAAATTCTGCTCGATCAGAAAACGGATGATAGATAATAGAATAACCTCAAGATAATAGTTTTAGAAATGTTGCAAAATACACGCGGCGACAGGTTCGCACAGGTTTTATCACGATACAGAATGATACAGAATGACAGGCTAGGGTAGACTTAGGCTAGTGTAGGATTAGGCTAATGAATATTTTCTCTGGTGTTTTTCATACAGTTAGAACGCCACCCCTACGATATTACAGTAATTGAAAAAAACATGGAGCCCACGGAAGACCATATTCGACATGTGATGCTGTATGAGCTCCATAAAGGATCTAACTCTGTGAATCCGCAAGAAACATTCAAAGAGTTTATGGAAATGATGTTGTGAGCGAATGGATGTGTAGGAGATGGTTTGAGAAGTTCAGAAATGGAGACTTCAGTCTGAAAGATTATCAACGAACAGGACGACCAAATGAGTTAGATGAAGAGTTGCTGAAAACAACAGTGGAGAAAAACCCAACGGTAACTGTAAGAGAACTTGGCCTGCAACGGCGTTAGCCATATGACCATTCATCGTCATTTGAAGCTGTTAGGAAAAGTAGTGAAGGTTGGAAAATGGGTTCCTCATGATTTGTCACAAGCGAATCTTCAACATCGAATCGATATTTGCACATCACTGCATTTTCGGCAACTGCAGGCACCGTATTTGAATCGGATCGTCACTGGGGATGAAAAATGGGTCCTCTATAACAATATTAAGCGTCGACATCAGTGGCTTAGCCGTGAAACAAAGTCTGAACCTCAGCCAAGGAATGGACCCCATCCAAAGAAAATTTTGCTTTGCGTTTGGTGGGATATGCAAGGAATTATTCATTTTGAGCTTCTGCCAGATAACCAAACAATCACAGCTGAAGTCTACTGCCAACAACTCCAACGAGTGAAGATGGCATTAAAAGAAAAACGTCCTGCATTAATTAATCGCAGAGGTGTTCTATTCCACTAGGATAACGCGCGCCCTCACACTGCTCGAATCACCACTGCCCAATTGGAGGCATTTGGATGGGAAAAAATGCCTCATCCACCTTATTCTCCGGACATCGCACCTTCAGACTACCATTTATTCAGAAGTCTGCAACACCACCTAGATGGACAAAAGTTGCAATCCAGGGAAGCTATCGAAAACGAAGTGATCGCTGTTTTTAACTCGAAACCAAGGGATGTCTTCGAACGTGACATAAAAAAACTTTTCTGCAGGTGGGAGGAGGTTATAGAAAAAGAAGGGAATTATACTGATG
This sequence comes from Bathynomus jamesi, assembly GCA_023014485.1. NCBI lineage: Eukaryota > Metazoa > Arthropoda > Malacostraca > Isopoda > Cirolanidae > Bathynomus > Bathynomus jamesi. The sequence goes on along the minus strand of JAJOZX010000200.1, from coordinate 903,372 downwards.
ATTAATTTGTCATTATGTCACTTAATTTTTGTTGTGAATAAACTAAAAATTCTAGCAAATTTGTCCTTATAAGTCCTTTAATTTTTGTTCAGAATGAACTAAAAAATCGAGCAGAATATATGTTACAACCTTATATATAGTCTTATCTAAGTCTTAGTCTTATGTTGTTTCGTGCGTTGGTCTCTCTCCAGACGGAGGTCAAGCTGGTGGCCCCGCCTCTAGGTCTGGCTTGGTGGAGGAGCGAGTTGCTTTCTTGCGCTCTCCACCGTCCATAGCCAGGCACGCCCGCCTCATCTGGTACCGTTTTGAGCCAGGCATCCAGTCTTCTCTTGAAGACTTCAACTTTGACCTCCGTTACGTTTCTGAGGTCCTTTGGAAACTGGTTGAAAAGTCTTGACCCCCTGACAACCAAGCTATTTTCCTTCAGTGTTGAGGAGGTCCCTTGTCGGGCCTTTAATATGTGAACACTACACATTCTGCCTTTCCTATTTTCCAGCGTTGTTTGAATGGTAATTGGGTTTAGTTTTAGGTTTCGTACCAGTTTTTCGATCATTTTCCATATGTAGATTATGGTGTACCTCTCTCTTCTTTCCAGGGAGTACAGATTTAGTTTACGTAGTCTTTCCCAGTAGTTGAGTTCTTTGCAGCCATCAATCTTGGCTGTGAAATGTCTTTGCGTTTCTTCTAGTTTATTCGTTTCTTCCTTTTTATATGTGGACGTCAAAAGTGAGCAGTATTCAAGTTTTTGTATAATCAGTGTTTTTAGCATGGGAATCCTGTCCCTTCTCTTGAACGTTCTTAGTACCTGTCCCGCGACTCTTTTTGCTTTATTTATCGCTATCTAATTTTGTGTTTCGAATTTCGCATCATCTGTCATTACTACCCCCAGATCGATCGCTTTCGTGCTTCTCTGAATTTCCTGTCTATCTGGAGCATAATATGCAGTCTGTTTAAGTTCTCTTTTCTACCATATCTCAAGAGCTGAAATTTCTCGGTGTTAAATGACATGTTGTTGTCTTCTGACCATTTGTATATTGTTCGTGTCCCTCTGCAAGGCCTCCACTTCATTACATCGCTGATTTTTCTGCTGATCTTTGTATCGTCTGCAAAGGATGTACTATACTGTTGCTGTTTACTCCGCTGTCTATGTCTGTTAGCATGATAATGAACAGGAGTGGGGCCAGTACTGTCCCTTGTGGTACTGAGCTGCGTACTTCCGATTCTGATGATGATATACCTTGAATTTTGACGACCTGCAGACGTTCTCTGAGGAAGTTGTAGATCCTTTTTCCTACTTTGCCTGTTATTCCCATATATTTCATTTTATGTGCTATTATACCATGATCACATTTGTCGAAAGCTTTAGCAAAATCTGTGTATATAACATCGTAGTTGTCATTGCCTTCAAGTGCATCTAAGATATTGTTGTAGTGTTCTATTAGTTGTGATAGGCATGATCTAACTGATCGGAATCCATGCTGATTTTCGTGGAATCTTTCCCGTGTCTCCAGGAAATCATAAATTTTCTCTCTAACTATTCTCTCAAATACTTTGGTGAGGTGGGACGTCAATGACACTGGTCTATAGTTCTTTGCTTGAGATCTGTCCCCTCCTTTATATAGAGGGACAATGTTTGATCTTTTCAAGATACTCGGTATTTCCCCAGTGTCTAGGGATCTTCTCCATATCCAGTATAAAGGTGTAGCTATTTAATTTTTACAGTTTTTAATCAATAATGCGTTCCAATTGTCCGAACCTGCAGCTGAATGTGGTCTCATTTGCCCTATAGCTCTCGCTACATCTTCTGGGGTAAAATCAAAGTCTGTTATATACTCTCCTTGCAATTTCTCTTCAAAGAATGCAACTATGTCAGGAATCGCTTTGTCACTTTTTGGGGTACTGAAAAATGATTCATATTGGGCTCTCAATGTTCAGATATTTCTTTTGGATCGTCGGTTAGTTCATTATTTTCGTCCTTAAGGGCCCAATAGCGGCGCGCGTTTTGTTTTCCTTTTTGCATAGCTATAGAATATTTTGGATTTTCCTTTATTGCTTCTACCGCCTTTTCCTCTTCCCTCTCTGTATGATCCTTAATCAGGGCTTGTTTTCCTATCGATACCTCCAGTTTTTCTTGTATTACTTTCCTGTCATTTCTCCGCAGTTGCCTAACTTCGCCTCCACTCTCTTTCTTTTGCGGAATAGTATTCTCTTTTGCCTCCTAGCCAGCTCCTCTTTCCTTTTGGCTGTGATTTCGGAGCATATTTTTCTAAATTCTCAGCGTTTTTTCTTCCAAGGTTGTTAGCATTTCTTCAGTTGTTTTATTCTCGAAAATTGTTCTCCATTCTATTTGGGCCATGTGCGATCTGATTGCTTCCCAATTTATAGTTTGAGTTTAAGTTAAAGGCCCCGAATTTGCTTCTTTCCTCAATATGTGTATTGTCTTTTAATGCTGTCGTCATATTTGTTGATATCTCGATTAAGTTGTGGTCTGAGATAATGGTTGGGGTTATTTTTATATCAGCAATCAAGTTCGTGTTATTGGTGAATACCAGATCTAGGCAGTTATTTTTTCTGGTATTTTCTGTTATCTCCTGTGTCAGCATAAACTCATTTGTGAGAGCCATCAACATTTTTGCTTGCTCCTGGTCTTCTCTTGTGCCCACCTTGTCCTGGTGTGTATATATATATATTCCTATCCGCCTTTTTATATTTTATAAATGGGAAGTTAAAGTCTCCGCAGATCATTACATTGGGGGATGGAGGGTTTATGGCCATTATTAACTTTCTGATGTAATCAATGGCCCCCGAGAATTTTTCGGTTGGGGTGCTTCGAGGTCTATAGATGACTATTAGTATCACGTTTAATTTTTCTATTTTCACTGCTAGGAGTTCCACATAGCTGCTTGATTTACTTATTATCGTCTCTGTCATATGACCTTCCTGTACATATATAGCACAACCACCTTTACGTCTCGTCGTTCTATCCGCTCTTAGTAAGTTGAAGCCCTCCATATTTATCTCTTTCTTATCAATACAATGTTCGCAGTTTTCACAATTTCCTTGGCAATCCTTAAGATGAGTTTATGTGAAGCATGCGATATCCGCCCTTGTTTCGTCCATAAATCCTTTCAGGTACGAAACCTTATTGAGTGATTGGTTTGGTCTTATTCCTTGAATATTAGGCAGGACAATTTTTATGTTCTGTTTTTCGTTGCCCCTTGTGCATTTCAATTTCGTTTTCCTTCGATATCGCTTGATTCGTTGCCCTATGATCCTCCGAGAGAGATCCGTTTCCGTCTACTTGTACTGGTAGTTTCTTGCCCGGTATCGGTTTGGCTCAGAGGTTTCCAGCTGTGTCAACGGCATGTGGATGACATTTAGCATCCGTAACGTGTCCGCGATGTTGAAAAAATTTTTGTTCGCTTATTGTGCTCCTATTGTTATTCATATTGTTATTGTTATTCTTATTGTCATTTAAACTTTGTCCTTTGTTCTTTGAGTCCGTCGGGAGATGTTGATAGCAGCATTTTTTCCCGAATTTGCAGGTTCCATATTTTGCGTAAGTCCTGCAGATGTCCGGGTGGTAGAATTTGCATCTGTCTCCAAATTTACAATGACCATTATTATAGAAGAAATTGCATATTGGGGGGATGTTCATATATACATTGTTCTCTTTTAAATCTGCAATTATCTTTTATATACTATCTGCATATAATTTCTTCCCCATATTTATTCGTGGCCTTTGTTTTTTGCTCTTTATTGGGGGACAGTTTCACTCCGTTTTCTTGATTGCCCTCTTCTCTTTCCCTATTTGTGCAATTTGTGTTGATGTCCTTCGTTACCCTTATATTATCTGTTGTCTTTACACTCTCTGTCGCCTGCATGTTTTCGGCCTCGTTTTGTGACGGTATTTGACTTTTTTTTTATTTCGCCTTTCTCCGTTTCTTCTGTTTTCCACTCTTCTTTGTTCCCACTTTCCTCTTTCATTTTCTTCTCGTAGTCTCTTTCTGCTTTAAATACTGTAAAAGGAGTATTCGCAGAAATTTTTTATCCCATTAAGTTGCTTTGCGTTCGTTATAAGGGAGATTTTTTCATCTCCCCATTCTAGGCATTTAAAATAAAAAAGTAGCTGACAAAATTCACACCTCATCGCCCCTGTCTCATCTGTTGCATCATTGCAGATACCACAGAGTTGCAGGTATGTATTCATTTCCATGTTGCTGAATTGACTCAAAAAGGGGTATTATGGGAGGTATTGGGTGGGGGATGACTCAATCTGAGTGAGGGAAAGAATTCTCCGTTACTCCGGTGGCTGGGGATGGGGGATGTGGCACGCTGTATACGTCTCACTGATTGGTGCTTTCGACTGTGGCTGCGGGGAATAATGAGGGGGTATTTGCAGGCACTTCAAAAACCAGATTTCCTCACAAAGAGGCTCTCAGAAAAGATGCTGTATATATTAATTCACTTTGTTTTTACTTACTTTATATACTGTACATATAATGACGACTTTGCTAAAACCTTCGATAAATGTGACCATGGAATTAAATAATATAAAGTTCAACGAAGAAAAATTTAAACTTGTAAGATATGGTAATAACAAGGTGCTACAAAATAAAGGGTATAAAACAATGCAAACCAAACAGATAACACCAAACCCACAAGTTAGGGATCTTGGAGTAATAATGTCGGATGCAGAATTCAGAGAGTACTATAACATTGAACTTACAACAGCTATGAAAATAATGGGAATCATCTGGAGGAGCTTCCGCAGCAGAAAGGCAAACATCATAATGAAATTACGAGAGAGTCTAATCCGACCAACAATTGAGTATCGCTCAGTACTCAAGTCCATACAGAAAACGAGACATGCCGAACATAGAACCCATAGGGGGGACTTTTACGTCTAAGATAGAGGAAACGAAAGGTGAAGATTACACCAGTACACATTTGAAAACTTGTCGATCGATTTCTACAAACTAGTTGGTGATTCTATATAATTTGAGTGCGCTGATCTAGAAAATATAGTTAGTTTTTCCCTATCACGTATGGTTTTCTTACTACAGGGTGTCATAAATCCACTATTTATCCCCAAATGTGAACCATCTTATCGAGACCAACATTGGATTGCACATGCTAAACCATAAATTTTGTTGTTATAGACTACAGTAACGCTTACATAATAATGTAGGGTAAATATATATAACAACCAGTCCCGTTCCCAGCAAAATACTCTCTCCCCTCCCATCAATGGGTGGTTAACATTTGGGGACAGATGAGGTATTACAACACCCCTTGTAGCACGAAATCTTTAGGTGATAGAGTAAAACCTAATTAAAGCAGAATTAAATAGCTCCTAGCTCTTGGACAAGCATATTGCTTGTTTATGAAAGAATAAAAAAATAACTGAAAGAAACAAAATATATTTACCTTCTTTCTCACGATTTCTGTACCAAGCGAAGTATGTGTCGGGTGCCAATAAATTGTTCTCCTGCAATCTAGACCCCAAAAGTTCTGCAGAGTTCTTAGGCAGATTCAAATCCCTGACTAAGTCATTTAGTTCGGTTTGGGTTAATGGTTTAGGATCTCGGTCAGCTGTTGGCTGTTCATAAACATCATCATTGTCTGGATTTGGAGCTGAATCAGAATCTGAATTGTATTGATCCAGACTCTCGGGTGGGCGGGGAATAGGAACTTCTGGACCATGGGGTACCGGCCTTATTGCAGATGGGAGACTTGGGTATTGAAGGCTCTCTTTATTCTTTGCATTATAACCTTTAACATTGCAAGAACAGAAGTAGCAGTCGTCGGTATGGTTTCTAGGCTCGCGCCATACCATAGGGATCCCAAATGGCAAACTTTTCTTTTTACCTTTGCTCCAATTCCTTAGTGCCGCAACACACGTAAGACAAACCTTGTGTGGAGCCCAACTTTTGTCTTGATCTAATTTAATTCCAAAATAAGCATGATAAGCTCTCTTAATGAAGGTCGTTACATTTGTCCTTTGTTTTACAACATACCGACCACAAATATAACAAAATATGTCTGGACTATGGGTACATCGTCTAGAAGCCATTATTAAAATTTTAAAGACGTAATGTTAGAATTATCTATCTGAAAAATATGAAAAAACGAAATTAATTAAAGATAAAAAAGGTAAAAAATTACAAAACGCCCCAAAATTGTTTTGCTAATAACTTTAAAACTGTGGGTGATAGAAAAAACTGGTAGCATTTTTTAATTCAGCGCAGCGAACTGCTTCAGAATCACAACTCAAAATAAAGAAATCGATTTTCATGCAGACCGGTGTTATTGGTCTCGATTACAATCCCTGAAACTCTACTCTCTGGAAAGAAGAGGAGAGCGGTACACAATAATATACATATGGATAAAACTCGAAGGTTTTGTCCCTAATCTTAGAAATAAAATAGAAACAAATTGGAATCAGAGAAGAGGCAGATTTCGTACTGCCCCAGCTGCAGTGGAACAGGGGTTCCCAAAAACGAGGATGGAAAATACCATGAGACTACGAGACCCAAAGTTTTTACTGTCCTGCCAAAAGATGTGAGGAACCTACAGCACACCGACCTGAATAATTTCAAGGACCATCTTGACAGGTTCCTATGCAAAGTCCCTGACCAGCCATGCGTGGCTGGCTGGCTACGAGGGCAGGAGGAGATTGGAAAGCAATTCCCTCCTTTACCAAATCCCGCGAATAAGGTGGGATGCCGCAGAGGGGTCGACCAAAGGTCAATCCCGAACCATTGTTCAAACCCACCTAAAGTAACATAAAGTAATGCATATATATATATATATATATATATAATGTATTTAGTGAGAGAGAGAGACAGAGACAGAGAGAGAGAGAGAGAGAGAGAGAGAGAGAGAGAAAATAAGAGGACAAGGAGATTTGCTTTTTTTTAAAAATCTGATTCAATCTAGAATAGGAAGTGGTGGTTTTTTATACGATCATTGTTAGTGATTCAAAACAATGGCCTGGCCGCCAGTGGTGGGCACAAAGTAATCGATTACAACTAAAAATTACTGGTTTGAAAAGTAACAAAGTATAAAGTAGAAAGTACTTCTCTGGATTAATTATATTATAATTAATATTATAATAATATAATTAATCCAGAGAAATAATTTTTACTTTATCCCTAAAAGGACGACCGCTACATATTGGTAACCTTTCAAATACACGCATTCATAACAACCGGACAAACAATTCCGGCGTTAAAGGGTTATACTTTTAGTTACTATTCAGACATCAGTAGTTTTTAGTTGTAATCGATTACTTTTTGCCCACCACTGCTGGCCGCCATCTATATTTATATATGAGTGAATGTTCCTTCGTATTTTTAAATAATAGGCGAAGGGATTCAATGCTATGACAACGTTTGTAACTAATTTAATACCCATCTATTCTAGAAGCCAGAATGTGTTGATAAACTTATGGACAGTTGAGCTCATTATTCGTAGGACACTCTTGAGAACAGATAGCGACACCTGGCATATATTTGTGTGTACTACAAACGGTTGTAACATTTTATGAATGAATCTGGGCGAGTGAGCATTGATGAGTTGGTTGACTCATTGCCAGATGTCTTTACAACGTAATTATTTTCATTCATCACTCTGGTTTACATATTACTAAGGAAACATAAATGAATAATTAAATATAAATTCAAGAAGGGGATATACTGTATATTAACAAGAAGGGTGTCAATGAAGTGAATAAAAAATGGGCTTGTAAAAACTGAAAAAACCTTCGGACGTAATGACAGTGTTCATGTATTGGCAAGCCTGTCATCCTGAACTATGTATAAAAACAGAGCCTTTGGTAGGCATTAGTGCCCCGTGAGCAAATTCTAAATTGATTAATTTATTTGTTTATTTATTTACATTTAATATTGAACATAGATTCAGATAATTTTATGTGTTATAACAAAGACAGAGCAAAAACCTGATATATATAAATGCATATATATATATATAGGCGGTTTATGAATGAAAAAACAATGTGTTGATGCATATTAAATTTTAGTAACATTATGACATTACCAGATTGATGGGTATCTGTAGGTTTCATGCGTCACTGCTTAGAATATCTTCCAATTGGCAAATGGACGACAGCTGAATGAATACTGCTAGTATGGCAATGTTATATCCAGAGAAAATGCTATTTCTAGATAAGCAACCTGATATAGTAATATCAGAGAGAGATATTTAGAAACGAAGAATGTTTTGTATTGAGGCAGCATCATAAATGCATATAATTGTTTTGTATTAATAAGTTCCATGTTACAACTTAAGTGTTGAACTACTGCAGCTGTTACTCTTGGCAGTCTCTCACCATAAAGGAGAGAATTACAGGAAATAAAACTATGACAGTGATTCATATCAATAAACAGAGCCATTTAAACGATGATATTTGACATGTTCAACACTTTATAATTTGAGCGCTGTGCTAACACTCCCCTCCTCTTGTTTTTTAAAAAGTATTATTATTATTATTATTATTATTATTATTATTATTATTATTAATGACACCTTTCCAATTACAACTTCTTGGTATTTAGTTTTCTGTGCCTCATTCTTTCCCTTTAAGATTGAATCCTTTTAGTGTGGGTACCACCCACGCATTTGTAATCAGTTTGCTTTTTAGTTTATACTGTATATAAATAGGGCTTATTAATCTGGAGGGTTTTCTTTGCCGGTTGTTTAACAACATTACATGATTAACCTGCCTTTTATGTCCAACCCAACGTCCGTATTTTCTACCATTCTCCAAAAACTGTTTGTTTTGAAACACTTTAATAAATTTGCATACATATCCCCTAAAAGACAATTTTATTTAAATAAGATGACGCCGTAAGTATATACACCGTCTGCCAAAAAGAAAGGTTCACTCTAAAAACAACCATGAAATCAACATTTATTAACCACTCATAATGAAACTCATACAGAGTAAAACTATGTAAACACTATATATGTACACCAATTTTCAGATTATTATGTTCAAAATTAATGATTTAATGAGGATTGTTTTTGTTGAACAAATTTTGTTGATGAACATCGCTCCAGTTTTGAATTCTGGGAGTCCACAAAAGCGGCAAAACTTTGGTAATAAAATTTTTATTCTCATTTTAGTTAAAAAATACATCATAAAATTTATAAGATATAGGAAATGCCTCCATTAAAATGCCATGAAAATGAAAAAAGGATTTTGAATTTCGAAACAGAACTTAACTCCTACGTTTACAAAAGAAATGAAACTAACATTTTACTCTTTTGGAATTCCTATTAAAAAAATTGTTCAGTGTGTTTCCCTTCTGTTTCAACAATTTTCTTCAATTTTGGACGAAATTCATCAATGGTTCGATCGATCTGCTCCTGTGGTATCTCTTCCCACTTCTCCACAAGAAGCTGACGCAAGTGATCAACATTTCTCACCCTGCTCCTGTAAATTCTCCGTGCCAAATTTTCCCAAATTCCATAGTCAACAGGGTTCAAGTCAGGACTGTTAGGTGGCCAATTTTGGGGGTCAAATAATTTTGGGACATTATTTTTTAAGTATTCCACAGTTGCTATTGCTGTATGGGACGTTGCTCCGTCTTGCTGAAAAAGATAATAGCCACCGTTGGCCAGATTTTGTATTTCGGGAAGCATGTTTCGCAGCAGAGTATTTCGATAGTACTCGGCAATGACTTTTACACCAGGCTCAATAAAATGAATGGGTGTTTTTCCTAACTTTGATATGCCAACTGACACCATGACACTAGCTGAGAAATTACTTCTGGTTGCAAAAAGTCTGCTATCAGGTATTTCATTCTTACATTGGACGTGCGAGTAAACACTGTCATTTTGACTGTTCGGAAGTGGCTCCGCAGTGAATCTCTTTTCATCAGTCAAAAAAGCCTTTGAAAGTTTATCACATGTTACTTGCCGTAAGATTTGTTTTGATCTTTGAACTCGTTTCTGCTCATCAGTTTGAGTAATCTTTCGCCCGTGTACTCTTTTGAAGATCTTGTTTAATTATGCGTTTCACACTAGTTTCTGATAATTGTAACTCTTTTGATATGCGAGCTGGTGTCATATGGATTCCTGGCTGGGTTCCCTGATTTAATATACGTTCTTCGACGTCGTCAATACTGTCTTGTATGCGAACAGTTTTTGGTCGCCCACTTCCCTTTGTTGGGGAATTCGGAGAGTAGTTTCGTTCGTCCATATCCCTTTTCTAGTCTATAATGCTTAATTATAATTATACTACTAATAATTATACTACAGTAGCACCCTTAGCTTCCTCTGAAAATGGCATATTCACAATATTTTATAACCCTGAAAAAAAAAATCGTATATTAGAATTTACAAAAGTGAAAATGGAAATAAAGGATTTTTGATTAATTTGTTGAGCATCACTTGTAGTATTATTAGAGAAATATTTAAAAAATTGTTATTTTTGATAGCTTCATACTGAAATTTGGTTTACAGGTAGATGTTTTATGTATCCTTTACATGTATAAGTTTCATACTGATTGTTTGAAAAATGTTGATTCCATGGAGGATTTTAGAGTAAACCTTTTGTTTAGGCAGACGGTGTAGATTATTTAAAAAAAAAAAGATTAAATTCCTCTAACGTTAAAATTAATTTGATAACATACTGCTTTCGAATTATGTGTATGACAGTTAATGAAGTTAGTATTTTGAAAGATTTCCCTGTGAAATTCTCTGTAAACCAACTGTAATCCCGCAAATGTGTAACGATCTCTTCTTAAATTACAGGTGGTCGAGAAATTCAGCGCGAACACTTAGGAGATCAGCGCAGCCCTTCGGGTGTTCACGCAGACCCTTCAAGAAATCGAATTCCCGAACGATGTCTCCTGATGCGAAGAACTTCTTAAAAGCCAGGTTAGCTGGTTAGTTTGCGGAGGAAGAGACTTTTTTTTTCGTGTAACTTGAAATTTTAGTGATTTTAAGCAATGAATTTGTGAGTGAGTATATTTCTTGTACGGGGAGATCTATAATAAAGAATACGATAAGTACAACTGCGAAAAATAAAAATCTGGTCGGGACGTTGGGTTGGACATAAAAGGCAGGTTAATAAACAACCTGCAAGAAAAAAACAAATTAATAAGACCTATTTATATACAGTATAAACTAAAAATCAAACTGATAGCAAATACGTGGTAGTACCCACACTGAAAGGATTCAATCTTAAAGGGAAAGAATGAGGCACAGGAAACTAAATACGAAGAAGCTGTAATTGGAAAGGTGTTATTAATAATAATAATAATAATAATTTAAAAAACGAGAGAAACTATAAAATGTTGAACATGTCAAATATCATAGTTTAAATGGCTCTATGTTTATTGATAGGAATCACTGTCATAGTTTTATTTTCTGTAATTCTCGCCTTTAAGGTGAGAGACCACCAAGAAAGTTGTAACATGGAACTTATTAATACAAAACAATTATATGCATTTATGATGCTGCCTCAATACAAAACATTCTTCGTTTCTAAATAATATTTCTCTCTGATATTACTATATCAGTGTTGCTGATCTAGAAATAGCATTTGCTTTGGATATAACAATGCCATACCAGCAGTATTCATTCAGCTGTCGTCCATTTGCCAATTGGAAGATATTCTAAGCAGTGACGTATGAAACCTACAGATACCCATCAATCTAGTAATGATATAATGTTATTAAAATTTAATATTCATCAAAACATTGTTTTTTCATTCATAAACCGCCTATATATTTATAGCTGTTTCCTAGATATAAGTAAGGCCTATGATAGAGTGAACCACAATATTTTATTTAAAAAACTAGAAGACAGGAAGGTCCCATGTACAGTGCTTACAATAAGTCTCGCGCCTCTGTCTCGTCCCAAGCTAGTCTGTTAGGTATAAAATGGGCGGTCCTTATGGCAGCGGAGGTGTGTTCGGATTGGTGCACATAATTGCTCTAACCCCATCAATGACGACCACATTATCATTGTGTCGATCACTCTATCTATTTATTTATAGACATACTGTATATAGATATATATAGAGTATGCAGGAGATAACGCTCTCTCTCTCCATCCTCTCTCTCTCTCCCCATTCTCTCTCTCTCCCCATCCTCTCTCTCTCTCTCTCTCTCTCTCTCTCTCTCTCTCCATCCTCTCTCTCTCCCTCCCCATCCTCTCTCTCTCTCTCTCTCCATCCTCTCCCTCTCTCCATCCTCTCTCTCTCTCCCATCCTCTCTCTCTCTCCCCATCCTCTCTCTCTCTCCCCATCCTCTCTCTCTCTCCCCATCCTCTCTCTCTCTCCCCAGCCTCTCTCTCTCTCTCTCTCTCCATCCTCTTTCTCTCTCTCTCCATCCTCTCTCTCTCTCTCTCCATCCTCTCTCTCTCTCTCTCCATCCTCTCTCTCTCTCCCCATCCTCTCTCTCTCTCCCCATCCTCTCTCTCTCTCCCCAGCCTCTCTCTCTCTCTCTCTCTCCATCCTCTTTCTCTCTCTCTCCATCCTCTCTCTCTCTCTCTCCATCCTCTCTCTCTCTCTCTCTCTCAGAAAGCCTTTGATAAGGTATCTCACCGCCGGCTAATGGCGAAAGTGCAGCGCTGGGTATCGGTGGGGAAGTAGGTAGGTGGATTGAAAACTGGCTGAAGAATAGGCGGCAGAGGGTTGTAATTAAAGGGGTTAGTTCGGGTTGGGCCTCGGTCACTAGTGGGGTTCCTCAGGGTTCCGTTTTGGGGCCACTGTTGTTTATCATTTACATAAATGATATCGACAGTGGCATCGTCAGTCGGATCGTCAAATTCGCTGATGGCACCAAGCTTGGGGCCAATGTTGGGACGCCCGAAGCGATCGAGGAACTGCGTGCGAACCTAGGTAGGATAGGAGAGTGGTCCGAAAAATGGCAAATGCCGTTTAACTTCGGTAAATGCAAAGTATGTTGGGGAGTAATATCGAGGCGACTGATTTGGAAAAGGACTTGGGTGTGCTAATTAGCAGCGACCTTAAATTTACCAAACAGTGCGTAGAAGTTGAAAAGAAAGCCCAGAAGCTGTTAGGTTATATCAGGAGGCAATTTCAGTTTCGGAACAAGGAGATTGTGCTCTCTCTGTACAATTCCCTGGTTCGGCCGCACCTGGAATATGCTGTGCAGTTTTGGACGCCCACCCTCAGGAAAGATATTGAGAGGCTGGAGCGAGTGCAGGCGAGGGCCACAAAGTTAATCCCTTCCGTTAGGCATAGGGGCTACAATCGACGGTTACGCGCCCTGAACTTGTTTTCGCTGGAAACTCGGAGGCTGCGCGGTCAACTGATCGAGGTTTTCAAGTTCTTATGCGGGTTCAACGATGTCGATTTTAGAAGAATGTTTAGTTTAAATGATAACCCAACTCGCAACAATGGTTGGAAGTTGGATTTGAAGCGGTTTAGGACTAGTGTGTGTGGGAATTACTTTACGTATAAGATCTGTGACACGTGGAACAGGTTACCTTCAGAAGTTGTGAACAGTTCCTCTGTGGATCAGTTCAAGAAAAGGTTAGACCAAATCTTGCACACTATTTGAGGGTGTAGAAAATTTTCCCTGGCACCCGTTGCCATTGGTACCTCCTCGGTATGGGCCGCAAGGCCTTTTGAGGTACTTCTTTTCCTTGTAACTCCTTGTAACTCTCTCTCTCTCTCATCACACCGCATGGCAATGTATCCATATAACGTTAATAATAACCGAAACTCGAGAAAATATACTCTCTGCCTTCCGCTCTATCCCAAATCCTTTTCTCTTAGTAACCTCTTAATACAAACTAATGTATCATATTTTGCGACTTTTTAACTCTGGAAGGATTCAATTCCATTCCTATAGTGTAAGATACTTAAATTCATGTGTGTATTATGCCATATGATGTGCGTAATAAATAATCATTTTTAAATAGTTGGAGCGTTCAAGGTCATCTGTAGTAATCTATAGACTACCCCTCAAGCCCACTCTCAACACTTAGATTCCCCTAAGACACAGGCGTCTTCAAGTAACATGAATGCGTAGAGATCTAAGGTGTTAGATTCCATATTATATAATTTATGTGCTATGTTTAAGAAACGCTGGCATTGAAGGATGGAAGGAAGGGACAGTAAAAGCGATAATAGGTTTAATGAAGGAAGTGGAATGAGGATGGAGGTAAGCGTTGCTATGTCGAAGGAAACGAGGTTGGGTGGGGAATTACGAAGGGAGGAGGAAAGGGAGCCAGAGATTATTAATCTAATTCTGCCACCGCGTTCTCCTGATATGAATCCGATTGAAAACCTTTGGGCAATAATGATTAACGAATGGGAGCAACGCAATGAAAGAACATTTGAAGCACTTTTAGCTCACACGAGGAATAGTTGGGAGAGCTTACGTCGAACACCAAACATTCCCTACAATCTGGCCTCTTCTATGCCGCAACGATTGCAAGAAATTATTGATGCCGGAGGAAGCTATACGAAATACTGATGTTAAAGCCATGACGTAAATGTGTATCGAATATATATTTATGTTAATATAGAATTTTAATATATTTTTATGTTTGACATCTATAAAAGTATATATTGTGATCACGAAAGAACTTTACTTATCCTTAGAATCTTTTCTTGCAATGTCTGCGCTCGTGGAGATGAATATATGCATTGTTGAAACAAACTATGAGAAGGTAATAGTTTCAGGAAAAAAATAAAAACTGGCAACATCGAGGCCATCACATGTTTATGGGAATTGTCATATGATATGCTACCAATAAACTCTTATATACTACTATATACAGTATACTATATTACATAATAATTACGATGAACAAATCAAATGCAAATTTCTCTGATTCACGGCCCACCAGTCTTGCTTTAGACTAATGACTTTCATAAGATGGATAAATTATCTATTAGTGAGACGCCCGTGATTTCCTCGAAATGCGAGCGCGTGAGAGGTTCACTGTGGTATTTGATCATTAGATTCTTCACGTAGGATATGTATCACAGACAACAATATTGACAACAATTCCCAACAATTACTTAATATCAATCATTGCATTTAAGCAAATAATTTAGACCTGCGTCAAAATAACTTAGGTATCATGCCATGATTTGGGATATTTGCTGAATTAGTCGTTCTCTATAGTCTACAGTATACATTGAGATGGTATAATGTAATGCCCAGCTAATATTATGATGACTAGGATTGCTCCATAACCATCCCAACATCCCGAAACTTGGTCATTCTGCTTCTTAATCATTTGTATTTTAAACACTAAAATGTAGCAGAAGTGACGTAATAATGGACGTCATTGATGGGGGTTAGAGCAATTATGTGCACCAATCCGAACACACCTCCGCTGCCATAAGGACCGCCCATTTTATACCTAACAGACTAGCTTGGGACGAGACAGAGGCGCGAGACTTATTGTAAGCACTGTACATATTAAATTTACTGAGATTTTGGTATTCCCACCAATCTTTTACCGTTAGGTGGGGAAATGTACTAGCCGAATGTTTTGGCTCCTCTTGCGGAGTGAGACAAGGCTCCTTGCTCTCTCCTATGCTGTTTAATGTGTATATTGACGGATTAATATTATGCTTCACTTAATGAGGCAATAGTGGGATGTTGTATAAAGAACACAAGGATAAATAACTTAGTTTATGCCGATGATATGGTGTTAATAAGTCCCTCAGTTAAAGGTCTAGATCGGCTACTAAAAGTCTGCGAAGTGTATTCGCAGAAACATGATATTCTTTTTAATGTTACAAAAACTAAGGTTATGCAATTTCATCCTAAAAGCTGTAATCAGCTGGCTGATATAAGGTTTAAAATGAATGGTGAAGTAATTGAGGAAGTACAAGAGTTTAAGTATCTGGATCAAACTAACACCAGCTCCTTGAGTGATGACTCAGATGTAAAAAAACAATCTCGAAGCCTTTGTGCTAAAGCGAATGTGACTATAAGGAACTTTCGGTTCTGTACAAGTGAAGCTAAAGACACTCTCTTTCGTACTTTCTGCAGTAATATATACGAACAACAACTCTGAGTGAATTATAAAAAAGGTTCTGGCAGAACCCTAAATTTGCTGTACAACAGGTCTTTTAGAATCTTACATAAATTACCCCCGAGATGCTCAGCTTCGCAAATGTTTGTACCCGCAATGTCCCGAGCTTCCTGGAGGTAACAAGACGTACTCAATACAGTCTGATGCAAAGAATTAAAAAATCAAACAACCCGATTATCCAAGCTATCCACGAGTCCTGCCGTTTATCCTCTAAGCTATGGAATTCTTGGTACGAAAACGTCTGTCTGTAGCTCCACTTAACTACGACATTACTGTATTATTTCTAACTAACTGTATATATTTCTATCCTTAGTATGTGAACTGTCATTTTTATTAACAATATTTCATTTTCATTTTCATTATATGTTTCATGTTTTTGCTGTCTTTGTTATAACAAAATAATATCTAATCTATGTTCAGTATTAAATATAAATAAATAAATTAATTAATTAATTAATTAATTTGGAATTTGCTCAGGGCGCAATAATGCCTATCAAATGCTTTGTTTTTATACATTGAAACTTCATTTCGTTCAGGACGACAGGCTTGACAATACCATGAACACTGTCATTACGTCCGAAGGTTTTTTTTAAAGTTTTTACAACATTTTTTATTCACTTCATTGTTAATATATATCCCCTTCTTGAATTTATATTTAATTATTCATTTATGTTTCCTTAGTAATATGTAAACCAGAGTAATGAATGGAAATAATCATGTTGTAAAGACATTTGGCAATGAGTCCACCAACCAATCACTGCTCACTCACCCAGATTCATTCATAAAATGTTACAACCGCTTGTAGTACACACAACAAATATATGCCAGTTGTCGTTACAGGGGCAGAGCTAGCTAGGGGCAGGCGGGGCAGTGCCCCCGGGCCCAGGTCGCTTCAACAAGTGATGAGAAGTTATTTCAGAGAGCAACAGCTAGTAAATAAATATAAAAATGATATTTCCTCTGGATTTCCAAGTCAATTACTCTCTTTTCGAATGTGCTTAAAAATAGACATTGAAAAAATGGCGACAATCCATGAGCTCTGTTCATTTTTAATTAAAGACAACAGTACTTTGTGCTCAAGTTTTCCCGAAATTGTGACTGCCATAACATTGTTCCTCACAATTCCTGTGACAGTTTCAAGTACAGAGAGATCGTTTTCAAAACTTAAACTAATAAAGAACTATCTTCGAAATTCTATGAATGAAAAAATGATGCACAAATTTCTTAATGGTACGCTGAAGTCTTTCTGCTAAAGACGCTTTATGTACAGAGTTACTATTATAATAACTAGTGTTAAATTCAGCCAATATATTTTGAAAAGATCTACCTATAAACACTTTCCCTAAGTCTGTACAGAAATAGGCCGGGATTATATTTTCCTTTAGCATGAGGGCTTTGTAGCTTTAGCAACGACTTCAGGCGTTTTATTTTCAAGGGGTATAAGCCATAAGTATTTGGAGAAGACATCGATTATAAATAAAATAAATCGATGCTCGTCATTATATGATGAGTATCTTTGCATATCAGTTAAATCTGCCTGTCACACAGTGTCCACCGCTGCTGCTTTTGTCTTAGCTTTAAACCTTCTTCGCACAGGCTTATAAATGTGTGAAATTCATTTTTCTACGTGTAATGAGAAACATAAGGCGAATGAAGTAAAACATGTTTGTTATATGAAAGATGCAAAACCTAAGAATAAACCTTGTATAACTGTGTACTATGACAGAGAGGCCTATACGGACCCAGAGACAAAAGAAGTTATTCCGTATTTACTCGTGAACCAGACAAGTGTATGAATATTGAGTGTGGTGAATGTCCCAAATATGGTAAACGTACAAATATTTTTAAGACGACTGCAGGAGACTCGTCCGTGAAACTATTTGTAAACTATTTAGTCAAGCTAGCCGATCATTTAAAAAAAATTTACTGTGTATATTCTTGCACCTAATGACAAAATTTGATATGCAATTTCTTTATAAGAAACTGCTTGAACACGAGTCATCGGAAATATTCACGGGTGATCCTTTGAAAAGAGGAAACAAGCTTATACAGATGCAGATAAGGAATAATGTTCAGTTTAAAGACACACTACTATTCACACCTTGTAAGTTAGCTAAGATGCCCAAAGTGATGTGGGTAGATGCCGAAGTATCAAAAAGTTATTTCCCTTGCACATTCCTCACGAGTGACACTTTAAATTACGTTGAACTACCGCCCCCTGAACTTTACTTTAGTTATGACAGAGTGAGTGCTAGTGAGCAAGAAGACTTTGAGCATTACTACGACAAATTCACTATTGATAATCCTTACAAGTAGTATGGGCACAAAATGCCAGAGTGCAGGAATGTTACGTAATGTTGCAAGAGTGCCAACCCCCAACCCCGTGTTGCAATGCACCCCCACCCCCTTTGTTGCCAACACAAAATTGAGGTTGCAAGGGGTATGCAACTTGGAGTTATCCCCTAAGCTGAACCCCCCAAAGGGGCATACCTAACCTAAGAGAGAGAAAGGAAGAGGAG
This sequence comes from Bathynomus jamesi, assembly GCA_023014485.1. Classification (NCBI taxonomy): domain Eukaryota; kingdom Metazoa; phylum Arthropoda; class Malacostraca; order Isopoda; family Cirolanidae; genus Bathynomus; species Bathynomus jamesi. The sequence goes on along the minus strand of JAJOZX010000200.1, from coordinate 884,791 downwards.
GAGAGGATTGTTCGTCTGACAGCGGTCAGACGCATATGACTTCTTCAGCCACCCCGCAGCTCTCTTATAGGCCCCTAATCAGCCAGTTGGCTTAATCAGCCAGTGGGCTGAGTTGCCAGCTTGCACCATGTATTTATTTAAAGTATATATTAATCAGCCAACTGGCGGACGCCACAGCCAGTTGGCTTAGAAGGCTGAGTTGCAAGATTCTTTATTTTTTAAATTATTCATATATTAATGTTGGCTTAGAAGGTTGAGTTGCCAGTTTTCGCCATGTGTTTAATTATTCATATATTAATCAGTCAGCTGACTTAGAAGGTTGAGTTGCCAGATTCTTTATTTTTTAAATTATTCATATATTAATGTTGGCTTAGAAGGTTGAGTTACCAGTTTTCGCCATGTATTTAATTATTCATATATTAATCAGTCAGCTGACTTAGAAGGTTGAGTTGCCAGTTTTCGCCGTGTGTTTAATTATTCATATATTAATCAGTCAGCTGACTTAGAAGGTTGAGTTGCCAGTTTTCGACATGTGTTTAATTATTCATATATTAATCAGTCAGCTGACTTAGAAGGTTGAGTTGCCAGTTTGCGCCATGTATTTAATTATTACTTATATTCTTCTGTCATCTGTCTTAGAAAGCTGACAACCTCCCTACTTATTTATTTAAAGCATATATTCCGGTTGGCTTAGATGGCCGATTTGACAAATAGCAATTAAATATTCAGAAAACCGAAACCAAACAAGTAATATAATTGTGTACAAGGAATAAATAAAACACCAATACAACGTCCTGTTTATGAATTAATGGATATACAATGGGGCATATATATGTGATCAAATAATAGAACGGAAAATATATAATCATACAAAGAATAGTATTAACAAAATATTAGTACAGGAAAATATAGTTATATTAATTATATATAATCATATAAAACAAAGTATTAACAAAATATTAGTACAGGAAAATATATAGTTATATTATCAAAAATTATATTGTCAGATATTAGTACAAGAAAAAATATACAAAACGTATAATCATATTATTACAGGAAATATATATATATATATATATATATATATATATATATATATATATATATTGTCTTTACGTTCTACGATGCAAAACGCTAAACTCGTATATTAAAGAGTCTATATCCACATCGGCATTACTTTGTACGATGTGGTAAAACCGACCAAGCATCACTTCACCGTTTAACTGATGCGGCGGTCTATACTCGACATAAATGGCCTTCATATCGTTTAATACTATTTTTGTACCCACTTTACACTCGGCGGGCAAGTTGTCTTTAAGTACAGCTAGAACACAATCAAAAGCACGCACAAAAATGTCATCGTTTACCACAACATTAAATACAAGTTTATAATCATGCCTTTCTAATCGGGGGCTTTTTCTTAACGCCCCGAACTTTTCAATCGTGAACTCTTCTTCACTCAGCATAACGGGATTGGAAATATTCTACCAAATCGTAACGACACCTATCCACTATATAGAGGTACAGCTCTTCAGGGTGAACAGTGTAGGCGAGCTCAGCTCTGTACCTCTCAAGTGCTTTGTACCAAAGCTCAGGATATTTCGAAGAATCTAAACGTTTTAAATATGCATCCAGATCTAGACCGTTCTCCCACTGTTCATTCCTACATTCAACAAATCCGTCGAGCAGAGCGGTGTAAGCGTATTCGAGTACCGTGTCAAAATAAATCATGTCTGTAACACGCGCATCTAATATAGGCTTCAGCTTACGGAATCCGACGATCTCAAACATTCTGTCGAGGATGAAACGGTTTCGTATAGGAACAAGAACGTCATTATCAGCTGTGTTCTTCCACATCAGTCGTATATCAATGCATGGTTGTTCGTTATTTACACTCAATGTACAAACACTGGTATATGAGGAGGCGTCACTAATCACCTCTCTTATTGTATCTACGTCAGCTGGTATTTTATAACGGTCCTCAGCCCACATCTCAACTACCACGAAGATTTTATGCATCTCATGAAGACTTAAATAAATAACGTTACATTTGCTTGCATGCCTGCAGATAGTTTCAAGCACACAGTTAATGGTACCGGTTTATCGCTTGAACACGCGCAATGACTTTGTCACGGAGACGTCGTACGAGGCGTTGAGAATGCTTCTCAAAGGGAGCTCCATCGTATTCACACGGATCGAGATGACTATGACAACCACTCGGCGCAAGCTCTGAGATGACTATGAGCCACAGGAGACAAGATCAGCTTGGCGGGAGGAATGAATCACCCTGATGAAACGTGAATGGGTTTGTTCGAAGTCGTATGCTCCGTGAGGAGTGAGTCACGCTGATGAAACGTGTACGGCGCTGATCGAGTCGTTGTATCCCATTAAACTGGGCCGATGTTTTTTTTCCGATACAAGAATTAATTTCGGTTTTAATGTTTTATCACTACCACGAATACGTACCAGACATTTTTGCAAAGGGGGATTTTCACAAACTAAACACATTTTTTAAATGTTTTATCACTCCTAAACATCTTCACAAACCGGGGCGCTATTAGAGATAAACATATGTTCATATTTATCCTTTTTGTTTAACAGGCGATACTCATCTCTAACATCTTAAAAACACAATCCATTAGCCACAACCTCACTACAAACCTCATCATGATATATATTAATGTAGTGGTAAAAATACTTAAGATTGTCCATGATGACAAGATTTACATTTTCAGCCGTAGGGTACGAGTAATCGGTATGGTGTAACATGATATAATACCACTTATCACATCACTCATCCACAAGACTCACTACGCATAACTGTTGTTTATCTTTTGATCGTGTTGCTTCTCCTACCACGCGGTGCACGTGAACCTTTATAAAACTTAGTTCTATAACATACTTCAGTACATCGTCTGTACTGCGAAATCCTACAATCCCCTCGCCAGAATATCCGTATAGTATTTGAATAGCCTGGCCATTCGCACGATTCAAAGCAGCCTTAAAAGATCAAAGGAGGCGGGTATAGGAAGTTTTTCAGTATCCACTACATCTACGCACTTGGCAGAATACCACTTTATAAATGTTGAACACGCGATATTAAAGGTGGCCACTTTCTTCTATGCGAGAGAATACACGTCTGAGCTCAAGGGTATACAGAGGTCAACTGAGTACGGAAGGGTAGAGGTCTGCTCAGGTTGCGGCGTGATTCACGTCGCCGGTCTTACAGTGGGCGGAGCTTAACTTTTACTGTACACACGCACACACGCAAAGTAAAACGCTAGTTCAAACATGATTTATTTAATAAACGAAATCAAGATGTATATAGTTACAAATACGTGTAATAATTAAGTTAGCAATAGACATATCAAAGATTATGGTATCCAAAGGGTACGGTGTCATAGGTACCAGGCACCTGCTAACGTTTTCTATAGGTGTTACGGCAAACCTTTGTACCCCTAAGTTCCTTCGCGCCCCCCAGCTTCTGCGCCCGAAAATTGTGGGTGCCTACAGTCAGTTGGGGCGGCCGACCACCCTCATCATCCAAGCAGACTAACTCCTTCAGCGTGATGCCCTTAGCCTTCACAATATACTTCGTTTCATTCCCTACCCTCACCCGTACCCCATGGGTCTTTCGCCCTGTTGACACAATCGAGTCGGCGTATGCGTTGTCCCCATACTCATCCTTGATCTCGTCAGGTAACTCACCGAGGAACTCGCCAATAGCAGGCATGTATTCACCACTCCTCGCTGTGAATATCACGCTATCTGTATCGGCGTACAATACTCTCCGCCCAAGAGAATGCAATAGACCCCAAAGTTTGATGCGCGCGTAGGCTGTTGTGAAGCTGGCTACAGGAATGTTTGTAACCCGTGAGGTATCTGTAGCCAACTCAGTATTGTTGTACTTTATTATGTAAGTATTATCTACATTCACAATCTCCATGACTTCTTTATCGGGTGCGTTGGCGTAATCCCAGACTTCACTATAACTTTGCGCCAAATGAACGTTCCCTTTACCAGTATTCTGCACAAATTTTCCCCAAGGGCTGTTTATGCACAATTTTGCACTAAAGCGCTTGCCAGGATTCTTTACAATTTGGGCACGATCAAGTTGTATACCTTCATGGTCACGGTAACGTTGAATATAAGACGTTTTTTTCATCTTCGGTTTCAACCCCTCGCGGATACCCTGATGCCTCAACCTTAGCCTTCAAAAATGCGTTTATGTATGGTGTGAAAAGGTTGGGTAGCTTCTGAAACCTCCACACCTCATGTATCTTCATTATTCTATACCCATGGCAAACGGCTAGGGCTGGCTCAGGGCTTGCATATACACCTCTGATCTTGCGCTGGTGGGGTGTATGGCCACAATCACCATTGTTCTCTTCCGCGCATTTCACACACAGGGGAAACATGAGTTTGTGATCGATAACGACGGGTAAGATCGGCATCCATAAATCGCTAGGGGGGAGCACGTCTACGAAAGAAAGGCCGAAATAGTACTCGTTCAAATTTCTTGAAAATTCGTTGGTGGAGGGCAGGTTAGGGCCCACCAGTTTCTCATGCGCACCTACGGGGTACGGATTGTTCTTCATCACGTAGGGGTATAAAGAACAGAATCGTAGTAGGAGCTTCACACCCTCCGTAGGCGGAAAGTATAGCTTGAAGGGATTTGTACGCCCACCGAACAAGCTATCACCGCATTTGAGAGGATCCAGCACCATTGAACTTTGATCGTGTTTATTTCTTCACGGTACCCCGTCTGTTCCATCCGTGCATCATACTCATGCTCCCACAAGACTTTGTGAGTGAACTGGGAGCCTATAAGTTGATCGCGGGTGCGGTCCACGCAAGACAGTCGGCAGGAGATCTACCGTGGATATCTCCACGATTCCACACTCAGGACGGGGCATCCATGCCACAGCACCGTTAAAGGAGTACACAGTCTTCACCAGTGACACGGTTTTCACTTAGACCATCAACCCAAAAAACACGACCATTAACCTTAATGGGTACTTCCCCCGTGTTGCGGGCATGCTTTATGTATACACCTGTCTGCTGTTGTAGGTGTATGAGCCAGTAAATAGCCTTGTGCTCATAACTGCATAACTGCATTATTCGGTGAATAATGGCTAAGGTGTCTTTAGGCATGCATGAAGTTATTCTTGAACACCGTAAAACATAATGATGCGATGGTGGTTGCGACTTGCAGCGGATCGCATTTAAAACGACATATGTACATTAGGGTGGATCACTTTTCACTTTTTTTAAAACATTATAGCTGGTCAAAGTTTTTCCCATGATTTGGTTCAGTGGCAGTACACTGACACCATTTTTACAAAATCGATCAATATTTAGGGGTCGCGCATCGACCTTGAAAATTTCAATTTTGGAAATTTGGCCAAATTGACAATTTTTTACTGAATAAAGATAAATCATCAAATGACCATATTTTCTGAATCCTCACAGTGAAAGAAATCCTCTCAGATACTTACCAAGTTGATAGGACAAGTGGTTTAGAAGTTATACTCACCTTGAGATAGCATTAAAATTTAAAATACCGTATTTTTCCCCGTACCTCCATATGCTGTCTGCCATTGTCTGCTTTTTAGGATAAGATAAAACGAATAAGGAAAGATCAAATGTATTTTGTATTAAAACGGTTTACCAATATCACTAAAGGCACTTACTCCGGTGCCCCTAACTAGGTTAAAAAACTGTATGAATCGTGGTTAGAACACACGTCATCTTAAGGCGTGCGCCATGTACTCTCTCTGCTAACTCCCTTTCCCTCTGCGCTACGTCATCTTGGCAAGTGACGACTTCTTGAAGTCACCGAGTTCTTTCCGGCTCTTTTCCACGAGCTGAAGAAGACCCTGCAACTGTGACTCGTCTTTTGTGACAGTGTTCGCGTAATCTTCTATCAGTTTTATCCCTCTCTCTGCCACGTCGTTGGTAACTTTCAGATGTGAGATGACATTCTTCAGATCACAGTAGTTCTTATCTTGATCCCACTTATTTACCGGCAGAGTGAGCCACGTAGACGCGCACACCTGCAGGCCTGTGAACACGAACCACGATGACTCATCGATCAGGTCCGGAAGGCGCGTCGTGTCATCAACCGAGACGTTGTCATACGTGAAGTCCTCGGGCACAGCGAGGCGGCACAGCTTCTTTGCCATCTCGTGCTTCACAGTGTCTTCCACTTTGTCACTGCAGAGGGCGAAAACGACGGTCTGAGGCCTCAGATACCACAAGTGCCGCCTGATCACTGCCAGTGAAGCCTCTGCAATCTCGCGATCCACAGCCCTGTACTGCAGAAGACGCTGGTACAACGCAAGGTCATTCAGCGGGGCATCAGCTACGACAGGAGCCGCCAGCCAGGCAGGTGCGTAGAGGAGTGCAGTAAATAGTACCACTCTCTGAAGTTTCTGTACCAGCTCGTCGTCGAACTCCAGCTGACCGCTGAACATCAGGAGCTTCGTGTAGTAGATGATCTGAAACGAATACGCACTGTGATGTATAAATACCGATACCACTCCATATAAGTTTGTTTAATGGTAAATTATTTATCTTATTTTTTTCTGGTAGGGATTTCAAATGGCTGTTTGCAGAAGGCAATACAATATTTAACTTCTAATTCAAAATACCAACCTCGGCCATCCACCTCGCATGATGGTAGGCTCCTGGGCGCATGAAGTGTGTGCCACGACGTGGCTGGGCCCCGAGTACCAGGAGTGTAATCTCCGCCACTTCTCGGTAGTCTTCTCTGACAAGACCAGAAGCGGTGCAGAGGAACTTGACTGCCTCATCTCGGAGCTCCATCAGCCACGTCACCTCCGCCAAATGCTCGATCTCCAGCTCGCGATAAGTCGAGAGGTCGAGCTTGTCCCACCTGAAAGGGGAGTTATGAAAATATTGCATGAAAACGACTGAAGTTTCCCTTTTCGACTGCTATTAACATCATTAGTAGAAGGACGCTGATATCTCAATTGCTCTGAAGGCAAAAAATCATTGGAGAAAACAAATGCGCCTTAGACTTCACCTTCTCCTCAGATACTGGAACAAAGGTTCAGTTGCTGTTGTGGTTCTTCCAAACGCGGTGATGACCACTGCCCCCACGATGAGCTCCATAACGTGATGGCGACAGCCCAGCTGGAAGAGCGGTTTACCAAGCATGTTCTCCAGCCGGACCACCGCACCCTGCACCCTCCCCGTATTGGAGGAAGTTGTGTCGAAGCACAGTCCAATCACGTTGTTCTCGCATCCCCAGTCTTTGAGAGCACGAAAGGTCGCCTGGGCCTGGGACAGACCGGTGCCGTCAGCAACAGTCGGAACGGCCAGCAACTTTCCTTCTGTGCATTGGGGAGCTCCGGAGATGAGAATCGCCTGGCGGTGCTCCAATGATCCAAGAGAGTCCTGAAACGTATGTCATACATGCCAATCCATTATCGTCCACTGGAATATGTCAATCCACTGTCGTCACTGGAACATGTTAATTCACTGTCGTCCTAGGTGAGGGCAAAACTGACCTTGATTACTTTACCGTCCTAGTGGACGACAGCATGCCTCGGAGATACGAAGGATTTCTGCACAGCTGTCGACACTTCACAACGATGTGCCACTCTTCCACGGCGAGACGTGTCCTTCGAGATACTGAATTTGTCCACGTCTGCGAGCGGATCTGCCGAACGTAGGACTGCCGCCACGACACTTGCCACCTATGTGCGAAATTGAAAGGAAATTGACAAGGATGCGTATGGTTTTTATGTGACAAAATAATCACTAAATTTTCCGTCGTTACGTCTATTATATCTTTGTCAAGGAAAGATCATTACTGATATATACATACCTGATTATTGGACATCCGGAAACGATCAGCCACTTCAATAATAGCCGGTGCATTGAGGATGCGGTGAGAAAGGCTGATTGATACAGTTGATTCTCTCGGCTGTCGGTATGGTGGTTCTAGCTGTGATTCGGAGTTGCTCGATGATCTGCTTTCTATAGATTCATCGTCGCTCTCAGCTTCGGTTCCTAATTTCGTTTTTGAGGTGCCTGGCTCATCACGAGATTGTTGTCTTGAGAGTTGCCGTTTTCTCTTGACAACGAACACTATCATTCCCACTCATCTTCTTGTTTGTTGTTGTCTGAGAGCAGTCGACTTTTCTGTATCTCTTCAATAGCATCGGGAGCTCCGATGTCCCAGAGCTTGTTCAGATTTTCTGAAAACTTCTCCCTGCCTTTTCCCGCGTCACTGTCTCTCATCTTGCTCTTCTGCAGCGAGCGCCACTCTTCCCACAGTAACTCCAGTTTTCTTTCGCAATTACGCCTCGTGATCGTCTTTATACGTGCCATGTTCCAAAATGCCAGAACATTGGCCACCGTGTCTTTTACGGCGGCCTTCCTGTCAGTAGTTTCCTGCTTGGCATAGAAGAAGTACTGGAGAACTTGATGGGTGGTTGGCAATTTGGCACCACCGATCGAGGAAGATGGCTGACCAATTAAGAAGACGTCCGTGGCTGACCTTAGAGAAGGTGGTGCTGTTGTTGCTGCTTTCTCTTTTCCAGAATAAGTAACTTTCAGAGTCTTCCCACTCCTGGTTGTTAACAGTTTATCCATTGTACTAAAGTCTAGACTTATCAAACAAGAATCAATTGACACAGTTGATCTGTAAAAAGCAAACTGTGATTAGTAAAAATATTGGTCATAGACATAGCGTGTGTGTAATTGGGATTTTAGGATGCGCCAGCTACTGATGCTATGATTACGTTCATAACGGGGGACAAATACGGTATTTTAAATTTTAATGTTATTTCTAGGTGAGTGTAACTTCTAAACCACTTGTCCGATCAACTTGGTAAGTATCTGAGAGGATTTCTTTCACTGAGAGGATTCAGAAAATATGGTCATTTGATGATTTATCTTTATTCAGTAAAAAATTGTCAATTTGGCCAAATTTGCAAAATTCAAATTTTCAAGGTCGATGCGCGACCCCTAAATATTGATCGATTTTTGTAAAAATGGTGCCAGTGTACTTCCACTGAACCAAATCATGGGAAAAACCTTGACCAGCTATAATTTTAAAAAAAAAGTGAAAAGTGATCCACCCTAAATTGTACATCCTTCTAAAAGCCTGGAAACATACTCTAAGCACGCGTACATCATTCATGCAATAATGCTCAAATTCATCAGCTATATTATAAGGATTATGTTCATTAAAACTGTTGGAGTATCGATCAAAATCTTCATGTTCATCTGTACTCATACCATCATAGTTAAAGTAATGTTTGGGTGGAGGTAGACCTACGTAATTTAAAGTTTCACTAGTGGGGAATGTGTAAGGTAAATATCCTTTTGAAACTTCAGCTGCCACCCCCATCACCTTGGGTAGCTTTGCTAATTTGCAGGGTGTGAATAATAAAGTATCTTTAAATTGTACATTACCTCTTATTTGCATCTGTATTAGTTTGTTGCCTCTTTTCAATGGGTCACCTGTAAATATCTCAGAGGACTCGTGCTCAAGCAACTCCTTATAAAGGAACTGTGTGTCAAATTTTTCCCCGTTATTGGGCGAGAATATGTGCAGTCATTTTTTTTAACTTGTCCACTAACTTGACAATATAGGATACAAATAGTTTTACAAGACTATCGTGGAGATTCGTTTTAAAAACGTTTGTCCGTTTACCACATTTGGGGCACTCATCACAATCGATCTCCATACACTCATCACAGATAGTCTAGCTCACAAGTAAATGTGGAATAACCTCTTTGGTTTCAGCGTTCGTGTATGTTTCTATATCATAGTACACAGTTATACAAGGGCTGTTTTTAGGCGTGACGTCTTTCATATAACATACATGCTTTACACCATCCGCCTTATATTTCTCATGGCATGTAGAGCAGTGAATTCGTCACATTTGTGCTTGAAATTTCTCCAGTTATTCATCATGTGAAACACCACATTCACAGATTCTCATTTTCCTGCACGTACCGATTGATTTATGGAGCTCAAAACAGCTATTATTGAAAAATGTGCGTCTACACACATTACAGTCCCTCTTCTCAGCATCAACTACACGGCTTTCACATTTGGGGCCTTTACACTGCTCACATACCATGTGACAATCTTTACAATATTTCACTATATCATCCGCAAACTCGAGACACCCCTTACACGAATCATGATGTCGTCCATATTTTCGACTTTTGTCATGACCCACATAAAGGCACCTTATATTTAAAAACATACACAGTTCTACGACGATCATCCAGGCCAAATAGAACTATACGAGCAATGATTTCCTGTTCTACCCTTCTCAGCTCCTCAGGACCCATGTTACAGTCAATCTCAAGTTCACAGTCTACAGCTAGTTTACGGGCACGCTCCACGACCGTAGGCAACCAAATTTGCTCCGATTTCGTATTTAGTACAGTAAACACACGAGCTAAAACTACTGCTATAAAGCCGCAACCACGATCGACGTCTATATGCCGTCTAAAAATAGCCTGAGAATTGAAGTTAAGAGTGTAAGGTGTGGCACTATGACCCGCAACACGGAATACGCGGTCAATATTCACCGTGAAGTTGTCCATATTGAAAGCTATACTACTTTGGGAGGCCTGCATTATACGACCTAATATATACTCTACATCTTCAGCCGCCAAACGTCTGAATGGTACTACTATCCAAAAATCATCTACAGAGCCATCATCTGACCCGAATCCGAACGACAGCCTCGTCCTGACTTCACGCTCGTCGCGGTTCTGAAGGGCAAACTCTACAATACGCTCTACAACGCGACGTAGGCCGTGTTCAATACCGTTGCTATACATGGATCTAGGATCAACCCTGACTATATACCAATTTCTAGTCAAGGCTAGGGTAGGGGTTGGTTGCGGTGCGCACCAACTCGAACGTTATACCATCCTCAACACAACGGGGAGCAGCTGTGGAGGATGAATAAGGGGTTATATTGGCGGAAGAAGCTGATGTGGGGTTGATTGCGTAAGGCGTTGAGGGTTGGGGCTCTATTACTGCAGACTCAACAGAACGGCGTGCAGTTGTGGAGGATGAACAAGGGGGTATATTGGAGGAATGTTCTACTGTGGGGGTTGTTGCGTAAGACGTAGAGGGTTGGGTCTCTACTACTGGTGGTCTAACAACCGGCGCATTCCTGACGCGCTTTATACCTGACGTGGAGGATTCTTCATCATGTCTCCGCTTTGAACGTGCTACATGTGTCGCTGGTGAGAGTTCATCGGAGGGTATGGGTACTGTAGATGCACGGACAACGGGTTCATCCGTGATATCGATGATGGGGGGGCTGTACATGGTCGTCATTCACGGTTCTGTGGAAGAAGAAAACAAAATATAAGGAGCAGCACTCCTTATTTGTAATATTCTGTAAATGACCCACTTAGGGGTGTGACGTGTTAGAAATGGAATCTGTAGAAAAATTCAGATTCACGAGCCCATTCACATGTATTACAGTATATATGTACCGACAGGTTGTGGTAAAACGGTGTTTATGCTTAATATCATTAAAGAAAAGGGGGAAATGTTCTCAAAATTTGTGCATAAAGTTATATGGTGCTATTCGACATACCAATCAGTGTTCAACGAGTACGAAGATGTTTTGTTCCACAAGGGGGTCTATGACGTTAACTCGCTAAAGGGAAATGAACATACAGTCATCGTAAATGACGACCTCATGTTGGAGATGGATAAAACTTTTCCCGAGACATTTACAGTATTCATTGGGGTATTAGCCAGTCAAATGTTCCCGAATCAGCGTAAGGAGTTTTTGGAGGTTTATAAAGAGGTCACAAAGCAACGTTATGGATATTTGATTTGTGACCTTCACCCGCGAAACACGTTTAGGGTGCTTCTAAGAACGAATATATTTCCAAACGAGCCTCAAACCGTGTATATTCCAGAATGACGAATAGGTTAAAGAAATACCGCGAATTAATAAAAATCTATCAACGATTGTCTCGAGCATTGCAGCAGATGTTTGTTAAAAATATCGACTCTGACTTTTTAAAATGCATCTGTGAAATCTGCCTTAATGTTATAAAATGTAATGTTCCAATGAAATCCTCTCAGAAGACTCGCTTACGTCGTTACAAGAACATAATACGGACGCTCGCCCATAAAATTCAGATTGTGGGTAAGAAAAAGCGTATTACTCTACAAAAGGTGGTTCGTTCCTCCCCATCTTATTTTCAATTTTGGGACCTTTACTGACTAGATTAATATAATGAAGAAGGTGGTTGTGATCCCGCACGAGGTGTACGCTTCATTACAAAGGCGTTCAGACGCGGTTCTAGAGCTCCGTAAAAGTAGGCTTAAAAGAATGGAAAGTGAGTTGCTAACCCTATTAAACAGTGAAAAAGCACCTGATGAGAAAAGGATCTTGTACCAAGAGGCTTTGCAGAAATGTTTTCACGAGTACGAATATTAGAAGCATCTTACAGAGCTCCCCGTGAGGCACAGCTCGAGTAGCGCTGAGCATAGCGACACGGCCTGAGCAACCAAAGAGTAGCGGAACACAGCACATCGAACATGTGCTAAAAAACACATTGAGGAATAAAGGGCTAAGTCTTTAGAATCTATTGAGTGATGACCCCATCATACAGTAGACCGATAGAGGCGAGGTCATTGTTGAAGGAACAAGGATACAAGGATCCAATATCGTTGATATTGTTCATGATCTGTTGAGAAAGTGGGATAGGCCCTCACCAACAGGATGGAGGCATATTAAAGCAAGACTACAACAAATAAATGTCCCAAAACATTGATAGTTAATCTGAATAGGTTAAAAGACTTGGAACATGCACCGCACGTGTCACAACTGAGTACACCTTCGTCCCCAGCAGCTGCAGTTTTTCTGAAGAGGAGAAAGAAGAGAATAGACGGCCAACCTTATCCACGTGCCTCTAAAATAAACAAATGGCTAACGTATTAAGTAAGCACTATTATGACATTTCTAACCCTGCATCCTATGGTGGCGTTAATAGATTGTACAGAGGTGTTTATGGTGTAAGGAAAAAAGATGTTGAGAGATTTTTACGGGGCCATGATGCTTATACATTCCATAAACCGGTGAGAAAAAGGTTTAAAACAGCCAAGACAACAGCCGCCTCGATTGACTCTATTTGGCAGGCAGATTTAACAGACATGCAAAGATATTCAGTGTACAACAATGGCTACCGTTACATCCTATTCATAATAGATGTATTCTCTAGATACCTGTGGCTGATTCCCCTGAAAAATAAATCGCCTGAAACAGTTGCTAAAGCGGCCAAAACGCTGATGTTGAAAGAAAACAGGATTCCAGGCTATTTTTGTACAGATATGGGAAAAGAATTTATAGGACGAGCTTTTCAGAACATGCTGTCAGAGTTTAATATCAGCTATTACACTTCCAATTCTATACATAAGGCTTCTTTAGCTGAAAGAGTTCAACGTACCATAAAGGAACGCATTCACCGATATTTTACACATAAAAACACATACAGATATATAAACGTTCTCGATTCATTGGCTTCATCCTACAACCGCTCACACCATCGTACGATCGGTACAACGCCTAACGGTGTTTTAGAAAGAGGCTAGCGCCCGAGAAGAGATGGAGTGCCGTTACCACCACCACCCTCTGTGCGTTTCAAAATCAGTGACTATGTAAGACTGTCACGTTCGGGAGATAAATTCGCGAAGGGTTTTGAGCAAGGATGGACACGCGAGATTTTTAAAGTTAGAGCTATGATGCTTAAAGGTGAGATAATGATGTATTACGTTGAAGATTTGAATGGAGAAGAGATCTCGGGAGGCTTTTACCGCGAGGAGTTGCAGAAAGTGGCATTTAATTTAGGAAAACATGTGTTTAAAATTGAGAAAATTTTAGGAAGCAAAGGTACAGGAAAGAGAAAAATGAACCTGGTGAAGTGACTAGGTTACCCAGAAAGCTTCACTACCTATATACAGTAAAAACTGATGCAGTAATGAAGCTTAATTAGTATGCAGCATGACTCCCAACCATTTCTACGTCACACTCCCGTCCTCCTCATCCCTGTCTGTACACCCTAACAACACACTAGCCAACTTTGTAACAGAGCTCCATGGGCCCATTGAGTTGGGCCGTGATTCGTATGAGGTGGGGATATGTGAAATTCAGCTGGACACCGTCTTTTTAAATAATGATGATAAAGATGCCGTTTTTACGATTCTTAGAAACTGTGGTGAGTGTGCAAACGCCGGGTTAACTCGGGCTGAAACTATACGTATCGCCCGGACTAAGGTTGCACAGGTTTTCAGTACAACAGTGGCACTAGGACCGGGTCGTTATGGTTCGGTTGAGGATGTTGTGAGAGACTTAAACATGTGTTTAAAAAACTCACCCCTTACGAATGATTTAATATACGAAATCGTAAACAAAGGAGTACCTGCACATACTCTAATGCTAAAATCAGAGGTTAACAGAAATTTTAAAGACGGAAGAGTGTTCAAAATTATAACCGACGGGCGCTATCGAGCAGCCTTCCAAAGAGACACCTTTCACGAGGTAACGAATGACTTGTCCAACTTAGTGTATCAGCTGAAGATGGAGAAAGTGGATGTAAGCTCTCAGTCTCCAGACATGTGCTACATTTACAGCAATATAGCGGAACACCAGTTTGTTGGGGATACCCAGGTACGCCTGCTACGCGTAGCGCACATCCCCAACCATAGAGGAAGGAGGTTGAGTATAACATATGACATACCCCATTATGTGAAAGTCGCAACTAATCTAATAACTAATATCTCAATATATATAAGAACGATTGAGGGCGAAAATTTCCCATTCGGTGACGGGAGCTTAACAGTGAAGCGACACTTTCGGTGCACTGAGTTATAATGTACAGAAAGCCTTTCACGGTATACCGAGGGGTGAGATACCAGCGGGGTAGTGGACTTGGGTCCATTTTTTCATCCATACTACGCACCGCTGTCCCACTAAAGAAGCTCTAAAAAACATTTAAAGCGCACACGGAATGAAATTATCAAAGACGCGAAGAGAAAAATGCGTTGCATCACTTGGCATTAAACGTAAAAGGAAACCAAAAAAGAAGTGCTCAAAGCGTATGAAACCTATGGCTGATCATTTTTTTTAACTGATATAAGCTGAGAACGCTACTCTCACGAATCATAGATTGACTAATACTCGTCGAGGGAGGTGTCACTATTTCTGACTCGTCATGGCACGTTTCATTCATCCGTGTAGTTCACAATGTTGTAAATCGGAACTGTCCCTCTTTGATATGCCCCCTACGCAGGCCTCTATTGAACATAGTGACTTTATTACAATTAACCCATTAAACACGATTAGTTCACCCAGTGCCCCTATAGAATTCGTGATACCCAGCTCAGGCCCTTACTTTTTTGACCCGAGTTGCATGCACATGTATGCTAAACTACGCATTGCCCATTCTGACGGAATGGACTGCGATGATAGTTATGCTGCCTACTCTGAAACCAACTTTCTGCACTCCATATTCAGTCAGTGTGACGTATATTTAAATCAGACTAACATCTCGGCAGGCAAGGGGTACTACCACCTACGATCGTATCTGGAAAATGTCCGCAACTTTTCAAAAGAAGCGAAGGACACCTTTTTATCCGCCGAGGGGTATTACCACACTAAAGATGAAGAAGGAATAAAGGATAAATTTTAAAATTCTGAAAAAAAGATATACGAATGTTTTGGACGCCTGCATACAGACTTTACTTTCCAGGAGAAGTTGCTTATGAACGGGGTGGATATGAAATTGAAGCTTACCCGCACGAGACCTGAGATCTGCATAAATCTGGGGGATGACCAAGAAGAAGGCGCGAAACCCGTTGTGATACACATCATGGAAACGTATTTGCGTATACGCCGAGTGAAATTAAGTTCCCCGAAGCAAATAGAAATTGAGAAATACTTAGTACATGCCACAGTGAAATATCCAATTAACAGGGTACAAATCAAACTGTACACGATTCTCGCAGGGCTGGCAACGAAACAGCTAGAAAACGTTGCTCTTGGAGTCCTACCTAAAAGATTTTAATTGGAATGCAAGACCACGCCTCGACGAATGGAAATTATAAAAAGAGTGCGTTAAAATTCGAGAATTTCGGGCTTAAAAATATTACTCTATTCTTAAATGGCATCGCTCTGGGTGGGGTAATGGATATGGACTACTCATCAGCTGGGGTGTTCCCGCTCTGCGCGAGAGCTTATAGTAGTTTGGCTCATAACACAGGTGCTTGTGATGAACTTGGTTTCGGTATAACACAGAAAGAATTTGTGGAACAGTTTAACATCTACTGATTTGACGTTACACCTGACTTAACTACTGGCGTAAATACGCATTTAAACCCCCAGCAGACTGGTACCATTTCAATGAGGTTGGAGTTTGCCAAGCCTATGGACGCCCCTATTAGTGTACTAGTATACCTCGTGTCGCAAGCCCTAATAGAAGTAGATAGATTTAGGAACGTCACGACAGATTTTTAAAATGGATGTAAATACACTCCAGAGAGCGATGAAGAATAACTGTTTCGAGCCTTCCAAATTTATCGGGGTTTTTGTAAAGAATGAAATATTGAAGCTGGATACTTCAAGAAACTGGTACGGGGCAATCGTTAACACCGACATTGCCGGGGATGAGGGTATTCATTGGTTTGCAATCTATTTTAAAACTAAGGAAAGAATGTACTATTTCGATTCACTCGGCTTCCCACCATGGCATGACTCGACAATTGTACAGTTTATCGCACAGCCAGGCGTGCCTGAGATTAAATGGAATCCATATCGTTTCCAAGGATATTATACTGAAACATGTCGATTGTACTGTATTTTGTTTCTCATGCATATGTCACGTGGGAGGGGATTTATGAATTTTTTAAAATTGTTCGATTTATGCGACACAAATATGAATGATAAATATGTGTGCAGACAGATAAAAAAAGGTTCCCATATGTTAGTACCTCCTGTAATGTGTAAGATCTATATTGGTAAATCTGTGTATACAATTGCATCCATTAAGAATTGGGCACTGACCCTTTTTGTACGTTTTTCTACTGTTTAATAAAATGAAAATGTATTACGTTTTGTTCTTATCCTCAAAAAAAAAATACTTACATAATCTCCTCTACAAACTGGCACTCGCTTGATCGGATGTGCGACAGTACCACGACTTCTGGAACGCTGGGTAGACTGTTCGAGGAAGCATCCGTAGCATTTATTCCCTTTCATCAAACGTGGCTATAATTTGATCTAGCTCGGTATCGGTGCTGTAATTTAAATAAATGCCATGAAATTGGATGCAGTTAATTCGTCAACCATATAAAAATTCGGAACAAAAGGAAATTAGATTCCCAATTATAAACGAGAAAAATTCATCTTTAAATTAACTAGAAACAAACAAAAATAATGGGACTAATTTTACGTTCTAGAAAAACACTAAATAAAGTTAGGTTAGATAAATATATATATATATATATATATAGGCTGACCATATTTCCTTGAGACAAAAACGGGACATTGGGATGGCAAAAAAGGGACGGGGGTTATGTAATATTCTGTATTCATGAAAAAGTAAGTACACAAACCGGGACAAAATTGACATTTTTATTAAAACGACGGGACGGCCAGGAAATATAAAAAAACGGTACTGTCCTGTTCAAAACGGTACGTATGGTCAGCCTATATATATATATATATATATATATATATATATATATATATATATATGAATAGAGACGTTCCTCTGGGCAGATATCACTTCAGTTCGCATTATTACGGTCAGACAATATTTTAAAAATGTTTTTCAAAACGCATTTATAACAATTTGTTGGTTTCCTACAGCGGTGTTGCATATCGAGAAAAATTAAGCACCACCATATATATATATATGAGGGGGGACAATGGAAAAGTACAATGGATTAATTTTTACGCTGAAGAAAAATTCGGAACAAAAGGAAATTAGATTCCCAATTATAAACGAGAAAAATTCATCTTTAAATTAACGAGAAACAAACAAAAAAACAATGGGACTAATTTTACGTTGT
The DNA here is from genome assembly GCA_023014485.1 of Bathynomus jamesi. Taxonomy (NCBI): domain Eukaryota; kingdom Metazoa; phylum Arthropoda; class Malacostraca; order Isopoda; family Cirolanidae; genus Bathynomus; species Bathynomus jamesi. Next base: position 866,691 of record JAJOZX010000200.1, on the reverse strand, counting down.
AGGAAAACACAATAAAGTTAGGTTAGGCACTTATAATTTACATATTAGATTGTTAATTTATATGGTAATTAGCGCTGAATGAACCGGAGAATATAAACACTTACATCTAAGTTAAATTGTCTGTAGGTTCTTCCGCTGCTTTGCAAATTGCAGCGATATTCTGGGTAGAAAATAGCTCATTCTGGTCTACAGCGTTGAAGAGGTGGAATGTAGCTTGGGCATAGAAGTCACCATCGCCAATCAGGTCGGGGGAGGTGTACAGTTGATCCATGACTTGAATGATGCACTAAATTGCAAGAAACTGACTCTCTGCATCGAAATTCACCATTTATAAGAGGGCATGTGACCAACCCACAAGCGCGAACCTTGGCACGCTATTGGCTAGCTGCGAAATTTGGGTGGTGATTAGAACCTAGGCCAGCATTTTTGGCCAACCCGAGAGCCTGCCCCCTTTCCAAAGAACCGTGATTGGGTATTTCACGAGAGCTGGGCGTGAATTTTGGGCGGTGCTTAGCTATAGGCTTGCTTGGAACCCACCGAGGTCTGGATACAGTGCTGTGATTCGTTGCCCGCATCAAATCTGGGTGGGGTGTCTGTTCCGATGTATTGGTCACCATCTGATTTGTTATGTTTCGCAGATAACATTGTCTATTTTCCTGGATATGAAAAAAATATTATTTTAAAATAAGCAAGAATTCGCAATTATAAATATCATAATATATATATATATATATATATATATATATATATATTATTTGACCATATATATATGGCCCATTATATATCCATTTCTGCGAAAAATAAATTTAAGACAGGTCATATCTTGTTTCTCTATTTTTTCGGAAAACCCATTGTCATGCTTTTGGAAGGTTAAAAGCAAATATATTTACTGTGGAAGACGACTTGTCCATTACGGGTAACCGCGTATTTGGTGGTAAAGGTTTCAGATTGAAAAACATTTATGTATTGTGTTGTGCCAAGGGTAATCTGTTTATCTGTTTTTGCGACCAAATGGTTGTTAGAAAAAAGATGTACGTATGGTATCAGATTTGTTATTTGTGCAGATAACATTGTCTATTTTCCTGGATATGAAAAATATATTATTTTAAAATAAGCAAGAATTCGCAATTATAAATATCATAATATATATATATATATATATATATATATATATATATATGTGTGTGTGTGTGTGTGTATTATTTGACCATATATATATATATATATATATATATATATATATATATATATATATATATATACACGACCCATTGTATATCCATTTCTGCGAAAATAAATTTAAGACAGGTCATATCTTGCTTGTCTATTTTTTCAGAAAACCCATTGTCACGATTTGGAAGGTTAAAAGCAAATATATTTACTTTGGAAGACGACTTGTCCATTACGGGTAAACCGCATGCTGATTAGAAAACACCTGTATTGTGTGTTGGGCCAAACTGATATAAAATAATTTTAGGAGAACCTTTCTGCCAAAGTTATTTACTGAAGAGATAATCTTAACCTTTGCTCAGAAATGGACCCCAACTCGAATCTTTTTTTGTATGATAAAATTTGTTTGGTGATTTGTTTGTTAAGCAGCAAAAAGGAGGCTTCGGCTTTTGCCTTCAAGGACTACGATAAGGTAATCTGCAGAAGTGTCACAAATATAATATTGTATGAAGGAATGAGAAACACCTGTTCTAAAATTGCCTTCCTGACCATAGATTGAACTCGAAAGATACGACATAAAACGCGCCTTTACCTGTACATTTCCCAGATTTCCAAAATTGAAATATATATATATATATATATATATAATAAAATAAGTTACATGCCTAAAACTTTACTTTAAAAGTAGATTAGTTACAAATTTATATTTATTTTGAGCATTTATTGAGTTGTTCAGAATAGGATGTTTTATATATATATATATATATATATATATATATATATATATATATTATATATATATATATATATATATGTATACATCATTAGTAGTGGTAATAATAATAACAATAATAATAATTTCACGCTTACTTAGAAACAAGTATTGACAATCGTGTCAAGCAGCCGTGGAGGCTCCCTTAGATTAGGTATGCCTCTTTGGGGGGGTTCAACTTGGGGGATAACTCCAAGTTGCATACCTCTTGCAACCTCAGTTTGGGGTTGGCAGCAAAGGGGGGTGGGGTTGGCAACATTTTTAATTGAAATTTATCCACGCACGAAGTGTTCATTTATTTTTAATTTTTAATTGAGGTGTTTTACGTCAGCTTTAGACGCACGGGGAGAGCATTAGGGTACCATGGGTAACAAGCCCTGTCTGGGGTGCGAACCCAGCTCCTTTTAGCGCATGTACATTGTGACACCTGGCTCTATTACCTGTGAGTTTTGCGTTTTGCATCGTAGAACATAAAGACAATATATTTAAACTGTGTATATATATATATATATATATATATATATATATATATATATATATATATATATAATTTGTTTGGTTTCGGATTCCAGAATAATTAATTAATTGTTATTTGTCAAATCGGGCTTCTAAGCTAACTGGATGACCCCGATGGCACTGGCTGATGATGCCCGGAGGCACTGGCTGATGGTGCCCGAGGCACTGGCTGATTAAACCAACTGGCTGATTAAGGGTACTGTAAGAGAGCTGCGGGGTGGCTGAAGAAGTCATATGCGTCTGACAGCTGTCAGGCGAACAATCCTATCTTCCTCTTCCTTTCTCTCTCTTAGGTTAGGTATGCCCCTTTAGGGGGTTCAGCTTTGGGGATAACTCCAAGTTGCATACCCTTGCAACAAAGGGGATGAGGTGCCTTAAAACAGGGGGGTGGGGTGCCTTGCAACAAGTGGGTGGGGGTGCCTTGCAACAAGGGGTTAGGGTTGGCACTCTTGCAACATTACATAAAATTCCTGCACTCTGGCATTTTGCGCCCATACTACTCTTACGTTATAGCGGATGAATGTGAACGTTATTATATGAGTGATGTGCGTGTACTTAGAGTCTGCTTCCAAACCTTTAAGCATGTACAGTCCCCTGCAATAGTCGCGCTCCACCCCTGTATAGCTTCTCCTCCTTCCTCTCTCAGGTGTTGTCATAGCAATACTTTTACTTTTTGGAAACCAATGACAGAATAAATATATTGTTCATTGTAGTTTTGGTGGTAATGCTAAGACGACTATGTACTTTATTCATGCATTATTGAATAGAGTAGTTAGGTTATTTTACAAACGTGGGATACTTTAAATACTTTCAATCACAGGATTTTGATGTGACCATGTCATAGTTAAAATGTTAGATAAGTTGTAGCATCGACTTTTCCTCCAGACAATAACATTTCTGTTTAAACTCCATGCATCATCAGCAAATGATTATCCAGAAAAAGGTTCTACCCATGGAGAGATAATAATAACATAGTTCAATTTTTTATTACAAAATAAACATGAATCAAGTAAATTTAGGGATTTTCTTAAGAACGTACAACACATAATGTTCAAATTATAAGGAGCTGACAATTGCTTAGGTAAATAAATATATATTTACTACAGCACAACCATAACATTATTATACACAATTACTCAATACTTGGTTCACCCTCCATTATTATTAATGACATCTCGTAGCCTATTTGGAACAGATGCCACGTGATTGTAGATGACTTGTGGGTTCCTGCTGAAAAGTTCCCACTCTGCCATGGTGTGTTGCAGCAGGTGCCGAGATGTCCGCTCCTGCTGAGGCTCTCAAGCGTTAACCACATTTGCCCACACATTTTTACTGGGAATTAGGTCACATCCCTTGTTGGGCCAGTTCAGCAGCTCGACATCTCGTTGTTCCTGAAACCACCATCTGATGAGTCTGGTAGTATGAACAGGACAGTTATCCTGCAAAAAGAAATTAGCAAAACTTGCGAGTTCACATTTCATCCATATTTTTTTGAAGTTGCCTTAAGAGGGCGCATAAATAAATAAATAAATAAATAAAGAGATACATTTAATATTACATTTAAAACTACATTTCTAATGTTCTCCTTTCATCATATTACTTTAAAATATACACTGCTTGACCTTAATTAAATTATTTTCTTGAAAGCATATTCTGTGTAATAAAAATAATTTAGTTGTATTGCTTACCTGCATAAATATAATCCGCTCAGGATGGGGCAGGCGTATACCGTTACTGGCAGCATCACCTCCTCCAGTATCTCTAAATACTGGTCGGCTGTAAACCTCCCGTTAATTTCTACCAGCTCTCCAATGCCGTTCAGGTGCACCCATCCCCACACGTTGCAGATCACGTGTCCACTCATTGCCAGTTCATACATGTGTTGGCGGGCATACCTCGTATTATCTGAGTTGGGCGGTCCAAGTTACGTTACTATTACTACCATATACGAGCTGTAAGTCATTTCTCTCTTACCCTACTTAAACCCATTTCTTATATTTAGGTATACCATAATAACTTAGATAATCGTGACCTTTGTCTTTGTTTTTTTTACTAATGCAAGAAGTGTCCCTTTCTTTTTCTGTAAAAATTATAGTCAATTACAACAATATTACTATTACATACTTTGTGTAACAATCGTTAATCATATTACTCTTTTCTCTATTTAAGAATATTTTCTATTTTATACGTTGCATTGGAAAATGATGTGATGGAAAGCATATATCATAGCGGTGTTTCAAGGATAAAAAATAAAGTGTGGAAGTATTTACGCAGACACACACACACACACACACACGATAGCCACCTCTCGCTCTGACGGGATGCTACCCATGTCCCCACTCCACCTCCTCTTGCGTTGCTTCCACATCTCGGAGAGGGCTATACAGAGGTGAAGCGCGACTACTGCAGGGGACTGTATATTAGAGTGAAGCGAAATACACTTTTTTCAAAAATCGAACTTGTGTAGTCGGGAAAAGGTGCCATTTGGTATGAAAATAATCACTGTAAAACATCATTGCAATCGGAGTTCATTTTCAGGTGCCCCCGAGACGGTAAAATATGCTAAAATGTAATTTATTATATATATTCAAGAATTTGTACAAGTCAATATATTTCAGTAGTTACTTAGTGGTAGTGATAGATACATCAGATATAGATAGATATATCAACATCACCACTATCTCTCTCACGGACTCACTCTCTCACTGACTCAGCCTGACAGGCCTGTGTTAGCCTGGCAGTGACAGAAGACGGTGCTATTCGTTGTTCTTTCAAGATGCAGGACTCAAGTAGACCATCTACCTCGCGCACGAGGCAAGCAAACTTGTGCCCCATTTTCGGCAGTGGTAACGACTTAAATGAGAGTCAACTTCCAACTTATGAAGACGTGATGAAGTGTTTTCTCTGGGAAAGGTATCGACTAAAGCAAACGTCAAATAAAGATCCTTCTGTAAACGTCATTGCGAAGAATCTTACAAAGAAAAAAGTCAATATTTACTCCAAAGCATCTATCCCAGTGCTATCAGAGAAACGTATTTTGGATATGTTAAAAGTACACCACAAGAAGTATCGAACGATATTATAAGGATTCAAGGGGCGGCGGGAAAATGAAAGTTATAAAGAGAAAATAAATAAATTCAAAAATGAAGCTAAGAAATTATTTGACATTGCTGCATGCAAGTGCAAGTGTTTTGAAAGATGCTCTTGTACGAAGGCTTCCAAAGTCCCTGTTTTAGAACGGGATTTCTTGATGGATCAACGAACAGAGCGAAAAATGTTCATTGGCATAGCAGATATTGAAACAACACGAAGGCTACAAAAAGCGGCAATTAGAAAATCCCGCAGCCTGAGAAGCCTAGCAGAAGGTACATCAGAGGCAGTTGATTTATCAGAAGAAACGTCGGTCTCAAGTACTGAGACGTCCTCTGATGAATGTGATGATAATTATATTCCTCCCCAAAAAAGGCAGAAAAAGGAGCAGAAACTTACGGAACAAAAGTCGGTTTTACCTGCTTAGCTCTGGCGTGCGATAGAACAGGAGTGTCTGACTGCGCAGCTGCCTTGATATCAACTTCCGTCTTGCAAAATATTGGCATCATTTCTGAAGAAAATTCATCCAAAGTCATAGATCGCAGCAAAATACGACGGGAGAGGAAACGCAAAAGAGAAATAGTACGAAAAGAGGCTGCAACAGAAAATGAAACCGCCATCGAAAGTATCCATTTCGACGGTCGCAAAGATACAACAATTATATCGGAAAAGAAAGGTTGCAAATTCTACCGCAAAAATGTTCTTGAAGAACATATTGCTGTTATTGCCGAACCTGAATCAAAATTTCTTGGCCATTTCTCACCAACAACAGGATCAGCACAAAACATAGCTACAGGTATTTTGATGTTCCTAGACGAGAAAAAAATATCGACTGAAAATATTACAGTAGTTGGATGCGATGGAACAGCCGTCAACACAGGCACCAAGGGCGGTGTTTGCACATTACTTGAAGGAAAACTTGGAAAACCTTTACAATGGTTTGTTTGCCAACTACATGCAAATGAGCTCCCATTGTGTCATTTGATTCAACAACTGGGTGGAAAAACAACGGGTCCGCGCGGCTTTACAGGTGTAATTGGCAAACAACTTCAAGAGTGTCACAAGCTCTCTTTGAAAGAATTCTTACCAACTGATTCAGAGATACAGTCAGTCGATTCAGAGGTATTAAGTTCTGACCAAAAATATCTATATGATATTCATAAAGCTGTTTCAACAGGAAATGTTCCTGAAGATTTGCCTCCCCGTAATCCAGGAAAGATGTCCCAATCTCGATGGTTAACAACAGCAAATCGAATACTCCGTTTATATATATCAACAGAAGATCCAACAGAGAATCTAGTTGCCATTGATGAATTCATAATGAAAGTGTACGCACCGATGTGGTTTCAGATAAAATCAAATTCATCTGTCGTCCATGGCGCTAGGAATGTTTGCAAAACCATACAACTATCAAAAACTCTGAATAAAGAAACTGTGAATATAATTCGTCCAGTTATTCAAAGAAACGCATATTTCGCTCATCCTGAAAACATCCTTCTATCACTGCTGCTGCTGCAAGATGAACGGGAGCTTGGATGGCGGAGAATCAAGAAAGCCAGGGAGGAAAAGAAAAGCGAAATTCGTCACTTTAAAATTCCCGAACTGAATTTTGACTGCAATGATTACACCGAGATGATCAATTGGCAAAGAACTGAAGTAACTGAACCTTTTTTGACAATGAGCCTAACAGACAGTGAAATAGAAAAACAATTAACTGAACGAGGCAAGCTTGAAATCAAGAAGTATCCCTGCCACACACATGCAGTGGAAAGACTAATTAAATTGGTAACTGAGGCATCATCTTCTGTTCGTGGAATGAACTCTAGAGATGGATTCATAAGGGCCACACTTGCTTCAAGGAAACTAATATCTAAATTTGACACGAAGTCTCAGTACTCGTTATAAGATATAATAGCAGAACTCGTTGACATTTTATTAGCAATGTTGATGAGTGATTAGAAGTGCCTTGCTAGGTTGGGTGGTTGTGCTGGGCACGGGTGGAACTCGATATACAGCCACCTCCTCGTGGTGAGTTCTAGGTTATTCTGACCTTATATACTCTATAAGTCAGAATAAACAAAGAGCTAATAATTAAAATTGTTCATTCTGTAAATTTTATTTGATGATTGGACTTATAATGAACTTAATACAAGCTACCGCAAAGAAGGGATGGGTTTCTTAAAAAATGAAAAAATATTGAAATCACCTAATTTTTTTTCAAAAAACCATAAATTCTCTGCCCTGGGGGCACCTAAAAGACTTGTCCAAATGGTTTCAAACTTTGCATGCCTTCATTTAAGACCATTTGGCACATTTTCCACACTACCCATTTGGTTTTTAAGAAAAAGTTGAAAAAAACGGCCATTTTCGCTCCACCCTACTGTATATTACCCGTCTCAACTGCTAACCTCTACAAGCTGCAACCATGATTGCTTCACTGTGCTTCACAGTATTCAAGAGCAATTTCATGCCAAAAGATACATTTGCCATTATACCCTGAAACACCCTGTGAAGTTACGGCTATAAAGCCATTTACTGGCTCACACACATACAGCAGCAGCCAGGGGTATACATAAAACATGCTCACAACACGGGAGAAATGACCCTCAAGATTAATGGCCGTTCATTTTGAGCCGATGGGCTGAGTGAGGACCCCCGCACCGGTGAGAATACGGTATACTCCTTCAACGGCTGGTGGTGGCATGGATGCCCACGTCCTGAGTGTGGTATCACAGGTGACTGCCACGGTAGATCCCCCGCTGATATTCTTGCATGGACCCGTACTTGCTATCAGCTTGTACAGTAAGCTCCCAGTTCACTCACAAGGTATTATGGGAGCATGAGTATGATGACTAGATGGATACTAATGACCAGTACGCGTCTAGGAGAATTTGTCTAAAACAATTCGTCTAAAATACAATTTGTCTAAATCAATTTGTCTAAAACAATTTGTCTAAAATAGTTTGTCTAAAATCAATTTGTCTAATAACAATTTGTCTAAAATACAATTTGTCTAAAAATAATTTGTCTAAAATACAATTTGTCTAAACAAACAATTTAATATAATATGGCATACAAATTGTTGCCTGATGTACAATGCTATTTATTACTTGCCACGCCCCATCTTAAAAGGTTACCTCTTGTGCGGAATAGTACATCGAAATAGTTTGTCTAAAATAGTTTGTCTAAAAATAATTTGTCTAAAATACAATTTGACTAATAACTGAAGATAACTAGAAATGCATTTGTCTGCTTGATAAATTTGGAGTGAGGATGAAAAGATTGAAAATGGGTTGATTTTATTTCATAATATACCTAACCTAACCTAACCTAACCTAACCTAACCGGGTTATGGGTTCCGGGATAACTGATTTCGATGTACTATTCCGCACAAGAGGTAACCTTTTAAGATGGGGCGTGGCAAGTAATAAATAGCATTGTACATCAGGCAACAATTTGTGTCATATTATATTAAATTGTTTGTTTAGACAAATTATTTTTAGACAAATTGTATTTTAGACAAATTGTTATTAGACAAATTGATTTTAGACAAACTATTTTAGACAAATTGTTTTAGACAAATTGATTTAGACAAATTGTATTTTAGACGAATTGTTTTAGACAAACTCGCCTGATTCGGACCAGTACCGTGACGAAATAAGGGCCATCAAACGCACAATGGTAGCGACCTTAGACATCCACCGAACATGGTGCATTGCCCCTGGTGCCATAAAGCGAACTCCCCAAGGAGGAATGCCTCCGAGAAAGATCATGGAGCACTCCAGAAACTCCCGGTAATCATCTCTTAATATCTGCTCCTTGAGCTGCTGCTCAGCAAATGCAAGGAGATCCGCACTCATGGCTTCATTACTAATTCCTGTTATGTAATTTGCTTGATTGATGTTGTTCCATCGCTGCTGGAACCGCTTGAAAAGAAGTACTTCGGGTCTAGATGTTCCACCATGGCAAGCAGTGAATGCTGCCCCAAAGGTGAGTTCAAGAATGTGATGGGGACAAGCGAAGTAAAGCAGGCTCTTCTTCAATTTTTTCTCCAGAAGGATGCATGCTCCTGAGTAACGACCGGTGTTACTGGCAGTGGTGTCAAACCCCATCCCAATGACTCGTTCTTATAGGCCCCACTTTTCTATTTCTCCTACAACTGCCTTTGCCTGATTTTCTCCAGTGCCACTCGGTATCTTCAGAACTCCGAGGAGCTGTTGAATACCAATACCATATATCAGCACGGAGAGGCGATCAACTTGATTTTTTCCTTTAATGTCTGGCAAGAGTTTTCCGTCCCAGTTTCCAGAGCCCTGGCGATGTTGCTGCGATGAAGTTGCCGTTGGCGTCTGATTGAGGCAAGGTTGATATTGTAATCTTCAATGTTGTGTCCAAGACCCCGTGCTGTCTCCGCGATCACAAAAGCTGCCTTTCCATCACTTAGTTTTACACGATCCAATGCAGCAGCGAGGGAGGGCGACACAATGTTTGTTGTGGTTCGGCACTTTTTGAATGAAGACGCCCCACTTATTTCTTCATGGAGCCTGGCTCCTCCATCTTCTTCATCCTCAGATGATCTACTTTCTTCTTCGCTGCTGCTGCTGGAGGCCAATAGGATACTTGTAGATGAGCTTGTTCGCTGGGACGCATAACGAAGGCGTTTCTTCTCGATAGCTTCTGATCTTTGTGCCCTCGTATCTCTTTCTTATGGAGAGTGATGTCTACTTGACCCATGGCTCCATTTCGTCCCTGCTCTCGCTGATCCAGTAGAAAATCGCGGTCCTCTTGGATAGTAATGAGAGTAAGGGTATCAGCATGTGCAACATCAAAAAGGTTTTCCAATTTCTGCTGAAACGCCTTTACCTTGGCCTCCTGCGTGCCTGATTGTCTGTTTTTTGTTCTTCTTTAGGTTGATCCATTCCATATGCAACTTTTTAAGCTTTGACAGCGAATTGTCCTTCCGCTTTGCTGGAATTCGTGCTCGATTCCAAAATTCCTCAACCTGCTGAATTACGGATGAGCCAGCCTGATGAATAGGCTGCTTCTTCAACATGTGATAATGCAAAAAGAGGCTCAAAATTGTTTATTGGATGGTAGTTTGGAGTCAGTCAATTCGGTAATTGGGTAACGTAACAAATATAACTTGTCTTTCGATCTAGTCGAAGACATTTTTGAAATTGTAAAATGAAATACAATCCAAATCACTTTTCTGTAGTAGTCAAAACACACTAACTTTTTCTATAATAATATGTGAAAGCAAATAAAGTAGTGGTCAGAAGCACAATAAATATAACACAATAAAATGCTATAATATAAACACAATATAGTGGTAAAAACACATTAAATCTTTCTACAATAATCCCAAACACATATGTCTCGTGGGCAGCACTGACCACAACCGGCTGATACGATAAACACGTGTGAACTGGTCTAGGATTCCCGCTACACGTTTATCTCTAAATTGGTCAGAAGAGTAAACTTCAAGGTCATTGAGCGACCTTTTAATCTTAACTTATTTATAAAATATTTTAAGTACATTGTTTTTTCATCAAGCGAAATGATTCTAGATGGTAGGAGCAAAGAATTTCCAACCTTTAAAATTAAGGACCACCCTAGTGTGTGTGTGTGTGTGTTACACACACACCGTGCATGGAACAAAGAACTCTTCTTGAAAAATTAAATCCACTATAGTCCGAATAAGTACAGTAATGGTAAATGACAAATAGTATATTTTTTCTTTTTCATGATGGAAGCCCAACGTGGGCAACGGGTCACTAGCAAAGAGGCCCCAAGCTTGGTACAGAATCTACAATTTAAAGCCACCTATCCTACTACATTTAGAACCCCAATATACGCAAGAAACTCGTTGCATTCATGTCGGATTGAATATATCAAAGAAAAAGAGTAACCATTCTATTTTTAGCCAAAAACCAAACCTTAAGCGACAACTGGAAAATTTAAGCGTCCACTTTTCAAGGCACATAACATGTCCGTTAAATGCGTTACAACTCAGAATGGTACCTTGAGAAACTGGTATCCTGTCCCAAAGCTGGATCCTATCTGATTGACAGTTAGCTTGTGAAGGAAGCTAAATTTTGTGGCCTCTTTGCGAGTGACCCGTTGCCCACGTTGGGCTTCCATCATGAAAAAGGAAAAAACTATAGTATTTGTCATTTACCATTACTTATTCAGACTATAGTGGATTTAATTTTCCCAAAAGAGTTCTTTGTTTCATGCAGTTTGTATGTAACATGAAAGTTTATCAGGAGTGTAATATTATATATATATATATATATATATATATATATATATATATGATGCAAACCCACAAGGAAAAATAAAAATGGTTCGAAGGCCTTTCGTGTATTCAGAAGTACTCGTCAGGAATGTGTACTTTTGAATACACTAAAGGCCTTGGAATCATTTTTCTCTTTCCTTGTGGGTTTGCATCATTCATTCATTTCACGTGTTTAATTGTGAAATTCATCCTATATATAAAGTGTATATATATATATATATATATATATATATATATATATATATATATAGTGGTGTTCCAAAGTTTGCGTCCAACTCAGTTTTAGACAATTTCAGAAAATAATACAACTCTGATAAAAGTATGTCCGCTATATTAAGGTATTTTCTTTCACAATAAAATGGTATTTCATATATTCTACTACATGTGAGTAGTACGGGTGAAAAAGGTTAGAGTGCAATGCAATTGAAAATGTTGATCAATGTTGCAAAGGGGACGGGGAATGTTGCAAGATGTTATACAACAAAAGGGGAGGGGGCTGTGCAACAAGGGGGAGGGATTATTCTCCAAGCTGCAATGAACGGGAACTCTCCCAGCATGCTAGGGGAGTCCACCTGAACTCTTTGGGGAAGAAGCTGGGACGGCTTCACCCTCCCAAAGGGGGTATACCTAATCTAAGAGAGAGAGAGGAGAAGGAGAGAGAAGTGTTCGCCTGGCTCCTGCCAGGTGCATATTGAGACTTCATCCGAGCGCCCGCTGTCTCATAAGTTCCTAATTAGCCAGTTAGCTTAATCCGCCAGTTGACTTAGAAGGCTTCTTAGAAGGCGTAAATAGCTTGTTCAGATGTACATTATTAGGGTTGAGTTGCCAGATTAGGCTATTTAATTAATTGAAGCATATATTCTGAACAGTTGGCTTTCCGCCAGTTGGCATAATCCACCAGTTGGCTTGATCCGCCAGTTGGCTTAACCAGCCAGTTGACGTAGAATACCTAGAAGGCAGGTGTGTATATATATTAATTACCTTTTCAGCTGCCAGATTGCGCTACTCAGATATTCTTGACAGTTGGCATAGAAATCCGTCAGTCGGTTTAGAAGGCAGCCATTTGGTATACATATAATTAATTAATAATATCGTTTATATATACAACAAAAAGAATTAAATAAAACACCATTACATCATTCTGTTTATTTAGACGAATTATTGGAATCAATTTCACGAAATATATAGAAAATAAATATACAATCCTATACAAACAATGGAATATATATATATATATATTATATATATGATCAAAAATAAAATAAAAAAACAATAACAGCATAAGAAGTACGAATGAGGAATATATATAATCAAAAATTAATAATATACAAAACGATGTAGTATAACCATCAATATAACAGTACAGGAGAAATATGTATATATATATATATATATATATATATATAGTTATATTAAATAATTAAATATATTGAAAATAATATTAAATATATTGAAAATAATATTAAATATATTGAAAATAATAATATACAAAACGAAGGAGTATAATCATCAACATATTAGTACAGGAAATATATATATATATATATATATAATTAAATAATTAAATATATTGAAAATAAATATACATCAAAGTACCTTATCTTCTACTGCGCTTAACTAAAACACTAAACTCACACGTAATCGAGTCTACAGTCACATCATTATTGCTTTGCACTACGCGGTAAACACGATTTAACATTATTTCCCCGCTCAAGTTATAGGGATACCTATACTCGATATGAATGGCTTTCATATCATTCAATACTATTTTTGTGCCCACCTTACATTTGGTTGGTAAGTTATCTTTAAACAGCTAGAATACACTCAAAAGCACGCACAAAGAGGGCATCGTTAGCCACCACATCATTATTAAATACAAGTTTATAAACACTCCTTTCCAATCTAGGGTTTTTTCTTACCGACCAGAGCTTTTCAATCGTGAATTCTTCAAAACGCATAGCGGCAATTGAAATAATCTTCCAAGTCGTAACGCCAGCTGCTCATTATATAGAGGTACAAGTCTTTAGGGTGAACAGTGTAGGCGAGCTCTGCCCTGTACCGCTCAAGGCCTTTGTACCAAAGTTCGTGATATTTCGAAGAGTCTAAACCTTTTAAATAAGCATCCAGCTCTAGACCATTCTCGCCTTGTTCATTCCTACATTCGATAAATCCGTCGAGCAGAGCGGTATATGCGTATTCAAGAACCGTGCCAAAATCAATCATATCCGTAACACGAGCGTCTAATATAGGATTCAGCTTGCGGAATCCGACGATTTCAAACATTCTGTCGATGATGAATCGGTTTCGCGTGGGGACGCGGCATTGAGAATGCTTCTCAAAGGAAGTTCCATCGTATTCGAGGAGTGCACGTCCAGTCAGTTCAAGCTCTGAGATGACTATGAGCCACGGGTGGGCGGATCGGTTCGACGGGAGGAGCGATTCACACCATAAGCTGATGAAACGTGTACGGCGTTGTTCCGACGTGAATACTCGTATCCCATTATACTGGGTAGGTGTTTTGAGAAATTTTCCGATACATGAAGCAATATCGTGATGCTGGAGCCACCTTTATAACACGTTCATGGGTTGCCAAAAAGTTGCGAAGAAGTGAGGACTTCGTCAAAAGAAATTGGAATAAAACTTTGGATGAATGTGAAATGGATACAACTAATTCTGGGCGCCCAAATTTGCCACTCTCTCAGGAAACAAAGGACATCATTGAAAGCGGTACACGTAAGCGGAAAAACAGCTGTGCTAAACTTTCTAGAGAGATCGAAGTGTTGAGAGGAAAGATCATTAGTGGTGAGATCATTCGACTGTACCGTCATAGGCAAGGTTTAAAGCCTTGGCATGAACTTCCAAAGCCAAGAAAAACTCAACTTAACATCGATGACAGAGTGTGGTTTGCCCATTATCTTGAAGATTGGGATGTGGATGATTTCATGCATTTAGCTGTCTCCGATGAATTTTTTGTTTACGTAACACGTCGGCCTAACTACCAAAATGATCGAGTGTGGGCCTGGGCCACAACACCAGATGAAATCGATGACAATGAACATTATCGCGAATTATTAAAAAGTCCAGACTGTGTTGGTGTGTTTGTTTTGTTCACTGCAAAGCTCATGTGGGTGCTGAAGCCAAATGGTCAGAGTTGGGATGGACAGTATTTTCGTGATATTATTCTATCCCAGCATGTCATTCCTTTTCTAAGAAGCCCAAACAATGTTATGGATGTCGATCAGGTCACACTTCTGCACGATAAGGCCCCCCTGTTTTAAGGCATTAGCCACTCAACAGTTGTTGCGGAACCATGAGATCGATTTCTTTGGAAATGAAGAATGGCCAGGAAATTCTCCTGACCTGAACGTCTGTGAACACATTGGATCAGTTATAAAGGACAAGGTTGAATGTCTCTTGTTTCAAGAACCTGCAGCAAATCGATTTTCGAAGGATACAATGACGCAACACATTGAAACTGTTTTAGCAAATTTGCGAAAAGATCAAGATCGATTCACGTCACTTTTGGCAAGCTACCCAAAGCGAATTCAGGCTGTCTTGGAAGCCAATGCCGGTAACACCAAGTTTTAATTGTTTCTTATTAAATGTAGGATTAAATTCTCTTTTGTAAGGTATGTTTAGTTTTACTGTACCTCTAATGGTTTAGGCCATGGGCAGAGGGGCTAAGATTTATTGGAGCCCCGTATTTGAGAGAAACATGTTACCGTATTTTTACTTTTTCTTTAACAATCGATACTCGTCTCTAAATTCTATCAAAAACTCACACAGGCCTTTAGCCACAACCTCACTGCGAACCTCGTCATGATATATATGAATGTAGTGGTAAAAGTACTTTAGATTGTCCATGATGACAAGGTTTACATTCTCAGCCGCAGGGTTCGCGTACTCGGTATGATGCAGCATGATATAATACCGCCTGTCACACCACTCATCAACAAGACACTTATCCATATCCGTTGCTTCTCTTCTGCACACGTTTTTTCTTTCACCTCACGGTGTATGTACGCTTTTATACAGTTTAGCCCTACAACGTAGTCCATTACATCGTTTGTGCCGCGAAATCTGGAAATACTCTCCCCAGAATATCCATATTTGAATATATTTGAACAGTATTTGAACATCTTGTTCCCTCGCGCGATTCAATGTATCCTTAAAAGTCTCAAAAGAAGAGGGGGTAAGCAGTCTTTCAGTATTCACCACATCTTCCGAATTTACCGAATACCACTTCATAAACTTCGAACACGCAATATCAAAAGTAGCCATCACTATTTTGCGTCTACGTGAGAAAATACGTGTCTGAGCTCCAGGGTTTGCAGCGGCCAACTGAGCACGCAGGGATAGAGATATGCTCAGGTAGTAGCAGGAGTCACGTGACCGATCTTACAGTGGACGGAACTTAGGATTTTACAAACGCATGCACCCATAGGAGAAAATGAAACCCTAATTGAAACAAATATACGTAATAAATAAACGTATCGTTAACAATACATATATATATATATATATATATATATATATATAATAAACAGGAACACCAGAGAAAATACAAACATCCTTCAAGGTTTAATAGTACCAACGTTTCGGAATGCACTAATTCCATCTTCAGGGCTAAAACAATAAAATGCCAAATCACATACAAAATACAAATTGCTTAATAACAATTTAAAATAAACTTAAACAATTATAAAAAGTAGCTAAGAAAATGTAAAACATTAAAACTAAAAGGTAAATAAATGTGAAGTTAAAAAGTTAAAATTATAAAAAGTAAAAGCATTGAAACTGAAACGTAAATAAAATAAACTAGTACCTTAACCTAAACATAGCAGATCTATCGATGATTCGTCAGAATTTAGGTCTGGTTTTAGTTTATAAATAAACAGAGACTCCATAATTTTAAGCTTAAGGTCAGAACTTTCGGCAGCAAGTACGGCGAAATTAGACTGTGAAATTGGGTGGTTATTGTTGTGCGAGTGATTACGTATGAGAGAACTAGGTGGTTTGCCAAGGGGTAAATTTGTACGGATCGATTTACCGAGATGTTCGTAAATACGAGATTTTAAATGTCTTTTAGCTTTACCTATATATGACCCCATACAGTGGTCACACTTGTATTGATAAACTATGGATGACTTAAGAAGTGTAGGAATAACATCCTTTTATTTAAATAAATGGTAAATCGATTTAGACGGGGTGAATATAATTTTTATACATAGTTGTGGGTAGAATTCCTTGAGCAATTTTAAAAGTTTGTTTCTAATGTTAAAACTTGAGGTTCCCATATAGGGCAAAGTGAAATACAGAATATCTTTGGGGACTGTAATTAAGTCTCTAGTTGTAGGGCTTATTAGTCTATTTAAGGTTCTGCCTATTGTAGTCTCCACCAGTCTAGAAGGGAAATTATTCTTGGCAAGGAGTTTTCGGATGAAATCTAGTTCATCGTGTAGTTTAAAGTAATCTGAACAGATATTGAAAGCTCTATTGGTATAAAAATTATATTCACCCCGTCTAAATCGATTTACCATTTATTTAAATAAAAGGATGTTATTCCTACACTTCTTAAGTCATCCATAGTTTATCAATACAAGTGTGACCACTGTATGGGGTCATATATAGGTAAAGCTAAAAGACATTTAAAATCTCGTATTTACGAACATCTCGGTGAATCGGTCCGTACAAATTTACCCCTTGGCAAACCACCTAATTCTCTCATACGTAATCACTCGCACAACAATAACCACCCAATTTCACAGTCTAATTTCGCCGTACTTGCTGCCGGAAGCTCTGACCTTAAGCTTAAAATTATGGAGTCTCTGTTTATTTATAAACTAAAACCAGACCTAAATTCTGACGAATCATCGATAGATCTGCTATGTTTAGGTTAAGGTACTAGTTTATTTTATTTACGTTTCAGTTTCAATGCTTTTACTTTTTATAATTTTAACTTTTTAACTTCACATTTATTTACCTTTTAGTTTTAATGTTTTACATTTTCTTAGCTACTTTTTATAATTGTTTAAGTTTATTTTAAATTGTTATTAAGCAATTTGTATTTTGTATGTGATTTGGCATTTTATTGTTTTAGCCCTGAAGATGGAATTAGTGCATTCCGAAACGTTGGTACTATTAAACCTTGAAGGATGTTTGTATTTTCTCTGGTGTTCCTGTTTATTATTAAATTGCGTTTTCCGCACCACCAATCAATAGCCGATATATATATATATATATATATATATATATATATATATATATATAAAAACAATCAAGGATTAAAGTATCATAAATACCAGGCACCTGGTAACGTTTTATATAGGTTTTACGGCATACTTTCGTGCCCCTCATTTCCTTCACACACCCCAGTTTTTGCGCCAGAAAATTGTGGGTCCCCACAGTCAGTTGGGGTGGATGGTTGCCCTCATCTTCCAAGCACACTAGATCCTTCAACGATTCAAAGTTAACGACTCGTCGGTTCATATGGTTAAGCGTGATACCCTTAACCTTCACGATATATTTCATATCCTCCCCCACCCTCACTCGTACCCCATACGTTTTTGGCCCTGTTGATACAAATGAGTCTGCGTATGCACCCTCATCATACTCATCCTTGATCTCGAATGTTAACTCTCCGAGGAATTCCCCAATAGTAAGCATGTATTCACCCTCCCTCGCTGTGAATATTACGCTATCTGTGTCAGCGTACAGCACCCTCCGCCCAAGAGAGTGCAGTAGTTCCAAAAGCTTGATGCGGGCGTAGGCCGTTATGAAGCTGGCTACAGGTATGTTTGTAACCCGTGAGGTATCTGCGGCCAGTTCGGTGATGTTGTATTTTATTATGTAAGTATTACCTACATTCACGACCTCCATAACCTCTTTATCGGGAGCGTTGATATATTCCCAGAATTCACTATAACTTTGTGCCAAATGAACGTTCTCTTCGCAAATTTCTTCCAAAGACTGTTTAGACACAACTTTGCACTAAAGCGTTTGCCAGGATTTTTAACAATTTGGGAGCGGTCAAGCTATGGTAACGCTGAATATAAGCCGTTTATTCATTTTCGGTATCAACTCCTCGCTGATATCCCGATGCTGCTACTTTATCCTTCAAAAAAGCGTTTATATATGGTGTGAAAAGGTTCGGTAGTTTCTGAAACCTTCATACCTCAGTTATCTTCAATATTCTTTATCCATGGCGAACGGTTAGGTCCAGCTCAGAGCTTGTATATATACACCTCTAATCTTACGCTGATTGGTTGTATGATTACAATCCTCATTGTTCTCCTCTGCGCACTTCACGCACAGGGGAAACATGAGCTTGTGATCAATAACGACGGGTAAGATCGGCATCCATAAATCGCGAGGGGAGAGCACGTCTACGAAAGAGAGTCCAAAGTAGCGCTCACTCAAGTTAGCTGAGAACTCGATGGTGGGGCCCACCAGTTTTTCAGGCGCACCTAAGGGGTACGGATTGTTCTTCATCACGTACGGATATAAAGAACAGAAGTCGTAGTAATGGAGCTTCACCTCCGGCGTGGGCGGAAAGTATAGCTAGCTTGAATGGGTTTGTACGCCTGCCAAACAAGCTGTCACCACATTTGAAGGGTTCCAACACCATTGAATGTTTGATGACCCTTATTTCTTCACGGTACTGGCCAGCTATTTCCATCCGTGCATCATACTCATGCTCCCACGCGATCTTGTGAGTGAACTGGGGGCCTATAAGTTGATCGCGATTACGGGTTCATGCGAGGCTATAGGCGGGGGATCTTTCATGGAGGTCCCCTGTGATGACATACTCAAGGAGCGGGCATCCATCCTACCAGCAGCCGTTAAAGGAGTACACAGTCTTCTCACCAGTGGTTGGAAACCTCACTTAGGCCATCAACCCAAAAATCACGACCATTGACCTCAATGTTTACTTCACCCGTGTTGCGGGCGTGTTTTATGTATACCCCGGTCTGTTGCTGTAGGTGTATGAGCCAGTAAATAGCCTTCTATTTATCACTATCACTCATGTTGGTGTAGTTAAAGTAATGTTTTGGTGGAGATAGTCCTACATAATTTAAAGTTTCGCTAGTGAGGAATGTGTAAGGGAAATATCCTTTTGAAACTTCAGCAGCTACCCTCATCACCTTGTGTAGCTTTGCTAATTTACAAGGTGTGAACAGCAGAGTGTCTTTAAACTGAACATTACCTCTTACTTGCATCTGTATTAGTTTGTTGCCTCTTTTCAAGGGATCACCTGTAAATATCGCAGACGACTCGTGTTGAACCAATTCCTTATAGAGGAACTGTGTGTCAAATTTTCCTCCTTTATGGGCAAGAATATACAATCATTTTTTTTAACTTGTCCGCTAACTTGACAATATAGGATACAAAGAGTTTTACAGGGTTGTCGTGTGCAAGCGTTTTAAAAACGTTTGTCCGTTTACCACATTTGTGACACTCATCACACTCGATCTCCATGAATTCATCACAGATAGTCTGGCTTCAAGTAAATGTGGAACAACCTCTTTGGTTTCAACGTTCGT
Organism: Bathynomus jamesi; assembly: GCA_023014485.1. Lineage (NCBI taxonomy): Eukaryota > Metazoa > Arthropoda > Malacostraca > Isopoda > Cirolanidae > Bathynomus > Bathynomus jamesi. The sequence goes on along the minus strand of JAJOZX010000200.1, from coordinate 846,302 downwards.
GTAAGTTTCTATATCGTCGTACACGGTTATAGAAGGGCTACTTTTAGGCTTAGCATCTTTCATATAACATACATGTTTCACTACATCAGCCTTATATTTTTCATGACATGTAGAACAGTGAATTTTATCGCATTTATGTTTGAAGTTCCCCCAATTATCCGTCATGTGAAACATACCGCACTTACAAATCCTCATTTTCCTGCAAGTGCCAATTTATTTATGGAGTTCAAAGCATTTAGTATTCAAAAATGTACGTCTACACAAATTACACCCCCTCTTCTCAGTTTCAACTGGGGTTTTATACTGCTCACATACCATGCAGCATTCCTTACAATATTTCACTATATCATCCGCAAACTCGAGACATCCCTTACACAAATCGTGATGCCTTCCATATTTTCGACTTTCATCATAACTGGCGTAGAGAGTCCTTATATTACGAATGGGCAGATACGATGTTGCTGACAATCCTAAAATAAGTAGAGGTCTTGTACGATCTCTCACACAGCTTTTAAAAACATACACAGTCCTACGACGATCATCCATTCCAAATATAACTATATGAACATTCATTTCCTGCTCTACCCTTCTCAGCTCTTCAGGACCCATATTACACTCAAACTCAATCTAACAATCTGAAGCCAGTTTACGGGCACGCTGCACAACCGTAGGCAGCCAGATATTATACGCGATTGTATTTAGCACAATGAACATATGAGCTAAGACTATTGCTATAAAGCCGCAACCACGATCGACGTTTAAATGCTTTCTGTAAAGAGAATGAGAATTGAAATTAAGAGTATAAGGTGTGGCACTATCAGAGCTGGGCATTTGCGGCATATTTTGCGGTACTGCGGTACTGCGGTACTACCGCAAACCGCAAACCGGAACCGCATAACGCAGTACCGCAAAGGATCGCTGAAAGTACCGCAGTACCGCTACCGCATTCAAATTTCCGCGTACCGGTTTGGTGCCGGTTTGGTAGTTTGGTAGTACCGCAGTACCGCAGTACCGCAAAATATGCCGCAAATGCCCAGCTCTGGGCACTATGACCCGCAACCTGGAATACTCTGTCAATATCTATCATGAAGTTGTCCATATTGAATGCTGTACTACTTTGAGAGGCTTGCATTATACGGCCCAAGATATATTCTATGTCTACAGCTGCCAAGCGTCTGAACGGTATTACTACCCAAAAATCATCTACATCCTCGTCATCTGACCCGAACCTGAAGGACAACCTCGTCCGGACTTCACATTCGTCGCGGTTCTGAAGGGCAAACTCCACAATACGTTCAACTATGCGTCGCAGCCCAACGCCGTTGCTATACAGGGATCCAGGGTCAACCCTGACCACGTACCGATTTCTAGTCAGGGCAGGGGTGGGGTAGCGGTGCGCACCAACTCGAATGTTATACCTTCCTCCACAGCACGAGAAGCTGCTGCTGGTGCTGGTGTGGAGGAAGTACCCGGAATTGAACATGAATAAGGGGGTATATTTGAGGAAGGTACTATTGTGGGAGTTGTGTCGTAAGACGTAGAGGGTTGGAGCTCTATTACTGGGGTCTAACAACCGGTGCAATCCTGGCACGCTTTATACCTGACGTGGAGGGTTCTTCATCATGCTTCCGCTTTGAATTGTCGCGTGCTACAGGTATCGCTGGTGAGGGTTCGTCAGCGGGGATGGAGTCTGTAGGTACACGGTCATCGGGGTCATTTTTAATATCGATGATGGAGGCTGTACATCGTCGTCATTCACGGTTCTGTGGAAGAAGAAAAACAAGAATGTAAGGAGCACCACTTAAATTTTGTTATATTTTGTAAATGACCCACTTAGGGTGTGACGTGTTAGAGATGGAATCTGTAGAAAAATTCAGGTTCACAAGCCCCTCCATGTATTATATCTGGCCCTACAGGATGTGGTAAAACTGTGTTTATGCTTAAAATCATTAAGATAAGGGGGAGATGTTCTCAAAATTTGTGCATAAAGTAATATGGTGCTATTCGACGTATCAATCAGTGTTCAACATACCAAGATGATATTTTGTTCCACAAAGGTGTATATGACGTTAATTCGTTAAAGAAATGAGCATACAGTCATTGTAATTGACGATCTCATGTTGGAAATGGATAAAACGTTTGCCGAGACATTTACAGTGTTCTCCCCATCTTAACATAAGCGTATTCTTCATCAATCAGAATCTATTTTTCAAAAATAGATACATGCGCGATGTGTCGTTAAATACACAATATCTAGTCTTATTCGCGCAACGTAGAGATGTGTCACAAATTGGGTATTAGCCAATCAAATGTTCCCGAATCAGCGTAAGGAGTTTTTGGAGGTTTATAAAGAAGCCACAAGTCAGCGTTACGGATATTTGCTTTGTGACCTTCACCCGCGAAACACGTTTAGGGTGCTTCTAAGAACTATATTCCCAAACGAACCTGAAACGATGTATATTCCAGAATGACAAATAGGTAAGAAATATCGTGAATTAATAAAAATCTATCAACGATTGCCCCGGGCACTGCAAAAGATGTTTGTTAAAATATCGACTCTGACTTTTTAAAATGCATTTGTGAAATCTCTTTTAATGTTATAAAATGTAATGTGCCAATGAAACCCCCTCAGTAGGCTCGTTACGTCGTTACAAGAACATAATACGTGCGCTCGCTCGTAAAAGTCAAACTGTGGGGAAGAAAAAGCGAATTATATATTGTATAAAGAGGGGGATCATTCCTCCCCATCTTATTTTCAGTTTTGGGTCCTTTACTGACTAGATTAATATAATGAAGAAAGTGGTTGTGATTCCGCACGAGGTGTATGCTTCATTGCAAAGTTCAAAGATTCCAGACACGGTTCTAGAACCTCGTAAAAGTAGGCTTAAAAGAATGGAAAGCGATTTGTTAGCCCTATTAAACAGTGAAAAGTCACCTGATGAGAAAGGATGTTGTACCAAGAGGTTCTGCAGAAATTTCTTCATGAGTACGAAGATTATAAGAATCCGACAGAGCTCCCCGTGGTTATTAGGCACAGCGCTAGCAACGCTGAGCATGGCGACATAGGACCTGGGTCCGACGTTAGAGATGACCAGCCAAAGAATAACGGAACGCAACACATCGAGCATGTCTTAAAAAGCAGTCTCTCACATACATTGAGGAATAAAGGCATAAGTCTTTATAATCTATTGAGTGAGGACCCCATCATACATTGAACTGATACAGGCGAGGTCATTGTTGAAGGAACAAGGGTACAGGGATCCAATATCGTCGACATTGTCCATGATGTGGTGATAAAGTGGGACAGACCCTCACCAACAGGATGGAAGCATATTAAAGCAAGACTACAACAAATAAATGTCCCTAAAACATTGATAGAAAATCTGAATAGGTTAAAAGACTTGGAGCAAGTCTCGCATGTGTCACAACTGAGTACGCCATCACCCCCAACAGTAGCATCTCTGAAGAGGAGAAAGAAGAGAACAAACGGCCAGCCTTATCCACCTGTCTCTAAAATACGCAAATGCAAATGCTAACATATTAAGAAAACGCTATTATGTCATTTCTAGCCCCGCCTCCTATGGCGTTGTTAATAGACTGTACAGAGGTGTTTACAATGATGGAGTAGGGGAAAAAGATGTTGAGAGGTTTATGCGGGAGCTGGATGCTTATACACTTCATAAACCGATGAGAAAAAGGTTTAAAACGGCCAAGACAACAACGGCTTCGATTGACTCTATTTGGCAAGCGGATTTAACAGACATGCAAAGATATTCAGTGTATAACAGCGGATACCGCTACATCCTATTTATAATAGATGTATTCTCTAGATATCTGTGGCTAATTCCTCTGAAAAATAAATCGCCTGAAACAGTTGCTAAAGCTACTAAAACGTTGATGTTGAAAGAAGACAGGGTTCCTGGCTATTTTTGTACGGATATGGGGAAAGAATTTATAGGCCGCGCTTTCCAGAACATGCTGACAGAGTTTAATATCAGTTACTACACTAGCAGTTCTATATATAAGACCTCTTTAGCTGAAAGAGTTCAACGTACCATAAAGGAACGCATGCATCGCAATTTTACACATAAAAACACATACAGATATATAAACGTTCTGGGGTCATTGGCATCGTCATACAACCGTTCACACTACCGTACAAATGGTACAACACCTAAAGAAGTTTTAGAAAGAGGTACGCGCCCAGAGTTGAGAAGAGATGGAGCACCGCCACCACACTCTACACGTTTCAAAATCAATGATTATGTAAGGCTATCACGTTCGGGAAATAAATTCGCGAAGGGATTTGAGCAAGGATGGACACGTGAGATTTTTAAAGTTAGTGCTGTGAGACCTAAAGGCGAGATAATGATGTATTACGCTGAAGATTTGAATGGGGAAGAAATCGCTGGAGGCTTTTAGCACGAGTAGTTGCAGAAAGTGACATTTAATTTAGGAAAAAGTGTATTTAAAATTGAAAAAATTTTAGGCAGCAATGGTTCAGGAAAGAGAAAAATGTACCTGGTGAAATGGCTAGGTTACCCAGAAACTTCAACACCTAAATAAAAGCTGCTGCAATAATGAAGCTTAAATAGTATGCAACATGGCGCCTAACCCTGGCCAACTTTGTAACAGAACTCCATGGGCCCATTGAGTTGAAACGTGATTCGTACAAAGTTAGTGTTTGTGAATTCCAGCTAGCCACCAAATTTTTAAGTCTTGGAAATGAACAGATCATATTTCTGATCCTTAGAAGAATCGATGAGTGTGAAAAATTAGGCATAACCTTAGACAACACTGCGATCAGTCCTGTTCGGTGAGGTAAAGTACTGTAGTACAAATGTAACACTAGGTATCGGTCATTATGACACAGCCACGGACATTGTGAGGGGCTTCAACAAGAGTATTGAAAAATCGTACCTGACAGATTTACTTTTTGAAGTCGTAAACATAGACACGCCTGCGCGCACGTTAAAGTTAAAATCAACGCTTAGTAGAAATATTAAAGACAAAGAGCTGTTCACAATTGTGCCCGAGGGTCGATATTGTGCAGCCCTCCATAGAGATACCTTTCACGAGGCACAACATGACTTGTTCAGCTTAATGTATCAGCTGAAGATGGAGAAATTGGGTGAAAGCTGCCCATCCCCAGACATGTGCTATATTTACATCAATATCGTAGAACATCAATTTGTTGAGGACACCCAGGCGCGCCTGCTGCGCATTGCACACATTCACAACCATAGAGGGAAAAGTTTGAGCATTACATATGACAAGCCCGATTATGTGAATGTTGCTACTAATCTATTAACCAATATCTCAATATATATAAGAACGATTGAGGGAAAAAATTTCCCATTTGGTGATGGGAGCTTAATAGTGAAGCTTCACTTTCGTCGCTTTTAGTTATAATGACCCGAAGGCCTTTCACAGTCTATCGAGGGGTGAGATATCAGCGTGGGAGTGGGCTTGGATCCATTTTTTCAACCATACTACGCACTGCTGTCCCACTGTTGAAGAGGGGGAATAGATACCTCGGAGGAAGGCGTTACGATCAGGTTTTAACGCGGGAGAAGACATAGTGGGTGGAATTAAACCTAAAGAAGTTCTAAAAAACATTTAAAACGTACACGGGACGAAATCATCAAAAATGCAAAGAGAAAAATGCGTGGTGGTGGAAAGAAGAAGAAGAGGGCTGTCCGGAAGAAGGGGTTACCAACACCTGGCGCTAAACGTAAAAGGACATAAAAAAAGAAGTGTTCTAAATGTATGAAGCCTATGGCTGATCATTTATTTAACTGATATAAGCTGAGGACACTACTCTCGCGAATCATAAGCTGATTACTACTTGTCGAGAGAGGTGGCACTATTTTTGACTCGTCATGGCGCGTTTCAGCCATCCGTTAACTCACAATGTTGTAAATCGGAAATGTCCCTCTTTGATATGCCCCCTACACAGGTTTCTATTGAGCATAGCGACTTTATTACAATTAACCCATTAAGCACAATTAGTTCACCGAGTGTCCCTATAGAATTCGTGATACCCAGCTCAGGCCCTTACTTTTTTGATCCAAGCTGCATGCACATGTACGCTAAACTGCGTATAGCCCATTCAGATGGAACGGACTGCGATGATAGTTACTCTGCATACCCCTGAAACCAACTTTCTACACTCCATATATATTCAGCCAGTGTTAGGTGTATTTAAATCAGGCTAACATCTCGGTAGGAATGGGTTATTATCACCTACGAGCCTATCTGGAAAATGTCCTAAATTTTTCAAAAGAAGCGAAGGACACCTTTTTAACTGCCGAGGGCTATTATCAGACTAAAGACGAAGGTAGTATAAAGGATAAATTTAAAAATTCTAAAAAAAGATATACGAATGTTTTGGACGTTTTCATACAGACGTCAAGTTCCAGGAGAAACTGCTTATCAACGGCATCGACATGAAACTAAAACTCAACCGCACGAGTCCTGAGATCTGCATAAATCTGGGGTCTGGTCAAGAAGAGGGCGCAAAACCCGTTGTGATTCACATCATGGATACATATCTGCGTGTACAGCGAGTGAAATTAAGTTCCCCGAAATATGTAGAAATTGAAAAACATTTAATACACGCAACAGTAAAATACCCAATTAACAGAGTACAGATCAAACTATACACGGTGCCCGCCGTGTTGGCCTCGAAGCAGCTAGAAAACGTGGCCCTGGGAGTTCTACCTAAAAGGATATTAATTGGAATGCAGGATCACGCATCGACGAATGAAAAATATAAAAAGAGCACCTTTAAATTTGAGAATTTCGGCCTTAAAAATATAACTCCATACGTAAATGGCGTTGCATTGGGCGGGACTATGGTTACGGACTACTCATCAGACGCTGTGTTCCCGCTCTGCGCGAGAGCTTATAGTAATCTGACCCGTATTGCCGGTGGCTGTGACGAGCTTGGGTTTGGCGTAACGCAGAAAGAATTTTTCGAAGAATTTAACCTTTACCCGTTTGATATTACCCCTGACTTATCTGCTGGTGTAAATACACATTTAAGTCCACAACAAAGTGGGAACATCTCAGTCAGATTGGAATTCTCCAACCCTATAGACGCGCCTATTAGTGTACTCCTGTACCTCGAATCACAAGCTGAAACAAGAATAAAACAATGAAATTGCCACCTACGAGAGATTGGTATAGACTTATCGTGAATACGGACATTGTGGGGGTGAGGGGATTCATTGGTTTGCAATCTATTTTAAAAATAGGGAAAGAATGTGCTATTTTGATTCACTCGGCACTCAACCCTGGAGTGACCCTGTGGTTGTACAATTTATCGAACAGCTATATGTCCCTGAAATTGTCTGGAATCCTTACCGTTTCCAAGGATATTTTAGTAATACTTGTGGCATGTATTGCCTTTCATTTATCCTGCACATGTCACGTGGGAAGGGCTTTATAATTTTTTTTAAATCATCCGATTTGTGCGACTCTGAGATGAATGACGAAATGGTATGCAGACAGATAAAAAAGGTTCCCATTCGTACGCACTCGTTGTATTGTGTAAAGTTTTACGTGTGTATATATATATATATTTGTAACTATATTGTGTAAAGTTTTACGTGTGTGTGTGTGTATATAATTATAACTGCAAAATGTCTCCATTAATGTTAGTCTTATTTAATGGACGCTAGTTCTGTAAGCCGTATTGTACTAAAACATGCCTTCTACCATTTAATAAATTGAATGAAAATACAATGTTTTGTTGTTAACCACAAAAAAACTTACATTAGTTTCTCGATGACCTGGCATTCGTTGGACCGGATGTGAGCTAATACCTCGACCTCGGTATTCAGGTCACTGGGATCGCTGCGCGGTAAAGCCTCCAAATCGACGTCATTTATTTGCCTTTCATCAAAACAATCGCGAAAAGTAGCTATAACACGATCAAGTTCCGCATCGGTCCTTAAAGGAGAAATTAACATGATTAGTTCATGTTGAATCTTTTCGCAGAATGTACAATAATTTAAAAAACAAGTTGAAACTAGTTTAAATCAGAGCAAATCGGATTTGCCTCTTTACTTGCGTTACTTTATGCACACTCTGTTTATATTACCGTGTATATTGACCGTTAATCACAAAGTCACGTCCCCTTAGATTCAATACAATTGTCTGGAGTTAGCTAGAATAACATAAGAAAAATAATACGCAAGAAAATGTTAAACCGAATTAGTTAGTCCGAAAACCTGGTGATAAATAGAGAGCGGATGTTCTGATGTTATCTACGACAAAAATTAACGCTGTACAGATCGTAGCTGTCAAATTTTAAAACAAAACGTTCCGACTAGCATTAATAAATAGACGCCCATATAAAGAGAAGAGCCTCTACTTTTCATAATTGTTTTCGATGTAGAAAACTTTTGGCCAAGAAAAACTCAAAATAAAAGGGTAAAATGAGATTACTAAATAAGTTATAAACATTAGGTCAGGTTATATTATGCCTGGTTAGGTTACGCTAGGTTAGGTTATATACCCGGTTAGGCTATGCTAGGTTAGGCTATATTATGCCCGGTTCGGCTACACTAGGTTAGGTTATATTATACCGGTTAGGTTATGCGTGGGTTATATTATGCCCGGTTAGATTAAGCTGGGTTAGGTTAGGGTAGGTTATATTATGTCCGGTATAAGAGATGAATGACAAAACGCTGGGGTGTTGGATTCCCCGTTAAACCTTAGGTCTAGGGTGGGGTGAAAAGTTTGACCTTCATGGCTAGGTTAGGGTAGGTTATACTATGCCCGGTTAGGTTACGCTAGGTTAGGCTATATTATGACCAGTTAGGCTACGCTAGGTTAGGTTATATTATACCTGGTTAGGCTATGCTAGATTAGGTTATATTACGCCCGTAACGATCCCGGTTGTTAACACATACATCCATATATATGGGGAGAGAGCTACAATAAGAGAAAAAACCCAGCAAATTATAATAAAACAGCAGATATACTTTCACTTCGTTTTATTACAAATTTTTATAAATTAACTAACACTTGCACTAAATGATACGATGTATATAGCCCGAATCACAAACTAAATTATTACGTAATTAATCACATTTCAAATGATGTTTCCGCTGGTTCTTTCTCGTCGTCACAAATTTCTGCAACAGTCTGCGTTCAAAGTAGGGCGTTCCGGCCTGCCGCTGCGAAAAGGTGGAGCGCAGCCGTTGGATAGAAATCTTCATCTTCAAACAATTCCGGGGAGATGTAAAGTTGCTGTGAATGACTTATGACGAGATATTTCTGTAGTACTCGTTGATAATGCAACTAATGAGGATTCCAGATGAAAATGCTCCATTCTATAGACGGGAGCCTAATTGTAAACACCCACAATACTCGAATCACGAGTTTCCTATTGGCCATCGGTGAAATTTGGGTGGCCTTAACGTGTGAGTGCTGCCATCCACCAACCAGAGGTTATGGGGCCCCACCCAATGGGTTGTAATTGGATTTTCCGTGAAATCTGGGGTGTGTCAAATATATCTTGCCCGTTCCATCGATATCTTCTAGAACCCTGGAGAGAGAGAAACGCTATATTTGGAAAATAAAACTTGTTTTTCTGGGGCGCCAATGAGATGGGTGAGGGAAAGGGAAATTTGAAGGTATAATAAACACCCTTTTAGTACCTTACCTGCGCTAATATATATATATTAGTGTGGTCCAAAATTTTCGCTAAAATTGGGCTCTTATTCCTTTAGATGTGAAGTGATTTTGTGTAAAATATCTCTCGATTCAGTACATAATAAGAGGTCGCTATGATTTTCACATTTTCAATTAATTAATTAGCTAATCATTTTCTACCCACTTCATTTTTAGAGGGCGCGGCAGTCACGCCACATTGACCCCGCCCACCTTTCAAAGGATGATGAAATTGTTCGATTTCTTGTATAATGCTGTTTGTGAAGCAGACAAGTCATTCACTCATGCATCATTTCAAGTTTATACTTGTTAGACGACGGTTTCAAGTTCGTTCAAACTTCAAGAGCTTAGGAATAGTATCTCATGTAAGTATTAATTCATATATATTAATTATTAATTCAAATATATAATTATTAATTCATATATATTAAGTATTAATTCATATGTATTACATTTATTCAGTATATATATATATATATATATATATATATATATATGTTCTTTATATGCAAATTTACGGGTCCAATAAACCTTAGCCCCCCTGCCCATGGCCTAAACCATTAGAGGTACAGTAAAACTAAACATACCTTACAAAAGAGAATTTAATCCTGCATTTAATGAGAAACAATTAAAACTTGGTGTTCCCACCATTGGCTTCAAAGACAGCCTGAATTCGCTTTGGGTAACTTGCCAAATGTGACGTGAATAGATCTTGATCGTTACGCAAATTTGCTAAAACAGTTTCAATGTGTTGCGTCATTGTATCCTTCGAAAATCGATTTGCTGCAATTCTTGAAACAAGAGACATTCAACCTTGTCCTTTATAACTGATCCAATGTGTTCACAGACGTTCAGGTCAGGAGAATTTCCTGGCCATTCTTCATTTCCAAAGAAATCGATCTCATGGTTCCGCAACAACTGTTGAGTGGCTAATGCCTTAAAGCAGGGGGCCTTATCGTGCAGAAGTGTGACCTGATCGACATCCATAACATTGTTTGGGTTTCTTAGAAAAGGAATGACATGCTGGGATAGAATAATATCACGAAAATACTGTCCATCCCAACTCTGACCATTTGGCTTCCGCACCCACATGAGCTTCTTTGCAGTAAACAAAACAAACACACCAACACAGTCTGGACTTTTTAATAATTCGCGATAATGTTCATTGTCATCGATTTCATCTGGTGTTGTGGCCCAGGCCCACACTCGATCATTTTGGTAGTTAGGCCGACGTGTTACGTAAACAAAAAATTCATTGGAGACAGCTAAATGCATGAAATCATCCACATCCCAATCTTCAAGATAATGGGCAAACCACATTCTGTCATCGATGTTAAGTTGAGTTTTTCTTGGCTTTGGAAGTTCATGCCAAGGCTTTAAACCTTGCCTATGACGGTACAGTCGAATGATCTCACCACTAACGATCTTTCCTCTCAACACTTCGATCTCTCTAGAAAGTTTAGCACAACTGTTTTTCCGCTTACACGTACCGCTTTCAATGATGTCCTTTGTTTCCTGAGAGAGTGGCAAATTTGGGCGCCCAGATTTGGTTGTATCCATTTCACATTCATTCAAAGTTTTATTCCAATTACTTTTGACGAAGTCCTCACTTCTTCGCAACTTTTTGGCAACCCATGAACGTGTTATAAAGGTGGCTCCAGCATCACGAGCTTCCCGAAATGTTATTGCTCGTATGCGATCTATCACACGTTGCCTCTCCGAATCACCAATTAATTGAGAAGCCATTATATTATCACTTTATCAGCTAGAGTAATTTTAATACCTGTAATAAATGAAGAATTTTACATATTTTTATAATTATGTAAAACTATTTCGATATAAGTAAACATGTAAGCTGCAAATAGGGGGGCTAAGGTTTTTTGGAACCCCTTATAACCGGTAAGGATGTTGCTATTAAATTAAATGATTAAAATTGTAAGGTATATATATCTTATGTCTCTTGAAGTTTATTATTTACTTCTTAAATATATTTTTAAAAATTTGACTATCTTCCTACCCATCAACCACTAACCACTGTAATACTTTATTTATTTTGACTTTGCAATTTTATACTTTAACACTTATATAATTGTGCTCTGGTGCTAAACGGTTAATGCATTATTTTATCTCATTTTTCAAGTTATGCCTAGAAGTACTTCCTCATCTGCAGAAACGTGGGTTCTAGGATAGCCCAGCAACGAGTTATCAACTGCAAGGCTACCCACATGTGGTAATATGCTTCGTTTGGTTCAGTTTCACCACCATCAACAGTCCAAGACCTTGAAAGAGAGCTACAACTTGGCCTGCAAAGAGGCCCTGCAGTTGTGGCAGAGAGCAAGGATTCCTACACAGCGAGTCGATTCCTGCGTTAAGAAGCTGTCAAAGCTGTACGAAGAATTCCTTGCGTTGAAGAAAAACCGCAAGACGCAGCTACAAAGCTGCAGAGTGAAAGAGAGCATGTTCCAAGAGACTCTCTCAGAGCTTTTCGACGTTGACCGGAAGGACGCCTTGAAGGTGATAGACAATGAAGAAGACCGCCAATTCCTGATGATGCAACGAGAAGATATCTTTTCCTGCAGTATGGCAGGCCCTGACAAGATTAATTTTACCAGGGAATACCGCAAGAGATGTCGACAGGAGAAAGATGCTGACAAAGCTCTAAGGTACAAAGAAAGAGAGGCTGCATTTCAGGCTGGAGCTGCTGCTCTTCCATCACCCAGCAAATCCACTACATCCTCTGAAGAATTCAACGCTGAAGACGATGATTATCGTCCGTCGACTTCGACCGGAAGAGCAGATGTACACTCTCATCCTCCGAAACGAAACAATATCTTCACATCACCAGATGTAGTTGCTGCTCTTGATCACGTCAACCTTCCCGATCGAGGAGCAGTCTTCGTTGCTGGATCAGTCGCTCAAGCCCTGGGCTATGATATTTCTACAATGATTCTTTCACGCAGCCAAAGAGGATCAAGCTTCGTTTTCTGTCGAAGGACCTCTTCTTCTTCACTGTGATGGGAAACTACTTCCCGACATTGGCGGCGCAAAGGAAACAGCCGAACGAACCGCGATAATCGTTACGGGAAGTGGGATGGAAAAACTCCTAGCCGTGCCAAAAATACAAAGAGCTACAGGAGAAGAACAGGCCAAGGCTTGCATTTCGATGATTGATGACTGGAATCTTCGCGGTGAGATACAAGGTCTTGTATTTGACGCAACTTCGTCTAATACTGGCCTTCACAGGGGAGCCTGTACCATGATTAAAAAAGCAGTAGGGAGGGAACTTGTCTGGAATGTTTGTCGACATCATATCCTTGAAGTCGTCTTGTCAAACACCTGTAACGCACTTCTTGGACCCACAGGTGGCCCGGAAATGACTCTCTTTAAACGTTTTCAGAAAAAATGGCCATCACTTCAGAAGGATTCCTTCATGAAGGCTTCAAACAACCTATTCAGAGATCCAAAGATGTTCCAGCTTCGAGAGGAAATGATCCAGTACTTCACAAAGGCACTGGAGTCTAAACAATCGCGTGATGACTACGAGGAATTGATACGATTCTGCCTCACCTTACTCGGGTGCCGTGATGAGAAAGAAGTCAAGGTCCGCGCTCCAGGACCAACTCACCATGCACGCTGGATGGCCAAGGCCATCTACGTCCTCAAAATTTATCTGTTCAAGCATCATCTACAGCTGACAGCACGTGAGACGGAAAATATCACCGAGCTCTCTCTGTTTATCGCCTTGGTCTACGCACGTTTTTAGAACGAGCCCCCGTCGGAATCAATGCTCCTTTCAACGATATTCTGCTTCTTAAAATCTTGCAAAAGTACCCAAATCAGACCATTTCCAAAGCAGCATTCACAGCTCTTCAACGGCACCTGTGGTATCTTGGAGAGCACCTCATCGGCCTTGCATTCTTCGATCCTAGAGTCGATGCCGAGACCAAACGGAAGATGGTCATAAACCTCCAACGTAACGAGAATACCACTTTTACTCGTCGATTGAAGCTTGAAGGAAACATGAAGATTAGAATTTGTATGAAATGGTCACCAAATGGGCCATGGGAATCGTCAATCTTTCAAAGAAAGAAGGAAGGAAGGCAGCGGAAGATACCTTCCTGAGGACCGATCCCAATTCCTGGACGGAGGATGATTGTTTTCAAGAGTTTCGACGCATATCGATCAACCTAAAAGTTGTCAATGATTCGGCGGAGAGTGATATCGCCCTTATCAAGGCATATAATACATCTTTGACGAAGGATGAAAAACAAAAACAATTCATCCTCCGATTAGTAGCAAAACATCGCCAAGACTACTCATCGTCTTCGAAGGAGTCAGTGATGAAGCGTTAATCTAAGTAATGATGTATATTATAAACGAATGCTAAATGTAATTTTCTATCAAACATATCCTTTTTGGTGTTTAAAAATTAATCCGTTTTCTTTAAGAGTTATTCTGTTTTCTAAAAAAAATAAGCTGTTTTTCTTGAGATTTAATCTGTTTTCAAACAAATAAACTAGTATTTGCCCTTGTTTTTTTTAATTTTTTAACCTAGAAGATCACTTTACTAGAAACTGAGTAGTAAAATGAAATTCATAGCGACCAGTAAATATCATTCAATTAGGCTGAAATTTGGCATGGAGTTGTTTGATAGATATAGGAACAGGAGCAGCCATGTGGAGGTACAAAATTACAAAATTTTATTTTTTGGACCACCCTATATATATACAGTATATGTATGAGGGAATTACATTCGCCATAAAACAGGAAAATAGTTTAAAAAAATTAACTGGCCGTGACGGGGAGGGCAGCCTTACGATAAACGTCTGAGTTTAAACTTATGATGTCCAGAGATCGCATGTGATAAATATCCATTTATTGCCTCAACTGTGACAATATATATATATATATATATATGAAGAGATTTACCATCATTGGAAATTTAAATTGGAAATCGGGTTCAGATCGCATCGCTTTAAACTTTATGGTATCCAGAGATCGCTTATGATAAATACCCATTTATTGCCTCAACTGTGACAATATATATATATATATAAAAGTGTATATACAGGGTGTTTGAAAACTTTCTGTACAAATTGTAATGGTGGATAGGCAACACTAAGACAAACCCTTTTCGTCTATAAGTGTATGTCCGCTGACGTCACCATTCGGCGCGAGAGGGCGCCGCTGCAATTGGCTAAAAGGTGAAGTGGGCTAGACTCGCGCTTGCCGCGGGCATTCTTAAATCGGACGTAGTACGCGTAACATGGAGCGCTTCACGACTGCTGAGATGGCTGACATGCATATGGTGTATGGGGCTGCCAATGGAAGCGGAAGAGCTGCTGTGAGGTTGTACCGACAGCGCTTCCCAAACAGACGTGTGCCAAACCACCAAACGTTTGCGCATTTGCATCGGCGACTGCGAGAAACTGGAACATTCCATGCAAACATGCATGACACTGGTCGGGAGAGAAACGTGCGCACTCCTGACATGGAAGAAGAAATCCTACGGCGATTTGAGGACAATCCAAGCGCAAGCACGCGGGGTTTGCACGTATCCCCGGTGTGAACCACGACCTGGTCTGGAGAGTGTTGCACGAGCAGCAGTTACATCCGTTTCATCGTCAGAGAGTCCAGGCATTACAAACCCGTGTAGCATGTGGATTTGCGTGCGCCCACACGTGAGAATTGTGCATGTTAAACACACCCTCACGTGTGAAACAGGCCTCATCTGAAAACAGCACATAAGCCGGAAAATTAGGCTGCACCGCTGTCTGCTGCAGAAACCAGCGTGCGAATTCCACACGAAGAGGGTAATCCAGAGGTTGTAATGCCTGGACTCTCTGACGATGAAACGGATGTAACTGCTGCTCGTGCAGCACTCTCCAGACCAGGTCGTGGTTCACACCGAGGTTACGTGCAACACCTCGCGTGCTTGGGCTTGGATTGTCCTCAAATCGCCGTAGGATTTCTTCTTCCATGTCAGGAGTGCGCACGTTTCTCTCCCGACCAATATCATGCATGTTTGCATGGAATGTTCAAGTTTCTCGCTGCCGCCGATGCAAATGCGCAAACGTTTGGTGGTTTGGCACACGTCTGTTTGGGAAGCGCTGTTGGTACAACCTCACAGCAGCTCTTCCGTTTCCATTGGCAGCCCCATACACCATATGCATGTCAGCCATCTCAGCAGTCGTGAAGCGCTCCATGTTACGCGTACTACGTCCGATTTAAGAATGCCCGCGGCAAGCGTGAGTCTAGCCCACTTCACCTTTTAGCCAATTGCAGCGGCGCCCTCTCGCGCCGAATGGTGACGTCAGCGGACATACACTTATAGACGAAAAGGGTTTGCCTTGGTGTTGCCTATCCCCCATTACAATTTGTGCAGAAAGTTTTCAAACACCCTGTATATATATATATATATATATATATATATATATATATATATATATATATATATATGACGGGATTTACGCCCATCTAAAATAACTCTCTGACGATGAAACGGATGTAACTGCTGCTCGTGCAACACTCTCCAGACCAGGTCGTGGTTCACACCGAGGTTACGTGCAACATCTCGCGTGCTTGCGCTTGGATTGTCCTCAAATCGCCGTAGGATTTCTTCTTCCATGTCAGGAGTGCGCACGTTTCTCTCCCGACCAGTGTCATGCATGTTTGCATGGAATGTTCCAGTTTCTCGCAGTCGCCGATGCAAATGCGCAAACGTTTGGTGGTTTGGCACACGTCTGTTTGGGAAGCGCTGTCGGTACAACCTCACAGCAGCTCTTCCGTTTCCATTGGCAGCCCCATACACCATATGCATGTCAGCCATCTCAGCAGTCGTGAAGCGCTCCATGTTACGCGTACTACGTTCGATTTAAGAATGCCCGCGGCAAGCGCGAGTCTAGCCCACTTCACCTTTTAGCCAATTGCAGCGGCGCCCTCTCGCGCCGAATGGTGACGTCAGCGGACATACACTTATAGACGAAAAGGGTTTGTCTTGGTGTTGCCTATCCCCCATTACAATTTGTACAGAATGTTTTCAAACACCCTGTATATATATATATATATATATATATATATATATATATATATATATATATGACGGGATTTACGCCCATCTAAAATAACTTTTTAAAAAATTAACTGGCCATGACGGGGTGATCGGTTTAAAGTTTATGATGTCGAAACAATAGAAATAAAATTCCATCGAAGAGAAGATCCAAGTTTATTTATTGAAATTTTAAAAATCGATATTATCTATCGCTTTCCGCCATCCAGGCGCCATGTTAAAACTCCGCTGGTAGAATAAGGCGTTTCAAATAGATAATCCCATCTTTTAAATTTTATCTTTTAATGGATAAATCTTTAATAAGTATGTTCGTTCTTTCTCCTCAGCTTGTGCGGAACGTTCTTCTATACAGGCTTCGTTCTTTACATTAATTATACTGTGTGTTGTTTGTAGTTAAAATGTATATATGTGCGACATGCGGGGGGTGCCCCCTCAGGGCATTGGTTTCTGCTCGTATGTAGGAGAATTACGACTTCTGATTAATCGAGGCCCATGGTGTAGTGTTTAGCATATCTGACCGGCAATCGGAAGATCCCGGGTTCGATTCCCTGGTGGTTACCTCATTTTTCATTTGTTCGTTCTTTCTCCTCATCTTGTGCGGAACGTTCTTCTATACAAGCGTCGTTCTTTACACATATATATATATATATATATATATATATATATATATATATATATATCAAAGCTATTGACTTCTCCTTAGGAAAAACGGAGCTTACAGATGAACAGAAGGACCAACACAACGGCAAACATTTTCATTTATTTTTTGTACTTCAGACGTTTCGACAAATCTTTTGTCATCATCAGTGAATTAAGTCTTAAAACCTTAAAACAAAAGTAAAAAGTGAAAATTACATCAATACAATATTAAAACCATTACAATTAAAACCTTAAAGCAAAATGAAAATTGCATCAATGCAAAATTAAAATCATTTAAATTTCATCACTATAAAAATTAAAATCAAATTAAATTACCTCAATAGGTAAATACACAATGTTTACATCCACCTCCATACTTGGCAAAGCCTAAGAGAACACTGGATGGTCAGAGGATTAGAAAGGATATGTCTATGAGAATCGGTTGGTTAGTTAGAAGAACTGTAATTTGTAGGATGAGCTATTATTGTTAATGGAGGGTTTGTTTCTATAGATGTACAAAGATTCTAAAATTCGAAGTTCTGTGAGGTTATTGGATTTAGTTAGAATTTCAAACTGAGTTTTGTGAAGGGGATGGTTGTTTTCATTACTATGGTTTCTAATTGCGGATTGTGGAGGGCTACTGAGGGGACGGTTGGTACGGACTGACAAGCCCAAATGTTGAGAAAGGCGCACCTCCAGTTGGAGTTGAGTGCTGCCAATATACGCAGCCTTACAGCTGTCGCACGTGTATTTGTAAACAACATTGGGGCATACAGTTTTGGGGAATTCATCTTTGAACTTTAAAAAATTTGATAATTTAAGTGGGTTGACGAAGGCGAATCTAAAATTTATTTGGGGATAACTAGACTTGAGCAGTTTGGACAATTCACCTCGAATACGCAATGATAAATAACCATAAAAAGGTAATTTAATATATCTGGTTTCTTTTTGTACTGTAGTTATGGGGAGTTTAGTATTAAAAGTGTTATTTAAAAATTTCTTTAATTGGTTATCGAATAGATTAGAAGGGTAGTAATTGTTAATAAAGTACTGTTTTAAAAATTTAAATTCTTCGTTTAACGAAAAGTAATCCGAACAAATACGGTAACTTCTTGTTAATAATGTTACTATAGCACTAATCTTATATTTATAAAACATACAACTTAAATAATTGGTTCCCAAGCCAGTAAAAGTTTGTTTTCGAAATAGTGAAGTTTGGAACTTATTATGAGCCCGTTTAACTAAAACATCCAGGAAAGGTAAACTATTATTCGTTTCGTTTTCACATGTGTACTTAATATTACTATGTTGTTTATTAAGATAATGAAGAAAAAGTTTTACGTGTGAAGGATGGTTAAATATTAAGAAAGTGTCATCCACGTATCTTCTGTAATATATGGATTTAAAACTACTAGGACAACTTTTCAACCAAATTTCTTCGTAATGGCAAAGAAATGCATTTGCTAGTGTTGGGCTTAACGGGGAACCCATAGCTACCCCATCAATTTGGCTGTAAAGGTTGCTATTAAATAAGAAAAGATTATCAAAACACACTATTTCGAGAAGGTTTTTAAATTGAGTCTGAGTGAGGCCATTAATAAGACAACATTTGGGCTTGTCAGTCCGTACCAACCGTCCCCTCAGTAGCCCTCCACAATCCACAATTAGAAACCATAGTAATGAAAACAACCATCCCCTTCACAAAAGTCAGTTTGAAATTCTAACTAAATCCAATAACCTCACAGAACTTCGAATTTTAGAATCTTTGTACATCTATAGAAACAAACCCTCCATTAACAATAATAGCTCATCCTACAAATTACAGCTCTTCTAACTAACCAACCGATTCTCATAGACATATCCTTTCTAATCCTCTGACCATCCAGTGTTCTCTTAGGCTTTGCCAAGTATGGAGGTGGATGTAAACATTGTGTATTTACCTATTGAGGTAATTTAATTTAATTTTATTTTTTATAGTGATGAAATTTAAATGATTTTAATTTTGTATTGATGCAATTTTCATTTTGCTTTAAGGTTTTAATTGTAATGGTTTTAATATTGTATTGATGTAATTTTCACTTTTTACTTTTGTTTTAAGGTTTTAAGACTTAATTCACTGATGACAAAAGATTTGTCGAAACGTCTGAAGTACAAAAAATAAATGAAAATGTTGCCGTTGTGTTGGTCCTTCTGTTCATATTATATATATATATATATATATATGTGTGTTTTTTCTTTTCAATATATTTAATATTATTATTTTCAATATATTTAATTATTTAATATAACTGTATGTGTATATACGTCTCCTGTACTAATATGTTAATGATTATACTCCGTCGTTTTGTATATTATTGTTTTTTCTATTATATATATATTACCCGTTCGTATTTCTTATATTATTATTATTTTTTATTGCATATATTCCTCGTTTGTATAGGAATGTATATTTATTTTCTATATATTTCGTGAAACTGATACCAGTAATTTGTCTAAATAAACAGAACGATGTAACTGTGTTTTATTTAATTCTTTTGGTTGTATATATAAACGATATTATTATTTAATTATATGTATACCAAATGGCTGCCTTCTAAGCAGAATGACGGATGTATGTACGTGCGTGTGTATTAGGGTGCCCCACTTTTCAATTTTTTTTGGAAAGTATAGGTGATCGTGGTTTTTCCCATTATTTGGCACTATACTAGCTCATTGGTACCATTTTTACAAAAATTGATCAATATTTAGGGGTCTCGCATCGACCTTGAAATTAGTTTTTTTTTTTAAATGCGTACTTTTTAACTTTTTACTGAATCAAGATAAATCATTAAGTAGGGATGTTTTCTGAATCCTCTTAATGAGAGAAGTCGTTTGGTGTGCCTGCCAATGTCATACGACTAACGGTTTAAAGGTTGTGCCTGTATACAGGTAATACCAATGTGCTAGTATAGTGCCAAATAATGGGAAAAACCACGATCACCTATACTTTTCAAAAAAATGAGTCACCATACCCGGGCGGAATGTATAATGTATATAGGTAATTAGAAAATGCACTATGCCTGTGCCAGGTACCTAACCTATTTCTTTTTTTGCAGATCATAACATTTTGAAATTCTGTCTGAGTTCCTCATCCTTTGTCATGGACAAATCGATCAACCATAACTGGAAGAACTCTTGAAGCTACAAATAGAGAGTCATCAAAAGGAAAGGCGAAAATAACATCGCTACCTTCTCTAAGATCGGCCTCGGAAATTTTTTTAGTTGGCCAACCGTCGTCCTCCATCAGTGGTAGCAAATTGCCAACAACACGGCAGGTTTTGCAATACTTCTTCAGTGTTATCCAGTACACTGCTAACAGGAAAGACGCATTCAAAGAAACCGTAAACAACGTCTTAAAGTTTTGGAACATGGCCCGCATTAAAACAATCACAAAGCTCAACTGCGAACGGAAGCTAGAGGCATTGTGGAAAGAGTGGCACTTACTCCAAAAGAGCAGAAAACGAGAAACTGACGCCGGAGGAAAACGGCAGAAGTTTTCGGACAGTGTGGACAAGCTGTGGGATATCGGAGCATCTGACGCTGTCGAAGATATAAAGAAGAATCGACTGCTGTCCGACAAGGACAAGAAAGAAGACATTGACTTCTACCTCGATCAACGTGGTCCTCGGGTGGCAACGATGAGCGGGAACGATAAAGTTTTCGCTGTAAAAAGAAAGCTACAGGAAGGAAGAAAACGTCCTCGCCAGGAGCCGCAAACCTCAAAGTGTGCATACGAAACCGGAGATGAGGCCATGGAGAATGATGATACTGGCATGTCAGGAGAGTCGGAGACAGAACTAGCGTTCCCCCTGCCGAAAGAGCCAAGTGTGTCTGTCAATCTTCCTCGCCGCATCCTTAATGCACCTGCTGTCATGGAAGTGGCTGATCGTTTCCGCATGTCCAATAATCAGGTGCGTATTGTGTATAGTATTCATCGATAGCGTCAGTTTTAAAGTGTCCCGTAACCCACATGTATTCTTGACAGTTTCCTTTCCACTTTCCATTCTCTACATAGGTAGTAAGCATTGTGGCTGCTATCACACGTTCGGCGGATCCACAGCAGACCTCAATCAGTTCAGCATCTCGAAAGAAACGGCTCGCCGGGGAAGAGTGTCACATCGCCGTGAAGTGGCGACGGCTGTGAAGGACTCCTTCACGCCACCGAGGCACACTGTTGTCCACTGGGATGGCAAAATGGTCAAGGTCAGTTGATTAAGTTTTCATAGCTATCAATTTAGTAATGAGATTCATGAAGCATAATGTCAATTAAAAAGAGAACTGAATGTGAACAAAAATAGGTTACTTTACAACCATGAAATTGAAATATATGGCATGTGTTTCAGAACTTCCTTGGAACGGCGGAGCACCGCCAAGCAATTCTCATCTCCGGGGCTCCTCATTGCACAGAAGGAAAGTTGCTGTCAGTCCCAGCTGTTGCTGACGGCACCGGACTGTCGCAGGCGCGGGCAACCATACATGCTCTCGAAGATTGGGGATGTGAGGAGAGCGTCATCGGACTCTGCTTCGACACCACTTCCACCAACACGGGGAGGGTGCAGGGTGCAGTTGTCCGGCTGGAAAACATGCTCGGGCGACCGCTACTCCAGCTGGGATGCCGTCATCACGTCCTAGAGCTTATCGTGGGGGCAGTAGCCGTCACCCTGCTCGGAAGGACTTCGGCACCAACTGATCCTTTGTTTCAGCAGTTGAAGAGAAGGTTAGTTCATTTTTTGTGCAAGGTAAAGTTAGGACACACATGATATTCCACTAGTTTATAAAACAGCAAGCCAAACCGGAACTTCAGAGTTTTCTCACACAATTTTCTTGTTATTATTTTTGAAGATGGGACGAGCTCGATCTCTCGACCTACTGCAAGCTGCAGGTCGAGAATCTGGCGGAGAGTACGTGGCTAATAGAACTCCGGGACGCGGCGGTCAGCTTCCTGAGCACAGCTTCTGGTTTCGTCAGAGACGATTACCGGGAAGTGGCAGAGATCACGCTCCTGGTACTCGGGGGACAACCTCGCCGTGGCATTCACCTCATGCGCCCAGGAGCCTACCACCACGCAACATGGATGGCTAAAGTTAGTATTTTCAAACAAAAATAATCTAGAGATAAGTTTAAATGTTATTCAAAGATAAACATTTCATTATAACGCAAACAAAGTAATTGGTAACAATAAACCTGTCTTACTTACAATGGTGCCTATTCTGTTTCAGGTCATCTACTACACAAAACTGCTGATGTTCAGTAGGCAGCTGGAGCTCGACGCCGAGCTGGTCGACAAACTGCACAGGATCGTGGTGTTCATCGCTCTTCTGTACGTACCAGCTTGGTTGGCGGCCCCTGTAGCAGCTGATGCGCCGTTGAATGACCTGGTACTATACAGCGTTTCTGAGGTATAGGGCAGTGGACCGCGAGGTGGCAGAAGCGTCACTGGCAGTGATGAGGCGGCACTTCTGGTATCTGAGGCCTCAGACCGTCATCTTCGCTCTATGCAGCAACAAGGTGGATGGCACTGTGAAGCAACAGATGGCAGAGAAGCTGTCCCACCTCCCTGTACCCAAAGACTTCACATACGAGAACGTCTCAGTCGACGAGATGACGCTACTCCCCGACCTGATCGACGAGTCCTCCTGGTTCTTATTTGCAGGTCTGAAGATGTATGGGTCTTCGTGGCTCACCCTGCCAACTGATAAGTGGGACGAGAACGAGGACTTTTGTCGTCTGAAGGATGTGATCTCTAATCTCCAGGTCACCAATGACGTCGCTGAAAGAGGAGTCCAACTAATACAAGACTATGCGAGCACGGTCACAAAGGACGAGGCACAGCTGCAGGATCTTCTGCAAGTGGTGGAAAAGAACCGGAAAGAGCTCGGCGACTTCAAGAAGTCATCACTCGCCACGATGACATAGCACAGAGGGACAACGTTGCAGCCAGTGACGTGTGATAGTGGTCAATACAATGCAAAAGTGATTGTTTAAGTTATTGTTTTTTTCTTCCTTATTTGTCTGCTATTTGCTGATTTTTTTGAAAAGTATAGGTGATCGTGGTTTTTCCCATTATTTGGCACTATACTAGCACATTGGTATTACCTGTATACAGGCACAACTTTTAAACCGTTAGTCGTATGACATTGGAAGGCACACCAAACGACTTCTCTCATCAAGAGGATTCAGAAAACATCCATACTTAATGATTTATCTTGATTCAGTAAAAAGTTAAAAAGTACGGATTTTTAAAAAAAAACTAGTAATTTCAAGGTCGATGCGAGACCCCTAAATATTGATCAATTTTTGTAAAAATGGTACCAATGTGTTAGTATAGTGCCAAATAATGGGAAAAACTACGATAACCTATACTTTTAAAAAGAAATTGAAAAGTGGGCCACCCTAGTGTGTATGTACATCTGGTGTTGGCTTTAAGTAAAACCCAATAATTAAATAAAACTCAATTATCAAAAGCTTCATAAAATTCTTAATCAAATTGAACTTTAAATTGGGACAAATTGTGCGGAAGGATGTTTACACTCCACCTTAGACCTACAGCTTAACCGAGACAACCAGCAGCCCAGCGTCTTAACAACTAGGATACCCAGGATTCCCATTTATCTACCAACCATTATGTGTGGAAGGATTGCTGCGCTCCGTTGCCGTCAACGGGTCTCGAACCCGGTGCATATAATCGTGCATATAGTTGTGTGTGTAATAATAGGGTCTTTACAGGCGTATAGTCGGGAGTATACGTGCGTTTGCGTGCGTTTCTTGGCTGTCAAAACGATGTATACACTGTGCCAACTGGCTGATAATGCCTGGAGGCACTGGTTTCGACGCCAACTGACGAAGTAGGATCTTATAAGACAGGGGGCGTTCGGTTGAAGTCTGAATATGGGCTTGGCAGGAGCCAAATGAACACCCCTCTCTCCTTCTCCTTTCTCTCTTAGGTTAGGTATACCCCTTTGGGGTATACCTAACCTTGCTGGGGGAGTTCCCCTCCCCACCTTTTTTTTGACACCCTAGGGTTGGCACTGTGGGTCTTACAACAAGGGGGAGGGGGTTGGCACTGGCACTGTTTGCAACATTGCATCGTTCCATTGCACTCTAACCTTTTGCGCCCATACTACTAATGTGTAAGTAATGTAGCTTTTATTTCATAAGAATGGACACATTAATGAAAAAGGTCCGTTTTCGTTCTGTTACGTTTTTTCTTTGCAATATAATAACACCTATTTTAACCCAGGTATTGGTGACAGATCATAGCCAAATGTTATTAATCCTCAAAATAGTGTATTTATACAGTAATTTTAACAACTGGTCTATTTTAACTGATAAAACCAATTAGTCAATGGCATTGTAGCAATTTGATTAAAAAATAATTAATAATTTTCTCTATTCTCTCTTTACAGGCCGTAATTGAAATGTCTGAGGAACTAATTTTATCCCCGAGAGGACAAATAATTGTCCTTTCAAGAGAGGAAATGTTCTAATGCCAGATTTCGGCAAAAATTAACGTTTCAAAAGAGGTAGTCCAAAGAACTATAAGCAGACATAAAGAATCTGGATCGTGGTCTTCAAAGACAAGATCTGGCAGACCTAAAGTGACTACTGATTCTGAGGATCATTACATCAAAGTTACTGTACATCACTGTTTGACAGAAAAGCCACAGCTACACAGATTCAGGCACAGTTGAATGAACAACGGGACTCTCCAATAAGTACAAGTACTTTAAAAAGAAGACCCATAAAAGCTGGTCTCTATCGCAAAGTTGCTGTGTCCAAACCACTACTGAGGAAACAAAATAAGGCTAAAAGATTGAAGTGGGCAAGATAATATCGAAATTTTACTGAAGACGACTGGAAAAAAGTTATTTTTACGGATGAATCAAAAGTGGAACTTTTTGGGTTGCATAGAAGAGTTTATGTTAGACGTAGAACCAACGAAAAACTGACAGATCCCTGCATAAAACATTCAGTAAAACATGGTGGCGGCAACATTCAAGTTTTGGGTTATTTCATTTATTCTGGAGTTGGAGATCTTCACAGAATCACTTACACTCTCACAAAAGAGAAGTACCACTCCATACTAGTGAGACATGAAATACCATCAGGAAGGAGGCTTTGTGGTCAAGGTTTCATTTTCCAGCAGGATAACGATCCAAAGCACACTTCTAACCTTTGCATGAACTATCTCAATAAGAAAAAAGATGGTGTTCTGCAAATTATGAACTTTCCTCCACAAAGTACTGATCCTGCATCGTTAGCTCTATTATTATAATAATAATAATGTTAATTGTTAATGAGGTTATTGTTAATGAGTATTGATTATGATTACTTGAGGCTGAGGTCACCAGTTCTTTTCACCAAATAATGTTATTAATTAAAGGAAATTAATAGAATGAGTTTTTTCTTTTATTAAACGAAATAAATGATATATGAATGAGGCAAAATAAAAGGTTGTAGTTGTTTCGGTAAAAGTTCAGTTGAAATGAAATGTGTTCTTGATTAATGACTTCAATATAATAATGACTTCAATATTAATAACGCGCGAGGTAATGATACATCTTTATATAAAGTTAGGCGAATGACATCAGGCCAAATGGGGCCTGCACAACGATGTTTACGTGATTCGATCAGGCGTGTAACTGGAGATTCTCTTCAGAGAGAGAAACCGAGGTGTTGTGCTCAGGAGTCTGTATAACGAGGTTCAGGTGTGACGGTCAAAGCGGACACAAATGCCTTGAGTGAATCCTCACAATGTGACGTCATCTTGGTCGTGGACGTGTCGATGGAACAGCGGGTCTGGTGGAAATTCGTAATCACGAAAGTATTTAATTAAAGGCGTTCTCGTCGTTATATATATATATATATATATATATTATATATATATACAGTATATCTTTGAGGCCCACCGCTATCTGACAAATGTGTTTGAGAAACCGATAAGTGAAAGTTGTATAATTTAGTATCTCATGAAATATTTTGGTATTATGTTTTATACTGAAACTTGTAAGAAAAAACCTGCATTTCCTCGCTTCCTAGGAAAACATGCATGTCCAAACAACCTCTAGTAAAACTCCTGCTCTAATATAACCAGCCACGTCATAGAAATTAGCAATGGGGGTGTAGTAACAAAAAATACCATCAAGTGCGAATGGGACATATATATATATATATATATATATATATGTGTGTGTGTGTGTGTGTGTGTGTGTGTACACACACATTTTAACTGCAAACAACACACAGTATAATTAATGTAAAGAACGACGCTTGTGTAGAAGAGCGTTCCGCACAAGATGAGGAGGGAAAACGAACAAATGAAAAATGAGGTACCACCCGAGAATCGAACCCGGGATCATCCGATTGCTGGTCAGATATGCTATCCACTACACCATGGACCTCGATCAATCAGAAGTCGTAATTCTCCTACAACCGAGAAGAAACCAATGCCCTGGGGGGGCACCTTCGCATGCCGTACATATATACATTTTAACTGCAAACAACACACAGTATAATTAATGTAAAGAACGACACTTGTGTAGAAGAGCGTTCCGCACAAGATGAGGAGGGAGAACGAACAAATGAAAAATGAGGTACCACCCGGGAATCGAAACCCGGGTTTCTGCTCGTATGTAGGAGAATTACGACTTCTGATTGATCGAGGTCCATGGTGCAGTGGATAGCATATCTGACCGGCAATCGGATGATCCCGGGTTCGATTCCCGGGTAGTACCTCATTTTTCAGTTGTTCGTTTTCCCTCCTCATCTTGTGCGGAACGCTCTTCTACACAAGCGTCGTTCTTTACACTAATTATACTGTGTGTTGTTTGCAGTTAAAATGTATATATGTACGGCATGCGAAGGTGCCCCCTCAGGGCATTGGTTTCTGCTCGGTTGTAGGAGAATTACGACTTCTGAATGATCGAGGTCCATGGTGTAGTGCAGGGGTTCCCAAACTTTTACCACCAAGGACCCCTAAATATTAATTCTGTACGGACATAGACCCCCCCACAAAAAAAAATTATGAATTCAGTTACAAACTATAGTATATTTCATAAACATTTTAAATTAATGTAAAATTAAACATTCTACGCTCATTAAACCAGTTTAATAAACACTTACCGAATGTCTAGTGTGAAATGGAAATTTATTTTAATATAGTTAATGTTACTATTTTTCCAAAAGCTTAGAGACCCCCTGGAAGCTTCCTACAGACCACTGGCGGTCTGTACAGACCACTTTGGGAATCCCTGGTGTAGTGGATAGCATATCTGACCGGCAATCGGATGATCCCGGGTTCGATTCCCGGGTGATATCTCATTTTTCATTTGTTCGTTCTCCCTCCTCATGTTGTGCGGAACGCTCTTCTACACAAGCGTCGTTCTTTACATTAATTATACTGGTTGTTGTTTGCAGTTAAAATGTATATATGTACGGCATGCGAAGGTGCCCCCTCAGGGCATTGGTTTCTGCTCGTATGTAGGAGAATTACGACTTCTGATTGATCGAGGTCCATGGTGTAGTGGATAGCATATCTGACCGGCAATCGGATGATCCCGGGTTCGATTGCTGGGTGGTACCTCATTTTTCATTTGTTCGTTCTCCCTCCTCATCTTGTGCGGAACGCTCTTCTACACAAGCCTCGTTCTTTACATATATATTATATATATATATATATATATATATATATATATATATTATATATATATATATGCATACTTGAGTGAAGGGTTTCTTCTTAGAGAATTGCAACTTAGTGAGAAATAAGAAGACGAGAAGATGGTACATGTTTATTGTCAGACGTTTCGGAAAAGTTAAATTTCCATCATCAGTGCTAAAAAGTTAAAACAAATGTAAAAAATAAATACAGGATGTCCCATAAGTCCAGCATCATAGGAGAAATTCCGCTGCTGAATTTAACAGACTGCATCCAGACCGCGAGCCAATAACACTGAGTTGTGTTAGCAGACTTGTTGCAAAGTTTAAGGAAACAGGATCCATAGAAGATAAACCACGCAGTGGACCTTCAAGGTGGTCCACTGACGATGATACAGCGACTGCTATCCTGGCTCATTTTAACAGAAGTCCCAATAAGTCTCTTCGGCGATTGTCCGCCGAGACAGGAGTGTCGAAAAGTAGCATCCATCGCATTCTTCAGGCTCACAAATGGCATCCATATAAACTTCAGATCCTACAGAAATTAAGCGAAGATGATCCCGACCGGCGGATGGAATTTTGTGAATGGGCTACGGAACAATCCATATTGAGCACGTTCTGTAAATAAAAGCTTTTGTTTTGCCCTTTTTTATTATTTTTCCTATGATGCCGGACTTATGGGACACCCTGTACAATAAATAAATATGATGAACAAAAATTTATACAACAATATATTTGTATAATATAATATTAATAATGTATTTATATTAAGTATTTGAAAATAAAAAGTATATAAAATATAGAAAGCTAAACCAACAGTTAAAACATATAAAGTTTAAAAACATGACAAAGATTATAAAAAATATCTTACCAGGTTATTATAGGAGTAATAATAAGCCGTCTCTAAAAATTCTGGAAATAGTTAAATGTTAAACTGTATTTATATTAGCATTGTTCGAACGTTAAAATGAGTGGTTACAGATTTCTTTTCCAGTGATGAGGCAAGAGAATTTACCTAGCTATGTTTAAGTTAAAAGCAGAACTATAGTCGTTAAGGGTTGGTTTTATATTAAAGATACGTAGGGATTCGAGGATGTGAAGATCGATTGGTTGGTGTGTTGAATTAATAATTTTCAAGTTGGTGAGAAGCAGGGGGTGAATGTGAAGGTTGCAATGATTCCTTACTGCTTATTTGGGCGGTTTATTTAAAGGTTGTGATGTTCTGGTAGAAATATTGCGATGCTCATCCACTCTTCTTTGATAATGGCCAGTGGTGCTGCCTATTAGAAAACTATATAGGGTTATGGGTTATTGCCGTCAACCTCATTCACTGGAAATTTCCAGCAGATATTGGTGAAGAGTTGAACGGCAAAAACCCTAGGTTTTTTCGTTAAAAAGTTAGGTTTGTGGAGGTCTTCAAAAGACCTCGTTAAGTAGCGTTTTTTTTGTTAATTTTTAAGTTATCTTCTTCTTCTTCTTCTTCCGCAGCTTATTATCCCATCTTTACATGGGGTCGCTGTTTTAGGTTCGTCTTCTCCACTCTCCTCTGTCGTATACCGCGTCCTCCTCCAAGTCCTTCTCCCTGATGTCCGCCACCACACAGTCCCTCCATCTCGTCTTCGGTCTTCCTCTTCTTCTCCATCCCGGCAACTCCATCTCCAGCACTCTGCGCCCCACATACTCCTCCTCTCTTCTCCTGACGTGTCCATACCACCTCAGCCTGGCCTCCTGCACCTTCTTAGATGCTTCCGCCACCTTCACTGTTCCTCTTATTTGCTCATTTCTGACCCTATCCCTCCTCGTCACTCCACACATCCATCTCAACATCTTCATTTCAGCCACATCGATTTTTCTTTCATTGCTCTTCTTCATTGGCACAGTCTCCATTCCATACAACATTGCCGGCCTCACCACTGTTTTGAATACCTTTCCCTTCAGTTTCACTGGGACCCTCTTATCACAGAGCACCCCTGATACGTCTCTCGGTTCTTCCACCTCGACTGTATTCTACAGTTTATCTCTCTCTCTGCTCCCCCCTCTGCATCCACTGTTGACCCCAAGTATTTAAAATACTCCACCGTCTTAACACGCTCTCCACTCAATGTCATTTCCCCTCCTCGGTCTTGCTGCACATCACATCTCATATATTCGGTCTTCTTTCGGCTAATTCTCATCCCCCTACTTTCCAACGCCTCTCTCCAATTTTCCAACTGCTGCTCCACCTCCTCTTTCGTCTCCCCACTCAACACAACATCGTCTGCATACATCATGCACCACGGCGCCTCCCCTCTAATCCTGTCCGTCAACACATCGAATACCACATTGAAAAGGAAGGGGCTCAAAGCTGATCCTTGGTGCAGACCAACTTCCACCCCAAAGCTCTCTGACACACCCACGCTACTCCTCACCTTAGTTGTTACTCCCCTGTACATCCCCTTGATCAGTTTAACATAATTCTCCGGTACCATCTTTTCCCTTAAGCATATCCAAACTTCCTGCCGTGGTATCCTATCATATGCCTTCTCCAAGTCAATAAAAACCATGTGCAACGCCTTCTGCCCCTCTCTGTATCTCTGCCAACTGTTTCAATGCAAAAACTGCATCTGTCGTTCTCCTTCCCGGCATAAATCCAAACTGTTCCACTGACACTTCCGCTTCGTCTCTCAACCTACTCTCCACTATTCGCTCCCATATCTTCATTGTATGCGATATTAGCTTGATCCCTCTATAATTCGTGCAATCTTGTACATCTCCCTTCTCTTTGAATATAGGCACTATGATGCTAGTCCGCCACTCATCCGGAATCACCTCCTGGTCAAACAACTTCTGCATTAGATCCCACACCAGATCCACCCCGTCATCTCCCAGTGCCTTCCATGCCTCGGCTGGTATCTCGTCTGGGCCAGTCGCTTTGTTATATTTCATCCTATTCAGAGCACGACTCACTTCCATCCTCCCCACTTGTTCTGTCATAGCTACATTTGGTATATGCCTTCGGTATTTAGCGCTGCCTAATTATAAGGAAGGAGATTACCATACCTTATTATTTCGTTGGGCCTCGCTTCTAGTTGTAGGGCGCACGGCTCTCTTTCGATGTAGGCGATGGAGTTACGCAACGAGTTTATTCGGTTTAATTAATATAAGCATTCACTACACTTAAATACGTGAAGGAATAGGACTATCCTTTTGAGTTATTAACTTTATATTATGAAGTATTCACTCAGAACTTATAGGAAGATTAAGTACGTCTGCCTTGCTTAAAGCATCGCTGTAACTAAGCATCTCTGAAATGAGCTAATATAAAATTCCTTTTCTTAAAAATTCGCTGACTTTACAAAGTCCCCAGACGTCTAATTTTCGTGTTTTTATTATTTCTTCTCTCGAAGTAATTTTCATGAGTCAGCAATGGAAAATTTTGATACGAAATAATATGCTTTTCTTGTTGTTTTGCAGGCCCAGATGCCTACATATGGGCTTTTATGTATGGCAATTATTTCCATTCCCAATAGGCTTTGCCACCAATTCCGAGGCAATGTTGTAGTTATTTAATTCAATAAATTAATAACACTACATAACAAATTTTCGGTTAAAAAAAAAATGGGAATAACATTCGGTCATTCTTAATATTTCGAGTGTGCTGATTCCAAATCTGAAAATAGTTTTTTTTCTATCACGTCACGTTTTTTGGTAATGACTGCTTAAAATCTTCATACCAAAAAATAAGACTATATTGATAAACAGATAGGGTTTATCATATGGAACAGTTTAATTATTGCTATACTTCAATATATATGTACAAAATTAACATAAAACTCTCGTATTATACTGTTTTCAACTCATTATTTGTATTTATGCTGGTGTTTGTGTGATGCTTCTGGTTGGTCACGCTTTAAATTCCAGCAGAAATCGGCCAGCATAGCAGGACTCCACTTCCCTTTGTATCGGCTCTCCATTGTGTCTATATCCTGGTGGAATCTCTCCCCATGTTCGTCGCTAACAGCAGATGCGTTTCCCGGAAAGAAGGAGAAATGTGAATACAAAAAAATGAATTTTCAATGACATCTTACATCCGAGACGTTGTTATGAGTTGATAAGTTGATCCACAAGTGCAGCATAGTTGTCGTATTTAGTCTTTCCTAGTAGACCGCTGTACACATTTTTGAATGCACGCCAGGCTGCCAACTCAACCTCATCCATCACCGCTTCAAAGTGCTCGTCAAGCATGAGTTGGCGAATTTGAGGACCGACGAATATGCCTTCTTTAATCTTGGCATCACTTATTTTTGTGAATTTTTCCTTTAGAGATTTGAAGGCAGGCTTATCCTGTTTCAACGCCTTTGCAAATTGTTTCATCAGCCCTAGTTTTATGTGAAGTGGCAGCAAGATAACCTTTTCCTTTCGTACTAGTGGTTCGTGAATAACATTGTGAGATCCAGGTGAGGAATTGTCTCGCGGCGGCCATACTGAGCATGTGTAGTGTTCAGACCTTGCTCGGCTATCCCATTTGCATAGGAAACACATGTATTTCGTACACTGTGCAGAGATGCATCAATGAACAATCTCCACTGATTCGGTTCATAGCACAAACCCAGAGCATCGAACAGACTATGTATATCAATGCAATAACAAAGATTGTTCTTCATTGTGAAATATTCCTGCAAATTCAAAGAGCGCTTTCAGAATGCTGTAATTCGTACTTCTTCCGCCAGCAGATTCCATTCTTGTAGTCGTGAGGCCAGCAGTTCACTTTGTTGCTTGGTAAGTATTAAATCACGGACCAAATCATTGAGTTCAAGCTGCGTGATGAGATGTTGTTCTTTCTTGGACTCGACTTGAGCTTCATACCATTCGCCGTCTGATTCTGATTTGTCAGAGTCTGCGTTATCGGTCGGCATTTCAGCTGGAGGACGAGGGATGGGTATATCTGTGGAATGTTCCACAGGACGCATAGCAGAACGAAGATTTGGGTAGACTATAGCCTTTTTCCCTTTTCTGTTGCAACCTGTAATGTGAGACAATAGACACTGTTGACTACTTAAGATAGCATAATTGTGTAATATATTATGCAGAGCAGGATATACTAAAATATGCTAAAAACACCAAATTTGACGTATATTCAGAAAAATAAAAGATTCAAACCTGTGATGTTCGTTAAGCAGAAATAGCAATCAGTTGAATGATCCAGCTGCTCTCTCCATACCATTGGGACACCGAATCCCAGGCCAGGACCGGTGCCTTTGAACCATGCAGATAACGAGCTTGTACATCTCACACAGCAGATATGAGGCGTCCAGTGCTTGTCCTGATCACCAACTTTGCATGCGAAGTATAATTCATAAAGCTTTTTCACATGAGAAGTCAACTTCCTTTAATACCGTTTTAACGTTAATGTCCCACAAATATAACAAAAACTGCCTGGCGAATTTTTGCACTCTCTACGCATTGTAGCATAACATCAATAAAAACCTGTAAAATAAGAAAATGATAGATCAATTTGCAATTTCACACAATATAGACGTTGTCGGTGAAATATACATAATTTGATAGTTGTTATTCAATAATACTGACTTATAGCACCGATTTATGATAAAATATGGCTGACAATTTCGTTTTAAATGATTAATGAAAGAAATTTTTCATAGAATCAAAGTGGAAACACAGAGCAGAACACCACCACCACAGCATATGCATGACTGAACAAAATGTAAAAGATGC